>JAOTOM010005163.1:970000-1327897 GCA_034440615.1 Ashinkailepas kermadecensis
GAACAACTTATTGCTACTATTTCTTTGGTAGAAAACGATAGTTTCGACATAAAGCTCTGAAACGAAAGGAAGAGATTGTGAGGCTATAGCATGATGGATGCCAGCAGATGTGTCAATGTGTTGCAGAGCTTCCAAAGACCTCGACGGTGGTGCAGAAATACATGACCATGATATTTAACCGACTTTTCACATGATGCCATGGCATATATCGACTATTGAGCCAGGTTTCATAAAACATGTCACATATACCACAGGCCAGGAAGCTTCGTGGGATATATGACGTAATGTGGAAAACCTGCCTCGATGTTAACATTCAGTACGTATTTTAGCCGGAACATATTGAACACTGAAGCGAGTATTTTCCTTGAACAAACGTATCTTATGTTCTTTTAATTGGCTGTGAGGTTTAAAGACATAAATTCGGCTTAATTTGAAACCGACTTCAGTTGAAAAAATCAAGAATGCTACAAAGTTAAGGGGAATAACATTCAGTTACGTTGCTAATCGGGAAAAAGTTGACCAAAAACACATACATGCATTGTGTTTATAAATTGCATGGCCATCACGTTGTTCATGCAAACACTCGAGGACCATCTTGGTTTTGTTCTATATGAGTCGGAAAACATGTGTTGTTTTATATGACCCCACGTGCAATTTTAGTCGATACGTTATAATCTTCGCTGGCCTCGACAAAACGATATCAAAAAGCACATATTTCAAAACCTTACCAATAAGAAAACGATCACGTATGAAAAAGTGCATAGGCTATGCCTACCTCTTCGGGTCCTCCGAATTTCAGCTTCTCAATGACATTTGCTTGTCACCGTAGCGGAAGGATTGGAAGGAAGAACGAAATAAATGTCCACCTTAACCCATTGCAAGTATTCCAAAACCTCCAGTATTTTGGCCATTGCAATTTTCATACCTCGCCGTACCATGGCACGACAATTCTCGTTGTACATGACACCCCACTTTTCAACGTTCCAACACGCATGGTTGCAACACTGCTTCAGGAACGCCTATAGTGGTTGCGTTGCGCAGTAGGCATAGCCTATAATCCAGCATACGTTGATTTGCTTTCGTTCGTTCCAGTTCGCAAACTACACCTGATATACGATCGTGCTACTATTTTTTTTCTGTGACCACACGATCACAGAAATTTGGAGTTTTCTGCAATGGTACTGCAAGTAAGTTCACAACGCCAGCGTAAACGTCTCACGGTAGTGGTGGCAAATGCCTGCATAAGTTTCACAGCACATTCGGGAGCACAATAAGCGATAAAATAGAAATGCATGAGGCTAGTACATGTCTGATACACGTGCTGAAGGTTAATACAGATTGGTATTCTTCAACTTTACACATTTGCGTGGCAAGCCTGGGTGCCTGGGCTAAAAGAAGTCCCAGATTCGTCACCGAACTTGGGCACGATTTTTTGGCTTGCTTGCAAATGCAAAGAGCTGGCCAAGTAGAAGAATCATTTTGGGTTACGCTATCGGGACAGGTTCGCAAGCATTCAAATTAGCGTCACTAACTGTGGTTTTAAAAGTAGCTAAACGTTTTTGAAAGTATCACTAGAATGCTGCGTTAATAAACCACCTTTTACAAAGTTTTAAAAAAAAAAACGTGCAACGCTTAGCGAAGCACCACAGCCGGCACGTCCGACTCTGAGCCGAAGCGGCCTCCGACGCCAGCAGCAGGCTGATATACCCATCGGAGAGCCCAGGGGATGGAGGACGACGACGCCACGTCGCGGCCGTCGGTGGGGTAAATCAGTCGCTGCGTCTTGTTTGTCGGTCGGGCGAGCACAACAGCGCCGGGGCGGGAGGTGCGCAGCCGCGCCAAACACCGCGGAACCGAGTCGGCGCCGCCAAATACCACCATGTCACGCGCGGCGGCGGCAGGTGCGCGACCGCGCCAAACACGGCGGCACCCAGACGGCGCGCCAAACACCCCCGTGTCACGCGACGTCCGGATACAAATGGCGCCCGGCACGTGAACCGCGCGCGGCCGAGCAAAGGTGCCAGGCGTGTGAACGCATCCGTCACTCTGCGACGCGACGAGGATCGCGTCGCTGTCGGACACCAGTCCGGCGTCCAGCAGCCGGCGCGGTTCACACCAGGCCGCAGCCGTGTCCAGTGCGTGCCAGCCGGCGTCCCGGAGCGGCAATCTTGGCGCCGCCATCCACGACACTGCAGAGTGCCCTGCGACACGTCAGCACGCAGCGAGCGCGCGCTCAGCCGCACAGTCGGCCACGCGCGAGCGACTCGCCGGCCCTGTCGCCGGCCGGTCCGGTCCGGCCGATATATTCGTCACGCGCTCTGTCATCTGTCATCCGAATAATCTCATCTGTCGGGCGGCGATTCCGGGCCGGCCGGCGGGCACGGCCCGGGGCGATCGGTCACGACGACCGCCGCCGGCCGGGGTCCTCGGTTGAGCGATTCATCTGTCGCGCGCGGGGCGGCGACCGGCCGGCAGAGGCGTGTATCACGCCGGGTGGACATCGGTGGAGCTCGGTAGAGTCGCACGACAGCCGGCCTTTCCCAGCCGTCCCCGGGGAGCCGTATTTCAGACGGGCGCAGAGCGCGGCGTCGTGCCGTCACTCGGCCCCGGGTTGTTGCCGACACCACAGGTGACACTTGAGGACGTAAGAACCTGGGACTACTCCACGTTAAAGTTTGGGCGTTAATCCACTGGTCCCGTATCCGTCCATGACCGTCGGCCTGCTCTTCGATGCAAATAGACAATCCAGGTGGCGTGTGAAATAGACACACAATGTACGCGCAATGCTCTCAACTCCCAGTGCAAAAACAGCAAACAGTCTTATTTGCGGAACGACGAATAGCGTCACAACATTCTTCTCGTTGTCATGGCTACCGAGAGTCGTAGTCAGAGGTCCGTGCGTGAAATGCTGAGTGTAGGCCTTCCACGTGCGCTCGGCTGAGTGTAGGCCGGACTCGCATAGTTGTATACATGTCAGCCGGAAAAAAGTCATCGGCACAATGAGACGTGCCCTCATGCCGCCCTGACACTCTCTCAGGACAATTGGGCATGCTTCTCGTGGGCACGCGACGCGCGCCACGAGTGTCCGTGGATGGCGCGACAAATGCTCGCTGCCAGTGGCACACACGCCGCGTGGCACTGCGACACACTCGTGGCAACGAAACACGCCTCTTCGGGAAGCGAGACACGCTTCTCGTGGCGCTGAGAAGCGTTGCCTGCGGCCACGGGAAGCTCTCCTCTCGTGACAATGAGGAACGAGTTCGGGACACGGGTCTGGCGGTACCGCTGTGCGGGTGGCGGGCGGACGGTCCGCGTATGTTTATGCTCATGAGCCAGTGCGACACGGTAGTCACTGTCCCGTTTACGGTTCTCCAGAGAAGTCCGAACGAAGCGTCGGCCACTGGCGCCAAGGTTCAGACGCAGTGGACCGAGTTTACGACGTGGTTGAGCCGTGTGCGGCCGGAAAATTAAAAATAGGCGAGACGAAGCTGTGAGGCTGAGTCGCAGTGCAGCCTTTGCAAAGCCGACGGCGCGTTACTGCTGCCGCCCTGATGGAATAGTAAAACATCCGACGCACATATTTGTAAAACGGCCCGATAGAAGCAATCCTCTCTCCATACTACGCCGGGTACAATTTCAGAGACTGTTGAAAAGGAAGCTGCGTCCATTGACGAGTACTGGGAGAGGAAGATAACAAAGGGCGACGGTCCACAGAAACAGGATGCGATGTCGCCAACATTCGAGGGAAGACAAGACGTCAATCCAAAACGCATGTGGGTTCCTATGGTGTCGTGTTGTGACTGGTAATTTTCAAGCATTTTAGTTTGCCGTGGGTACTGTATTTCTCTAGAATCCACCGAACGACCTAGAGTGTTTGTGATAATTTTCAGTGGGCCCTTACATGCCTCAGAAGGCTAGTACACTCCAGTTTACAGGGCAACTGCGACTAGCGTTTTGTGGGCCTATAGTCATCTAATGTATAGCTCAGATGATTACTATTGCTACTCCTGTAGCAACGACTTCAGCAATCATTGATGGCCTTGAAACATTGATGCTTCACGACCATGTTCCATGCCTGCATACTTCTGCCGATCAGCAGACGTATGCAGATGACACGTGAGCTATTCCCCAACAATATTGGTCGGCATCCATCATTGCAGAGTACTCGCACGTGAAACATACGTGTCTATGCAGCGTGCCATCCAGGCCCCATGTAAGCCACGCGTGAGGATATAACCCTAGCAAGATTACGTTGACGATTTACAACCTGTTACAAAGCAGCTGGTCACCAGTTGCCACCATGGACACAGCGGCTGGTCACCTGCTGACACCATGGACACAGCAGCTGGCCACCAGTTGATACCATGGACACAGCAGATGGCCACCAGTTGACACCATGGACACAGCAGCTGGTCACCAGTTGTCACCATGGACACAGCGGCTGGTCACCAGTTGATACCATGGACACAGCAGATGGCCACCAGTTGATACCATGGACACATCAGCTGGTCACCAGTTGACACCATGGACACAGCAGCTGGCTACCAGTTGATACCATGGACACAGCAGATGGCCACCAGTTGACACCGTGGACACATCAGCTGGTCACCAGTTGACATCATGGACACAGCAGCTGGCTACCAGTTGATACCATGGACACAGCAGATGGCCACCAGTTGACATCATGGACACAGCAGCTGGTCACTAGTTGACACCATGGACACAGCAGCTAGTCACCAGTTGACATGGACACAGCAGCTGGCTACCAGTTGATACCGTGGACACAGCAGCTGGTCACCAGTTGACATCATGGACACAGCAGCTGGTCACCAGTTGATACCATGGACACAGCAGATGGCCACCAGTTGACACCATGGACACAGCGGCTGGTCACCAGTTGATACCATGGACACAGCAGATGGCCACCAGTTGACATCAAGGACACAGCAGCTGGTCACCAGTTGACACCATGGACACAGCAGATGACTACCAGTTGACACCGTGGACACAGCAGCTGGTCACCAGTTGATACCATGGACACAGCAGATGACTACCAGTTGACACCATGGACACAGCAGCTGGTCACCAGTTGATACCATGGACACAGCAGATGACTACCAGTTGACACCATGGACAAAATACGTCAGATGGCTCAGATGACACAGCCCAACATACAAGAACAGTGTCATTCTCATGTGCATTTCCAGAGGTATTTTACATCGAACACCAGCTGAATACTCTGATTCATGTTCAGCCGCAACGGGACACTGGCACTGGTTTACACATGCAATTATATAATATGCATCCTTAGTAATGTCGAAAACGTCCGCAGGGTTCCTGCACCGACTAGGTTAGATATGTTGGTGAGTAGTACTTATTCCACAATTCAGCTGATCGAAAAGTACGGTGGTGAAGGCAAGCGGATAACAGCGTCAGCACCTTCAGTTTCTATGCAGAGTCCAATCTCTGGGGCGGAATGACGATTTTCAGGTTAGAGGTGCAAGACTGTGGCCGTTTCCTATCCCCGTCCGTGGCCCGTGGCAGAAAGTTTTTCCCGGATTTCGCCCACTTTGGTTTAGGCTTAACATCTTCGATTCAGTTGCCAGAAAGACCAGCCCCTGTCCTCAGCATGTAAATATATCCTTGTCCAACCAAGAGGAAAGCATGTAATACCCACCACTTCATAAAACCTCCCCATCGCAGAGACAAAGCCGTCTTGCGGCGGTCACGTAATTGTAGGTCATTACTTGCCGAAATATCATAACGTGTTTTCATTAAGCGACTGTCAACCAAAGCCACAATGAAGGTGATCGTTCCAGCACTGGCATGCAGGAAGAGTTTTAGGAAAAGGATAGGAACATGTGTGCTGTTTCGCAATACACAATGTTATATAATAGGTGTACAATCCTATCAAAGGCAACATAGCTTGAAGGGCGGATCAGACAAGCAGGCGAGCCCACGCAGAGGGCAGCCCCGGAAAATGGTGGCATTAACAACGACAGACCCGCCACTGGCCTGAGGTGAAACCGTCGGGAGAGACCACCCGCCCGCCCAGATATCGCCGGGTGCAGAAATGGCGAAGCTGCATGAAGATGCCACATCTTCCTGAAGCTTCCCAGCTTTCCAAGCGGGGTTGGATTCCACCAAAACAATTCCAGCTGGGGTCTGGTCCCAGGTCTATGCACCCCTGAAACCCCTGAATCTTGACATATAATCCTATGGGAAAGCACCAGTGGAACTAGTCAAAGTCTGTTGCAAGGAATGAAAAAGCACAGCTGAAAATGCATGGAATTATACACCAATGGGGTCTTAATTCTTTGGAATTTTCTGACAAACTATATCCTAGAATCGTCATCACCAGAATCGCTTGACAAGGCGTCAACTTTGAACGTGAAATATGTAGAAATAATTGAAGAAAGTGATTGGTATCCTGATTCTTTAGATTGCCGCAAAAACTGCCTGCTTGAAATCTGGAAACATTGGAATCTTTTTGCACCACCCACTTTTAAACTGTAATATTCAGAATCTTCCGTTCCTTAGAATCTCTGCATCTTTAGAAGCCAAGAGCCAATAACAAAAGTTGTCGCCTTTCATGCTCACTGGTGGAAGAACATACCATTGTGCCAATGCCGCCTCACCCAATCAGGGCCTTGTTATATAACCGTGTCGGTTAACCTGTCGACTGCATAACCCACCCGCCACTTCAGCAAATTTATGACATTATGGAGCCACATATCTCATCAGCTGGTATTGGTGCGTTCAGGTACATTCAGATAGGTTCAGGTGCGTTCAGGTACGTCCAGGTGCGCTCAGGTGTGTTCAAATATGCTCAGGTACGTTCAGGTACGTTCAGATACGTTCAGGTACGTTCATCTTTAGTTACCCTCAGGTGAGAGCATTTGCCCAATCCATCCAATCAAAAACATATTTTATATTTTTGGGAGCATACTTGGACTTAGAGCATACTGAAAGCAAAAAGGCCCAAGCACATTCGAACCTTTTGCCTGTCAGAGGCGCAACTTTTCCATGAGAGGGAAAGGACATGCCCTAGTGCCCCCTGCATCCTACATCCACCCATGCTCAAGAACAGTATCAGCAAATCGTTTTCTTATGTCCAAGACGACCCGGGCCTGGGCAAGTAGCAAGTGCTTATGCTACAGCACTGAAAAACGAGCTTCCAAACATATTCACGTAGTTGTGGGCTGCACACATGAACTTCACCCAGTCTGTCGTACGCCCGCACGAGCGAAAAATCTTACCGATATACGGTTGGATGGGGGTGGGGTGGGGGTGGGGGTGCTGTTGGGCGTGCAATGAGAGGGAATGAGCATACACGGTGGCTGACGATGACCGACTCACCTTCGCACAGTGTTTACATTTGCCTTTCTGATTGCGTCGATGAACCCAGTGGTGGGCCGTTGTCGTATGCTCCCGGTACTGCCTGATGCCAACGTCCCTGCGGCAGGCAGCGCCAGGTCAGGTCACACCAGGTCAGATCACTCGAGACAGGCAGAACAAAATAACCACAGGATGAAAAGGGATGAAGACGTGATTGACGTAGGTAAGATCAAGTCGCACTCACACTGTTGGAGAAAACACGCCAGGCTCGCCAGATTCCATGTCTAACAGTTGTCAAGTTTCGGTGGTGACGGAATGCGAGACAAGCTGATCAAGATTGCACCAATGCACAAACGTGAGGAAGTTGTAGTGACACACGCTGCCAATAGGTGGTGCAGCAGTAGCGGCGATGGCCAAGTCGGCCACATAGGTGGTGCGCGAGTCAGCGCAAGAGAACGGGAGCAAAGCTCGATCGAACGAACAGCGAAAGCTGTGGACTGGCAAAGTCAATTCGATTCGTATCGCGTTGATAAAATCCCCGGATGCCGGGTTCGCGACATTTCGATACCGGTCGGCGTGACGGACAGCTCCCGTGACGGTCGACCGTAGCACTGGCCTGCTGCTTTTACGGTCGACTGGGCTAAGTTTTGCTTTTGAAGATAGGATATAAAAAGGAAGCTTAAAACAGCCAAAGAAGATCACACAGGCAAGGTGAAATATTTGATTCAGCGCACTTTTTCTAGCTCTTGATGCAATGTTTCGGAGCTCATTGTAGGAAACTATTATACCAATTGCATATTTACCAATGGTACCTTTGGAAAATATATTTTATAACAAAATAATGTGTTACAAAATGCATATCTTTCATCCATAAAAACACCCAGGTACTTTCGCAGTGGCGCCAATCCAGACAAGTGCCCACCCCCGTGACAAATCCTGGACCCGCCCCTGCTGAGCCTCGACCTTAGTTCGGTGACAAAGTGCCCTACAGTGGAGTATATCACGTTCTGGCTCGGCACTGGTCGGCGTTACGGTTTTGAGTAAAAGATAAGCCATTTCCGTGCTAGCCGTACGGTCGGAGGCAGACATACCTTGAAGCTCCCGTGCGCTTTATCGAAGTCATCTGCACTTGGGCTGTTCTGACCACTGCTGGCTGAAGATCAGCATACCACGCACCATGTGCAAGTCTTTCGCAATTCGAAAAGCATGTGCACGTGACTAAAGTATGCAATTTGGAAGTGTGCATCTGTTATCTTAGGCACATAATCACTTACCATTCTCAATCTAAGGAAGCAGCAAATTTCAGACAACCAAGCATCGATCCACTCAGTGTCAATAATCTGCAAGATGCTGCGCCATGTATCTAATAATCCTACCATACTACTATCAGGTTCCGAAATCCAGACTGCAATACTCTTCAGCCTTCAAACGCCATGGTAATTTACAATAGAACACAAATGGTCCGCCTTTGCTGCGGATGGCACAAATCCTTTGCTGCGATGAGTTCGTCTTCAGCATGCACACTCGGACTCACTTACTTCGTTGTGACTGAACTGCCTGACTTAACCAATGCATCAGGGAAAAGGGAAAACATTAATGATTACCATGCATAGCAATTAACTCGAAAACACCAGATATAGAAGCGGTTGCCAACTGACACCCCATGTACCCACCACAAGAAACGCATGACCAGCATTAAACAAAGATGACTGAAAAGGAGGCAGCATATAAGCAGCTTCAAGGGTGCGACAATGAGCTGGCCAGATACTGTCGCTATATATGAGTGGAGTCGACGGCCTTGCTATGGGTTACGGTTGCTTGTGTGAATCTAAGCTAATTGTGCATCATTTGAGTCGATATATGCTTCCAAGAGCATAATTCTTGGAAGTTACGCTCCACGTTATGGAATTACCTATCCTGCCCCTTCGTCGATAACGTCACGCGCCGATTTGCATCACATTCCACCAAGATGGAAGGCTTGAATGTGGTTATTATTAATTTGGTCATGAGTAGCGCACCAGTGACAATTCGGACACGGATTTCGAATGCGGTGGCCTGTGGAACGAGGGCCGACCGGAACACGAATCACTGACAAGCATTGAAGCCCATCCTGACGAAGCATGTTCAGAGTGGTGTAGTTTAAATGCATTCACATTGCGTACATTGGTCAAATGCGCTTCCAGTGAGCCGTGCTACCTTATTGTGGTTAACAGTGAGCAAGGTAAGTGAAAAAGGAGGGGGACGCTTGTATCCTGTACTTGTTGCATTAAATGGATTTAAAAAGAACATAAAGAAGAAGACGATCGGAGACTGCCGGGTGTTTTTCAGGCACCTAAACGTATAAGTGACAGTTGAATGGTAATGTCATGAATTAAAGGGACAGATGTGGTGGCGGGGGTTTCGTTCTCTGTAACTTGTTCGAATACTAGCGCTGTTCTCAGTCGTTTTTTGTACTGTCAATGCATTCATTAATGATTAATTACTTGAGTTTTTACGCTTGGTAGCTTACAGCTAACAGCAAACCTCATGAATACCAAGGAGTGCAGTATGGAGACAAACGGCGCAACCACCGGCTCTCCGGCTGACAGCCTGGCCATGACATTCCGGTTGTAGTGGATGCAATGTGAAGCTTGAAGAATTAAAAACAATGCGGTTTGAATCGTGCATTCCATAGTAGAATGGTACAAATGGTGCATGTGGTGTGCTTTGTGTTCTATATTAATCAAAGAAAACTGAATCGATTATTGTCCATGGCTCCAATTTTACAGTTTCCTTGGAGTGGGAAAGTAGGCATGCAGCTGTGCCTATACGAGATCATTTGCTTTGAGTTGGGATTTTACTGTCAGCTATGGAACCTCGTCAATACACAAGAAATTACTTGTCGAGAGGAGGCTTGCATTGCCATTCAATACCATTTCAGGACAATGATGTACCTTGCTCATGCAACCACACGCAAAAAAGGCATTGATGCATCATCTTAAAACAATGTGTTGCGATACTAATCATATGTATTCGGCGTCTTAACCGGGCTCCAGCGATATTCCACTGTTGGTTACCGGGTGAAACCAATTCACATTTGGTGCCCTTATTGCAGTTACAAGCTTTACTTTTGAAAGTCCCATATCATGGACATATTCGAGCTATCGAACACTATCATCAATGACCTGCTGTTTTCAGTAGTTAGAATGTCAGAAATCTTGAAAATATTTAAAGAAACATCACTAAATTGTTCAATGCGCATGCCAAAATTGCTGGCTGGAATGTTGAAATGGGCTTGACAGGGTGCATGTTGATTATAATTATTAGAATTTTGGAGGAAATGTGTATACATATTTTATTCAATACAAATAATGAAGCGAGAGAACGGTTGAAAGATCGGTATATACCTCAAACACCGGTTCTATAGCTCGGAGGTCCTGGCCATGCTTTCAGTCCTGGCTTTGGATCCTTGCATTTGCCATCTCTAGCATTCTCGGTGTTTCACATGCAACAGGTGTGACGTCGCCGAGCACTATGCTATCATTAGCGATGTGTTTCCACTTGGCGGTCATCGTGGTGCTCTTCTGACATCCATTGGGCTACAAATGGTCACGGCCCTGGTACACAGTCCCCGTATATCAGTCCCACAGTCTCAGTTTATCAGTCCCAGTATTCACCGTACATCAGTCGCACAGTCACCATATATTAGTCTCACATTCCCCGTATTCGTAGTTCAGTCGCACATTTTCCGTACATCAGTCCCACATTTTACGTATATCAGTGTCACAGTATCTGTATGTAATCCTCACAGTCACCGACCGCATATCAGTCCCACAGCCTTAGTGTATCAGTCCCGCAGTCATCTCACCGTACATCAGCCGCACAGTCACCAAATATGAGTCACACGTTCCCCGTATTCGTAGTTCAGTCGCACAGTTTCCGTACATCAGTCCCACAGTTCACATATATCAGTGTCATAGTCACCATATATATCCCCACAGTCACCCCCCCCGTATATCAGTCCCACAGTCTCGGTATCAGTCCCGTAGTCACCGCACATCAGTCGCGCAGTCATCATATGTGAGGCACACATTCCCTGTATTCGTATTTCAGTCGCACAGTTCCCGTACATCAGTCCCACAGCTCACGTATATCAGTCTCACAGTCACCATATACCAGCCTCGCAGCCCCCGTACATCAGTCCCACAGTCCCCTTATATCAGCCCAACAGCACCCGTACAACAATCCAGCAACACCGTATTTCAGTCCCACAGTTCCCGTATTTCAGTCCAACAGTCCCGTATAGCAGTACCACCAGCAGTACCACCTTCGAAGCGCCATATACCAATGTATAGCAGGCCATCCTGGAGAAGCAGATAGATGGACTTCTTGTTGACATTAGTAAGACATCGGTAACTCGCTTTAGCTCCTCTTCTACTTTATGCTCTTACTTTATGCTTTTACTTCAATTTGTGCATTATTGCTGCACTGTTCCTGAGAGCCCAGTGGCAGAACCGAACCCAGTGACTCCCCAATGGGCGCTTTGAGGAAATTGCACATTGGTCGAAAGTGCCTCACTACCTCACTCGTCAATGCATTTCAATATCGCGTTGCGAAACCCTGCGTCACATGTGTGGATCGTCACGTCACTGCCAACAATACAGCTCCTCGATTAAAACGACGACATGGGTAGAACTCGGCGGATTCGATTTCTTCGATGGAGTATCTCAGGTTTGAAGAAGCAATCGAGTTATTGCGCTCAATCAAACCTCTACACAAGTGGAGGAAAAGTAAGACAGTTGATGTTGCAAAATAGCGAGTGCCTCCGATTTAGCTCTCCAGTCTGCTGGTCTCTAAATAAATCAGACATCACTCTGCTCAAGTGTTGTAATTCCGGTCTGTGAACCGATAGGTCGCGGGCTCCAGGCCAGTTCACCTCAAAACAAGTGATCTTAATCACCAACTACTGTAATGTAATAACCGACTAGTGTAATCACCGGTCTAGGAGCAAGCCGCATCGGAAAAAAAATATGGGGTTGCTTGTTTAACCCCACACACTATTTCTTCTCTCGCGCCTTCATCTTCTGTTCAATTAGCATGTTGATACTATGTTTCTGTTCACGCAACCATGAGAGCTCAAACAACAATTATTTGGTAGCAGATGCTTGGGTAGAATTCCTTGTAGGTTCAGCTATTTGAAACGTAAAATGAACGCAAAAAATACTAACTCACGATGCATTAAATAAAATCCGCAACACATTGGGTGATTGTGCCCGAACTTAACTACCCATGGTTTGATATGGTGAAAAACTACTCAGCTGCAAGGGGAAAGGGCTACATGCAGTCAAAACGTACGGTAAATGAATAGGAAGCCTCATGTTTGATGGATATAGTCTCAAAGAACTGACAGGAAAACCAAATAGAAAATGGAAAGAAAGAAATATCAATCACTTCCACTATTATGCCGTAGAAGTTCTAAAAACGCCACCAACTTCCCCGGTCGTCTTGATTGATCAGAGAAGGGACGCCGAAGTTGAACTGCTTTAATGCATGCATCAAATTAATTATAGGAAAATGCAGGCAATGGGACGTGCGTTCTGAATCCCCTGCCTTAGACAAGAAGCGCTTCGATCACACAGTAAGATAGAGGGAAAGAGCAGCGTACAATACAAATCCGCTGTATTAATTGTAGCCAGGCAAGGAAGCAAGGCAAGAAGGCAAACTCTGTATTATTAAAGTTTGTATTGCACGCCATTATCAAAAGTACTGGCCGATCCAAATCGTCACTGAGTCATATTTCCGCCTCTTCGCGATTTTGAATACGCCGAAATCCCGAAGCGAAATGTCATTGCGCAACAGAAATGGCTCCGAAGGAAGAAATGACAAAAGCTATTTATCAATCGCTGATCGTGGAATTGAAAATATATGTCTATGGATGCCCATGAGGATGGACGTTCAACGAGTCGTGATGAGATGAGTCCTGCTGAGAACTTATGATAGCTCCGGATCAATGAGATCCAACGACGTCTTGCAGCCGCTCTACTGACCTGAACGTGGGCTTGCAGCCAAACTTGACCTTGTCTATGAGCGCGGCGATGCAGCCCGTGTGGCAGATGATCTTGCAGGCGGTGCACTTCATTCGGGAGCCGGTACGCTGAAAAGCCAGAACAGACGTTGTTGATTCTGTCGGGCGAACACTCAGCTGACAGTGGCGGTTCCAGAAACTGCAGTGGCGGATCCAGACGCCCGTCTTGGAACGGCTGAATCTGCATCGGGATCCGTTGGTCCCGAGAAGGGTCGTATCGTTTGACGGACCAAATAGTATGCTCCAACTAGGAAGGCAGATTTGAAAATTCGGCCACGGGCTTGGGTACGCTCATAATATCGCCCGGCTCTCCTTAAGACGTTCCACAATTGCCAATATCACAAGTTGCGTGCCGAATGTCCACTGCTTTCTCCGCCGACGTTACATTGCCAGCATGGCAAACCATTGCATTTCCATCAACAAGTGATGCCGAGCAGGCCAATGGTCCCACTGGCCATCCGTGGGGCCACGGCGCCATTTTCCTCACCACCCTTCCCACAACTCGACTTCTGGCTCAGTCATCGGGATAATTTCTTCATTGTGTAAGCGGAGCTGGACAATGGTTGTCCAGTGAAATTATACAGTGCACGCACTCCAAGGGGTGGGTACCTGAATATCAAGGTACCGCCCTGACATCTCGTCATTTGACGCCTCGAGCTGCGGCTGTGGGTGGGGATGCTATGCCAATCAGTTTCCGTTCTCACAGGCGGCGACGGCCGGTCGACGGATGCTGTGTCGTTATGGAGTTGTGACCATGGAGACAGGGAAGTGACTGCACCATGCCATCATTGTACCACGCAGTACATATGAGGCGTTTCTTGAGTGCGATGACCGGACCCCCTCCCTTCGCGGTGTGGTGCGTTGTCCCGGTGGGCCCCCGCCCCATGAGCGACTGGTACCCTCTCGCGCGCGGCTCGGCCCAGACGCGACTGAGTGGCGAGGCTGGTAAGATGTAGCCGAGCGGGTGAAGGTGAACAGACGTGCAGACGCTGGAATGTTGTCCGTCACGGGCGACTGGCGATTTGGAGGCACGAACTTAAAAAGGAACGCACTGGTGTTTACCTTTGAGGAAACTGTTGAAACTTTCCTAGACTAAAAACTACAAAATGAAGTTTAAGTGGTCGCCGTATTGTTTAATAATGAGCCAAATAAATACAGTGGTAAGTAACAGTTATTGAATTTGCGAACCAGTTGTCGCAGAGCGAGACGGACACTAGACTACCACTGCCCGGCGATAATAATTTGCCTACAACTGGTTGCCGTGGTCCCGGATCTGCTCCAAGTTGCCCACAACTGATACCGTTGCACCTGGATAAACTTGAGTCACAGCTCAAAACGACTGCCGCACCTGCCGGATGCCGCAAAAGAAAACCGAGCAAGTCCGACGGCCAGACACCAGTATCTGACAACCTACAGCCGTGGTAGAGCAAGAATCGCCGAACGCTCACCACGTCTGGTGACCTCACCCAGGGTCACAGCAGCTATCAACGCGACGTTGGTCAGCCACCATCACTACTAGTCTTCTACCGGCTTGTCGACACTTCAACGAGAAAACCGTGAGTCCAGAGTTCCCGAGATTCTTCCCGAAACCCCACTCCGATTCTGGCCACCAATAACGGCTGCATCGTAAATTCTCACAATATTGTTGTTTGTTCTGTGTGCTAATTAATCGATGACTAGGCGCCGAAACAGAATTGAAACGCGTGATTTTTCCGTAAAGTTAGTGAAGCATAATTTCCCGCTGCAAATGATTTTGAAAATTGAACATGAAATTTCAATCCACAGACTAACTGAAAACCAGAACAAAATTAGGCTTCAAATGCGAGCCCGAGGATTGAACCAAAATATAGAACTATTATCGGTTGAGAGCCACAACAAATTTTGCGACTGGCTGAAACAAATGGAATGGAAGTGAAACAGTGGAAAATTAGAGTAAGGAAAACTGTGGTATATAAGCTTACGTTAAACTATGGGGTTCTAACGAAATCCAATGCTGTTGAAAATTGATGGTATCATCGTTAAAAAATAAGTAAATCGCGGGCAAAAATACGAAAGAAACAGACAGTCTTGGAAACACATATTTATAATTTAAAATTTACCTTACAATGGGATTAAGAATCCAGATGAAACTTTGCTCTCCCTAAGCTCAATCTATTCTCTGAAGTTCCTCCACTTAAGAACATCAAATTATTGCCATGTGCAAGGGCAAGGGCTTAATTATTTTCATCGGGCGACATTTTTTTATCACCCAGAAATGCAAATATTGGGATACCGATTAGATGTGCATGCTTGTGTGTGTGTGTGTGTGTGTGTGTGTGTGTGTGTGTGTGTGTGTGTGTGTGTGTGTGTGCATATGTGTGCTTGTGCAAGCTAGTAGAACTTCGGTATGTGTGCTCAAGGTCGAGCAAGTGAGACTGGGCACCCTGTGCGCCATGCAACTGTTTTGGTTAGTGTGCCACTCAGCTGAGCTTGCATGCACGCGTGTGTCCCGTGCGGGCACCTACTGTTTGAGCCGTGTGCTACTCAGTACCTTTCAGGCCGGTGTGCCAATTGACAGAGGTGCCGGAACATGCGAACCCGATATCCTGTATGACACAGCAGAATACGATGGAAAGGATGCTATAATAGAATGCGCATACAATGTATCTGGTGGTAGAAATCGTTCCCAATGTTCCAGATCCTTGCGCCCACTTGCTAAATTCTGACTGTACCCGACAATTATCCACCCCTTTGCCTGGCGAAGACGAGCTGACATCATCCAATCAGCAGATCAGCGCGTTCTTGACCGGATCATCGCGCTGGTCTAGTCGGTCCAGCTCACGTCATCACGGACTACCAACCTGCCAGACAGCTGATGGTGGCAAGCTCAAGCCGGCGCTTACGAAGCACCGCCTGGACGAAGTGCACCGTGACGTGGACAGGTCAACCCACTCTATGACGTCACAGGTGATGCTGCGAGCGTCACCCCTCCCCGGAGAAGACACCTGGCGATGCGAGTTGTGCGCGCGGCTAGAGACCGCTCTCGAGGTCGCGCCGCCATGTAATTAGTATGTAACGTGCACTAGCATGGATTAGGTTTCAGGATCACCATAAAGACCGGGCTAGGCTAAAGTTACCTGCCTAAAACTTAAAGGAAAGGAAAAACCTAAAGGAACCTAAAGGAACGCGCTGGTGTTCACCTTTGTGGAAGCTGTTGAAACTGTTGTTCAAGTGGTCGCCATATTGTTTAATAATGAGCCCAGTCAATACAAGGGCGAGTAACGGCTATTGGATGTGCGAATTAGTTGTTGCGGAGCGAGACAAACATTAGAATATCATTGCCAGGCGAAACGAACCTGTTTACAGTATTGTGCCATCCATTAAATAATCTTCAGGAATCAACGTCCCCGGTGTACATCCTTCACCGCCCTCGGCAGTAACGCTGTTATATCACCAGTCACAGGTATAGGGCCACTGTTACCTGCCTGGTTTATGCCTGATGAAATATGGCGGCGCCGTTAACGAGGTTGATCTGCAGAAGCGGGGCTGGTTTGCTGTGCGAGGCCGGACCTCAGGTCGTCTTTCGCCCGGTCGGAGGGGGGATTACCGCTGCCACGATCTCAGAAGCTATGGCACCCACAGGAAAAAATACCATCCGATAGACCATATCGACTCCGGAAGAACGCAGCCATAATTTTGTAATTTGTATAAAATAAATGGCGTCACGACGGTCTCTTATAACGTCACCGATAATGCCACTTTTTAGGCTCCCGGGGTTCATTTTTGGGGATTTGGGACGTGAAAAGTGCTTTGGAACTGGAAGGACAGGCGCATCGAACTGATCCATAGAATAAGCGAACATGAAAATTATCTAAGGAGGATTTTTTTTCTTCACATTTTTTAATCTTTAATATCAAAATTTTGGGGAATTTGTTTTTGATGTTGGCCGATCATATCAATAAATGGCAGTTTAAGTCATCTTCATAGAAAAATGCACGGCTTGGCCGATTAAATAAAATAGTCCCACAGGTCTAATAATGGCCCCACATTTATAATAATGGTACAAAATACGTCATCAGAAAACAAAATTATGGAAATTCTCGGATGGGGGAAATTCTCCCCCACCCCCCGCCGGACGAGGGTCAAGAGGCTGGTTCAGTAACTGATCTATGCCCGTTTTCAGTAAACGAAGTTGGTCTGCATAAAGATTGGCTGGTCTGCAGTACGTTTGACTTATCTCCAGTGGGCGCTATATGATGAACATGGTCGATGCGCCCTAAAGGCCAAATATCCAACGACTTATTTTCAGTAATGTTGGCTAGTCGACAGCAAGGTTGGCTGGTTTGTGCCAAAGTTAGCTGGCCTGCGGCAAGATTGGTCGGTCTGCGGTGAGGTTGGTCGGTCTGCGGTGGGGTTGGCCGGTCTACGGTAAGGTTGGCCGGTCTGCGGTAATGTTGGCCGGTCTGCGGTAACGTTGGCAGGCTGGCGTTAAGCGGGTCACTCGGCGGTCGTCTACACGATATCGATCAGCCGTCGCTGCGTGGTCACGAGGCGCCAGAGGCCGCAATAGCAGCAGCCACCAGGTCTGCCCACAGCCGAGACGGCTCACGATCGACGGCTGACCCGGACTCAGACCCGGACATTGCCTCCGGTCCCCTGCTCACCGGCCACACACCAGCTGATCCTGCTCACCCGTCACACACCAGCTGATCCTGCTCACCAGTCACACACCAGCTGGTCCTGCTCACCCGTCACACACCAGCTGGTCCTGCTCACCCGTCACACACCAGCTGATCCTGCTCACCAGTCACACACCAGCTGGTCCCTGTTCACCAGTCACACACCAGCTGGTCCTGCTCACCCGTCACACACCAGCTGATCCTGCTCACCCATCACATACCAGCTGGTCCTGCTCACCCGTCACACACCAGCTGATCCTGCTCACCCATCACATACCAGCTGGTCCTGCTCACCCGTCACACACCAGCTGGTCCTTGCTACCGTCACACACAGCTGTTCTCTGCTCACACACCAGCTGGTCCTGCTCACCCGTCACACACCAGCTGATCCTGCTCACCCATCACATACCAGCTGGTCCTGCTCACCCGTCACACACCAGCTGATCCTGCTCACCAGTCACACACCAGCTGATCATGCTCACCCGTCATACAACAGCTGATTATGCTCACTAGTCATACACCAGCTGATCCTGCTCACCCATCACACACCAGTTGGTCCTGCTCACCCGTCACACACCAGCTGGTCCTGTTCACCAGTCACACACCAGCTGATCCCTGTTCACCAGTCACACACCAGCGGATCCTGCTCACCCGTCACACAACAGATGATCTTACTGATCCGTCACACATGAGCTTATCACGCTCACCCATCATACACCAGCTGATTCTGCTCACCTGTCATACACCAGCTGATCCTGTCACCCGTCACACACCAGCTGATCCTGCTCACCCATCACACAACAGATGATCCTGCTCACCCATCACACAACAGATGATCCTGCTCACCCATCACACAACAGACGATCTTACTGACCCGTCACACATGAGCTTATCACGCTCACCTATCACACAACAGATGACCTTACTGACCCGTCACACATAAGCTTATCACGCTCACCCATCACATAACAGATGATGTTACTGACCCGTCGCATTCAAGTTTATTCTGCTCCGCCCCAGCTCTACCCGGCATGCTGGACACATCAGTTTTTTTTTATTAAAAAAAATAGTAAATGAACAGATTTACCCTACTAAGCATTAAGCGAAGAAACAACCGTGAACTAGAACTCGAGCTTCAGTGCATTTCATCGCTTATCCAATTAAGGCGCGCCAGTTTGGCACAAAGCCCAATGCATTCTAGACTGATAACATTAGTTAATTCTCGTGAGCGAAATGAAAGCTTTCCGCGATAAGGTGAGCTACATGCTATGCTTATGGGATAATGTAATGTGGCGAGGAATGGCCCAGTAATGCACAGGGAGCAATCGAAAATGTTAAGTATCATTGATGTAAGCGATATCAAGCGGTGTAGACTACTCCCGTTTCTGGGATAAAGTGTGCCGCCTGTTTCACTGCCGGGAACAGGCACATGGGCGAATCAGGGCAAGAGCACCAGCAGGTCAGGCGCTTAACAACAGATGTCACCTACTTGCAATCCATTCGGAATATAGCAATGCAGACAACTCGATTTCATGTCCTTACTCGTGTTTGTTTCTCGGATGCATCTTAAGATAAACGCATGGGCAATAGTAAATTACTAGCGCGAAAGAAAATGACCGGAACACATTGCGTCACAGATACAGTTTGCACTTCAAACATTCCGTATTTCATGTCCAGCTCCAGTTACCATTTCGGAGTACAACAATGACCACTGCATTCTCCATCACTGCACATCAGCAACATACTATGGAACCCTCAGCCGTTCACAACAAGACAGGTACCGATCCGAGATAGAACGACGGGCAGAGCCCTGTTGTCAGTATTGCTATTTGTAAAGTGCGTGATGGAACAGTATTAAATAGACCTGGGAATTGAATTATCTGCCGTCTGCCATCACAGCATGGCATGGCCGCAGTCCTTGTTATGGGTGCAATATAACCCGCTGGGGTTGATACACCCTTGGTTGGTTATTGGTTTTACGACACGTCGACCGTTGAGTCATGTAGCGTCGCCAATCTCTCACGCCGATTGGTCGCGGGCGAAGAGTAGCGACAGGTGAGACTCAAACCCACAACCTTTCGATTGTGAGACGAGCATCTTACCCCTAGACCACTCGTCCCCTGGTTGATACACCCTAAAACCCTAATAATCATCATCATCCGCATGGCAGAGCGCACTGGCTGCTTCCGCGTCACGAACACGTCACTGGCACCCGTGACTGTTGGAATCATGATCTTGTGCTGCAGCCACCTCCGGTCCCACCTGTCTCCATCTCGTGACAGACCGAGCGCTACCTCCACCGTCCCCAGCAATGCGCGTGGTGCGCGAGAAGACACGCACGTGGTGGTGGTGGTGGTGGATTTGTGCTTTAGGGTGCGTCGACTGCATTGGTCATTTTGCGCCCATGAAGACACGCACGCGCTCGCCATACGCACGGCATAGTCACCGATCCGTTGTCACACGGTCACGAGTGCCGCAGGCCGTGACAGCAGGCCGCGGCGAGTTGTCACACGGTCACGAGTACCGCAGGCCGTGACAGCAGGCCCCGGCGAGTTGTCACACGGTCACGAGTACCACAGGCCGTGACAGCAGGCCCCGGCGAGTTGTCACACGGTCACGAGTACCGCAGGCCGTGACAGCAGGCCGCGGCGAGTTGTCACACGGTCACGAGTACCACAGGCCGTGACAGCAGGCCGCGGCGAGTTGTCACACGGTCACGAGTACCACAGGCCGTGACAGCAGGCCGCGGCGAGTTGTCACACGGTCACGAGTACCACAGGCCGTGACAGCAGGCCGCGGCGAGTTGTCACACGGTCACGAGTACCACAGGCCGTGACAGCAGGCCGCGGCGAGTTGTCACACGGTCACGAGTACCGCAGGCCGTGACAGCAGGCCGCGGCGAGTTGTCACACGGTCACGAGTACCACAGGCCGTGACAGCAGGCCCCGGCGAGTTGTCACACGGTCACGAGTACCACAGGCCGTGACAGCAGGCCCCGGCGAGTTGTCACACGGTCACGAGTACCACAGGCCGTGACAGCAGGCCCCGGCGAGTTGTCACACGGTCACGAGTACCACAGGCCGTGACAGCAGGCCGCGGCGAGTTGTCACACGGTCACGAGTACCACAGGCCGTGACAGCAGGCCCCGGCGAGTTGTCACACGGTCACGAGTACCACAGGCCGTGACAGCAGGCCCCGGCGAGTTGTCACACGGTCACGAGTACCACAGGCCGTGACAGCAGGCCGCGGCGCGTTGTGGCCATCTGCAGCCATGCTGCTGTGCCGGCGGCTTGGCTCGGGCTATGTTACTCTCGGCATAAACACGAGCGCATTATCCACATACCGTGAGTTTGACTGTCCGCTCCGATGCCTTTTTCTATGCACAGTGCTATTTGGCTTTAACATGCAAAGGAATGTAGGCAGAGGTTGAATGGCCAACAGTGGGACGTTGAAGTTATCACAAGAGGCGCTTGCAGGAACCATTCCCGCCCAGTGAGTCAGTGACTAGACGTCACTTTACGAGACAGAAAGGCAATACAAATAGACTTGGTGGGCAACAGATGAAATAAAACGGAATGGAGAGTCTACATAGCAGTGCCTATATAATAATGAAATATTTTGAGTATATTTCGATAATTGTATAACGAAGCGACATACAAGCATGGGACGAAACTTCAGGATATGCTTCGAGCTGTTCGGAATGATGCTGCCGTTGCCAGCACGGCCATTCGCAGACGGCTGTCGAGGTCCCGAGTGCATTTATACCAGAAACACACAGCTTGCTTTACACCAGAAGCACACAGCTTGTTTTACACTTGTTTTACTGGTTCGAGCCCGACCCGGAGAGGGCTTTTCCTGGACCGTCTCCTCCACAGGAGATGCAGTAACTGGGGAGTGTTCGCCGTGCCACGGGACTAACGCTGACCGACCAGCGCCCGTGGCATCGAGTTCACGAGTATGCTCTGCCTTTCAACAGATCCTCCGGTCCGGTGGCACGTCCCGAGGGCACGACCTCGCCCCGTGCCGCCGGGACAGTCTTCTGCTCACCGGGCCCCAGAGATCGGGATAGCCACGCCTTGTGCACGGCATGCCACGGCAGGGAATCTGACAGCAAGCTCATGAACACAACTGACTCGCTAGAGTGCCCAATCACGGATCCTCTGCAGAGTATATATATAGTGTGTGTGTCTGTGTGTGTATGTGTCTGTGTGTCTGTGTGTTAGTATGCGTAGTACACACATCTTCGAGTAGGTTATTAAAAAAAATGTATTGAAAAAAGACGTGACCTCTGTGATTTGAACACGTTGTACGCTCAAATCTCGGAAGCTGTATTACATTTAAAAACGAAATCTGAATTGTTTCAGAATGATCTCCGACAGCCCTCCAAGACTGAAGGGTCACATTTGCCTCTATCACGCTGCGAGGGCCCACATGAAGCTGCGCAGCGGCAGCAGGTTTTCTTGGCTACACTGACGTAGTGGCACGTCAGCTAGCTATCACTCAGGAAGTGGTAGGAGGCACGGGGAGCGGAGAGGTAACGGGGTCCGGTGCTGTCGTCTGCAAGACGCGGGCCGGCGGCGATTAATTATTTGTTCATGGTAGTGTGCTGGAAGGCAGCGCGCCGTTGGCGTGTGCTGCTGCGCTGCAGGACGGTGTCTGCTGGTGGCAGGTGCTGACTGGCGCAGCTGTGTGCCCTGCTGCTGTCTGCTAGTGGCAGGCCGGTCGCACATGATTGTTCGGCCGCGGCGGTGGGGCGACATTGCTGTCAACTGCTGTATGGGCGAGGTCTGCTGGTGGCCAGGGCGGACTCCCGCAGTGGCCGGCGCGGACTCCCACAGTGGCCGGCGCGGACTCCCGCAGTGGCCGGCGCGGACTCCCGCAGTGGCCGGCGCGGACTCCCGCAGTGGCCGGCGCGGACTCCCGCAGTGGCCGGCGCGGACTCCCGCAGTGGCCGGCGCGGACTCCCGCAGTGGCCGGCGCGGACTCCCGCAGTGGCCGGCGCGGACTCCCGCAGTGGCCGGGGCGGACTCCCGTAGTGGCCGGCCCGGACTCCCGCAGTGGCCGGCGCGGACTCCCGTAGTGGCCGGCCCGGACTCCCGTAGTGGCCGGGGCGGACTCCCACAGTGGCCGGCGCGGACTCCCGCAGTGGCCGGCCCGGACTCCCGTAGTGGCCGGGGCGGACTCCCGCAGTGGCCGGCGCGGAGTACCGCAGTGGCCGGTGTGGACTCCTGTTAGTGGCCGGCACGGGCTCCCCAGTGGCCGGCGGGCATAAACGTATGCTCCTCTAGTGTATACGTTCATGCGAATGGTTGTGCGCAGGCTCTCACTGCAGACGAGGTTAAGCTCGTGCAATGAGCTACGTTTAGAGCCCAAGATTGTTCAGTTGAACTGACGAGGAGACATAGCGTTGATGCCAGGAGTGACCCTACCCTTGCTTTCATTACACTGTTTTCCCGCATATTTTTCCTGGTTTAATTTTTTTATCAGTTGTAATGAGGTAACAAAAATTACCACCTCACTTTTCTCTGCTTTTGCAACTGTTCTTATGCTCGACCGACAATTTGGGTGACGCCTGCTTCTTCTCGCAATACGCGGACCCCTGTTGTGTGTGTCACTGAAGGTATGATAGGGTGTCTGACGACGGAAAAATAGTCGTTTAGTCGGACGCAGTTGATCAGTACAGAAGGAGTTTTGCATGGAAATGATTCCGAAGGAGGGATTTCTTCGCTGGAAAAGTCGATGAGCTTCCGAAATCCGTTCAGAAACAGCTAGTCGCACATGGTCGGAGAATGAACCAACTGGTAGAGATGCTTCTTTTGACCAGAACGGATCCCGACATCCGGGAGCAACCGCAACATTCGCATCCTTCTCTTGTCAGCAAGGTTTCGAAAATTGCTTGAGGACACCGAAGATATCGAGAATACCGAGAATGCCCATACCAACGGATTTAGGCGATCGAATATCCGTAGGGTTTACGCGATTGAACAACCGTTGGTTTGAGGAAATTGAACATACATCTGAAGTCGTACCGAGTAGCAACAAAGTCGGTCAATTTGTATGCTTTACGTGTAAAGAAAATATACGACCTTCAATATACCAGGAGGTGCTGAGTTGATATCAAAAGTAACGATAAAGGTTATATTTTATTACTCAAAGTTTCGGCCAGGGGCCATTGTCAGGAGTGATGAAAAAGCTCCAGCTTCAAAAATTGAAAAAAGCATGCGGGAAAAAAGCGTGCAAGACACGTTGAATGCAAAAAATGCCTCCTCAGTGGTGCAGACTCTCACAGAAACTCCAAACAAGAAACAAACTATGTCAAGAAGGAAAATCCACTTTAAAACAAGCTGGAACTGGAAGCAATGCCAGGCACCCAGAACCAAACTCTCTCTGGGAAGCACGAGCCGACTATACATTCTAATGTCCATACTTCCTCAGGTCACCTATACAAATACAAATAGATACCCCACTCCAAAGCAAACCGGAAGCAATGCTAGGTGTCAAGTACCAAATCTTCTAAGGAAGCACGAACCATGTATACATATACATATCGATACATACACTCACGCACATATATATATAGACATATATCCAATATAATGCGTAATATATACTATATATAATTTATGTCTATGTAAATTTTATGTGATATACCAAGACGTTTGCGTGTTTAGTTGCGGCCGTAGATTATGTATATGTAGAAATTCGAGGACCTTCAGATCAGCGTTGTCCCTGGATGTTGCTAGAATGTCCACTTTGAAGTTTGTGTTAGTGTCGCTGTGTTCCATGTTAGAATGTTTGTCGATCATGTGTTCGCCTAAATGTGTGTATGCTCTCCGAAGTCTTGCATCTCCTAAGTGCTCATTGTACCTATCCCTGATGCTACGTTTTGTTTCACCGACATAAAATGTTCCAAGACAGCGATTGCACGTTATTTTGTAAACTACGTGTTTTCGTGTGCACCTACCTTTGAGCCCGTTGATACAGGTGTGGCACGTTCTCCTACCAGCAGGGCATGACGGCATTTCCAGGGCTGAGCGTACCAGGTAGGATTTCAGCGTAGGTCCGCTAGTCCAGGCTACCGTAACATGGTTTAGATGAGCCGAACGGATGGCTGCGTTTACCTGTCGACATAGTTGGTCATCGACAAGAGGAAGTCTCATGTAAACATAGTTGGGATTGCTACCCGCTCGATGCTGACGTTGCCCACCTATCCTACTACTGTTGTGAGGATGAACAGCACGAGCGGCGGAGTGTACCCGATGTGCTGGGTATCCGTTTTTCAGGAGATGACGACTCTTTTCATGGAAAACGGATACCCAGCACATCGGGTACACTCCGCCGCTCGTGCTGTTCATCCTCACAACAGTAGTAGGATAGGTGGGCAACGTCATCATCAATCCCAACTATGTTTACATGAGACTTCCCTTTGTCGATGACCAACTATGTCGACAGGTAAACGCAGCCATCCGTTCGTCTCATCTAAACCATGTTACAGTAGCCTGGACTAGCGGACCTACGCTGAAATCTTACCTGGTACGCTCAGCCCTGGAAATGCCGCCATGCCCTGCTGGTAGGAGAACGTGCCACATCTGTATCAACGGGCTCAAAGGTAGGTGCACACGAAAACACGTAGTTTACAAAATAACGTGCAATCGCTGTCTTGGAACATTTTATGTCAGTGAAACCAAACGTAGCATCAGGGATAGGTACAATGAGCACTTAGGAGATGCCAGACTTCGGAGAGCATACACACATTTAGGCGAACACATGATCGACAAACATTCTAACATGGAACACAGCGACACTAGCACAAACTTCAAAGTAGAAATTCTAGCAACAGCCAGGGACAACGCTGATCTGAAGGTCCTCGAATCTCTACATATACGTAATCTACGGCCGCAACTAAACACGCAAACGACGTCTTGGTACATCACATAAAATATACATAAACATAAATTATATATAGTATATATTACGCGTTATATTGGATATGCCTATATATATATATATGTGCGTGAGTGTATGTATCGATATGTATATGCATACATGGCTCGTGCTTCCTCAGAGGATTTGGTACTTGACACCTAGCATTGCTTCCGGTTTGCTTTGGAGTGGGGTATCTATTTGTATTTGTATAGGTGACCTGAGAAAGTATGGACATTAGCAGATATGGACAGAGCCGCATAGCCGGCTCGTGCTTCCCCAGAGAGAGTTTGGTTCTGGGTGTCTGGCATTTTTTTAAACATAAATTTAATCCGATTTATTGCTGGGGTGGCTTTATGAACCAGGGTTCTATTGCTAAGCAGAGCTTGTTGCGTGAACCCTGGCCCCACCACCCGATCCATGAATTCCAGTTCAACGGCATAATTTTGACCGAAAGTTTAACGTGCGTCAATGCACCGACACGGCCGCCCGGTAGCTCGTCCCCGGCCTTATCGGGCCAGCTGCCAACTGACCCTCCCGGCCGAGGGGCTAAATGCGAGCGCACGAAGCGACTCGAACCCTGTGTTGCCAGGACAGGGGAGACCAGTGCAGGCCAGCGCTCTAACCAACTGAGCTACCGGGGCGGCATTGCTTTCAGTTCCAGTTTGTTTTAGAGTGGATTTTCCTTCTTGACATAGTTTGTTTCTTGTTTGGAGTTTCTTTGAGTGGCTGCACCACTGAGGAGGCTTTCCTGCATTCCACGTGTCTTTTTGCACGTTTTTTTTTCGCGCGTGCCTTTTTCAATGTTTGAAGCTGGAGCTTTTTTCATTACTCCTGGCGATGGCCCCTGGCCGAAACGTTGAGTAATAAAATATAATTTAATGAATTGAATGAATGAATGAATGAATTAAAAATAAACGTTGAGTAATAAAATGGCTCGTGCGTCCCCTTTGCGTCACCACTGTGTTACTCTTCTACGTCACTGTTGAGTAACTGGGATCGGCTTGGTACCGAATGATCATGCAAACACACAACCAGCACTAGCCGACAGTCGGCCACCATTAACCAAGCAAGTGTGGCACCAAACAAGTGTAGCACCAATCAGGTGCAGCACCAAGCAAGTGTAGCACCAAGCAAGCGTAGCACCAAACAAATGGATCGCATAACAAGTGCTGCACCAAGTAAGTGTAGCACTAAACAAAGATAGCACCAAAAAGTGTAGCACCAAACAAGTGTAACACCAAGCAAGTGTAGCACCAAGCAAGTGTAGCACCAAACACATGCAGCACCAATTAAGTGTTGTACCAAACCAGTGTAGCACCAGGGAAGTGTAGCATCGA
The DNA here is from genome assembly GCA_034440615.1 of Ashinkailepas kermadecensis. Classification (NCBI taxonomy): domain Eukaryota; kingdom Metazoa; phylum Arthropoda; class Thecostraca; family Neolepadidae; genus Ashinkailepas; species Ashinkailepas kermadecensis. The sequence continues at coordinate 997,324 of JAOTOM010005163.1, forward strand.
ACAAGTGTAGCACGAATGAGGTGTAGCACCAAACAAGTTTAGCACGACGCAAGACGTGGGACAGTAATTGGCAGCAGTGCTGAGTGAATTGTTAACATCCTGATATGATAAAGGTACATACAAAACTGCTTGGAAGCATTGCCCACATCGCCCTGACCTCAAACAGAATATTATAATTAAACGAATATCCTATAAGTCGGCAAATCAGCTAATCACACGGTACTTAACCGAGCCAATACGAACCGTAACAGGTAAAATTAGCATATGCGGTGAGCAGAAGCGACCTGTCACACGACCTCGAAATCATTCACCGGACCGCTTCGATGAGCTGTGTTAATATGTCCAATCGGGGACGGGAATAGATACACACACCAAAATCTATCGTACAGCTGATTTTAGCATTTATATTTGAATGCTACTAGTATGCCACATTTATATTAAACAATGAAGGATAATTACTCACTGGTTCATGTCATGCCATATGATATATCGCCAACAGAGTCGACATTACATTACAGACAGGCCTGCTGATGCCAGCTGCTGCGCAGAAAATGTGAAGCGGTGGGAAAACTATAGAATAAAAACCATACCACTTCCGGTTCAAGGCTCGATATATGAAGCACCGATCCTCCCAGCAGGTGCACATGATATCATGCATCGATGGGGTTTATGTGGCTTTACGAAGCACCAGCCGAGGCTATATGGCGTCGCCTGCCTCTCACCCTGGCAGGAAGGGTGAGCATCGCGGGGAATCGAACCGAGTACCTCTGGTGTCCCAGACGCTCAGCTTAACCACTGAGCTACCGATGACCCGCGAATTTACGCGTTGGTCATGTCACCAGGGTGGACGACGGGCCAGGGTTTTCTTCCACATTTTTCCAGCGCCCCTCGATTCAGACCACGTCAATACTTTGACAAAGCAGCCACGGCTCAACCCATTTGCTTTCTTAGCTCGCGCATGCCAAGGGTGCGCCGCCGGTCTGCTCGTCCAAAGGGGCGGCACGTCCAATCCCTGACCACGTCACCTCTAATCAGGACAGCGTTGTAGCTATGGGACACAAAAAACATGTCGCGTGTGACGGGACATCCAATGGCAATCTATTCTTAAACATTCGGTCAGCCAATGACCCCTTTCGGGCAGATCGAACGCGACATTTTCCCAAGCATCAGTTATCGGGAACTGCTGCTGAACCGTGCGCCGAACGAATTTGAAATAGAGCTGCGATTTGGCCACCCGACAGAACCTGGGGAAGTATTTTGGACAGAATCTGGAACAGTATCGGGAACAATACCTGGGACAGTATCTGGGACATTATCTGGGACAGTATCTGGGAGAGTATCTGGAACATTATCTGGGACATTATCTGGGACAGAATCTGGGAAATATCTGGGACAGTAAATGGGACAGCTTCTGGGACAGTATCTGGGGTGCAATTGTTCGCGTGTGTAGTTGGGAATCTCGGGCGCGTCAGCTGCTTCGGCCATATTGTGTCCTAACTAATATGTTAGAAGTAAGTCAGGATATCAAATGAGATATGTAGAAAAGCGAATGACAACGAATACGAGTAAAACACAGAACCAATCAGTACAATCGAAAGCAATGGAAATGGTACGTGGAAGATGAGACACAAGTCAACCGGTATAAACCAGGCGATTGTGTTCTAAGCGAAGACAATGAAGACACAGTTCACAGTCTACACCGGCGGGAGGGAGTTGGGGAGGGGAGCTACCCTAGCATATGCCCACCCTACCAGCCACCGGTGGGATATATACAAGATGCACTTTGTGAAGTTTAGGAATCGTATTACGTCTGAGATATCCACCTTGGGGAGCTCGCCCAATATATCGGAAATCCTACATGTCTTGAAATAACTCTGTCGGACGGAGTTAGGACATGTGCATGAAATGAGTGTATGTTTGACCGTCAGCACGGCCCCACAGTCTGGGCATCGGCTTCGGTCTTTCCTGCAAAAAAATATGAGTGTGGTATATCTGGCCGATGCGCCCTCTACACAGCTTCACCACTTCCCATCGATTTTTCCGAGTCCCGACTGCCAGTGTCCTACAGATGGTTTCATTTATTTTCGAATGCATGGTTTCTGAGGACCACCGACCTTGATATTCTTCTATGATTGATGAGTTCACCATGGTGAACAATTCTGATGCCAGTATATTTATGCTAGCTGGGGCTGGAAGTTCTGAGGAGGCTTTGACAGCGCGTCTGCCTTTTCATATCCATGAACTCCGACATGGCTTGGTACCCACATAACACTTATACGACATTGCGCTTGTGCAAGTGCGGTCAGTCTATTTAAAATACGAGATTCTAAATACGATGAATGTAGTGGGTTGGTGAGAACGTGGAGCTCGCACGCAGAGTCTGAGACGATTAATGCATTTGGGTGGTGGTGTCGAGAAGTAAAACACAGCATCTTCCAAATTGCAAATAGTTTTGTGGTAAAGACTCAGCAGGTAAAATATACATTTTCTCCATCTCGTCACTCACACACGCGCAGCCCACCCTAGACTGCGTCTTTGACCCAATGGTGTAAAAGATAGAGCAATGTATGTGCAAATATTAGGCATAGCTAGACCACGAAATTCAGCGGGGGTAGTTTGCAATTTCCTATGTTTCGCATCGACGGGCGGCACCCGCCAGGGCTTCACTGTGGGCGCTTCAACATGTGCCACTTGCTGACCGGGTAGCTAAACGTCACTGAGACACGCGCACGCTAACTGATCTCGCTGAAGATCTGCGGCCAGACAGGAAGTGCTCCGCCAGGTGTGCATTCAATATCGCACTGTGGTGGGGGAATTGCGAGATACGAAGCGCGCATTTTAGAGTCAAACAATTTCGGCGGATATCTAGTGGGGTATTTACTTGGACTAAGAGGCATGCGCTGCGGGAAGTGCGGAAAGCCCGTGTAAATCCGAATACATGCATGGTGGACAGTATTCAAGGTTTCCTTTATGAAGGAGAATGCGCCATCGTACACCATACACGAGTAGTCAAGAATGGAGCGAACAAGAACACCGTGTAAGCGTAGTAATGTTGTCCTATCAGCGCAATAGCTTACGCGAGAGGCGACTCTAAGAATGTGCATGCGCTTGGAGCATTTATTTGTCTTTAAGATTATTGATGTGGTAAGAATGTTAGTCGTTGTCCAATAGCACTCAAAGAAGCTTCGCATACGAAAAAATTAGAATTATGTGCCGGTACATGCATCAAATAATGTCTCGGCATGTGCGTTGTCTGCGACAGAAATTAATGCATTTTGCTTTGGCTGTAGAAAATCTGAGACCGTCGGTGAAGCTCCACCTATCAAGATTATCGTGACAGAGTTGCAGCTGCCGTTCAGCAGACGTGCTGGTGGAGGAAGTGCCCCATATTATAAAATTATTAACGAAGAGCGATTTGCCCAGTGCTGCGGATACCACTTCACATGTCATTGATTATAATACCAAACAAAATGACACTAAGTACATATCCTTGTGGTACTCCGCTTCGCTCTTCATCAGTTTTGAAGAAGACCCCGCCAATTCTCACATGAAACGAATGATCTCTAATAAAGCTAGCAATGAAGGTACCCATACGACCTAAAAGGCCATGTTGAAATAGATTGGTGAGAATAGCATGATGCCTCGCTGCGTCGTATACCTTTTCTCTGTCAAATAGCATTGCTAAAGTGCGTTGTTTATCAATACAATCTTCACGCACAGCAGTGTCCAAAATTAAGAGGTGTTCAGTTGCACCTCGGGTACGGTCGGAAACCATACTGGCCATCTTGGATAATTCGGTTCATCTCAAGGTACCAAGCAAGTCAAACGTTGATGCTTGATTTTCTAATAACTTTGGAAAGGCGGAATACAGAGAGATGGGCCTGTAATCCAATGGACCCTCCTTCCCATCTTATTTATCGGGATTACGATGGACTCGCGCCAGTTTTCAGGGTAATCACCGCTAGTCCAGGCGACGTTAGAGAAGTAAAATTGTCCACAGTGAATGCTGGTGTAAATTCGTCAGCATTTCGTTATGAAGAAGATCAGGATCAGGTGTAGTACTTCTTGACGTTGCCCAAGCTTGCCAAAGTTCCGCAAAAGTAAAAGTATTGTAAGGTAGATGAGATGTAGTGAAAAAGCTCGTTTGCACTCTTCCCTCTCCATATGGCTTATAAAACTGGGGTATTGGTATTCGTTTAATACAACGAAGAATGGCTCTTAGATGCTCCTGGGTTTTAGACATTGCGTGTAAAGAAAGCATACGACCTTCAATATACCAAGAGGTGCTGAGTTGACGTCAAAAGTAACGTTAAGGATTATACTTAATACTCAACGTTTCGGCCAGGGGCCATCGTCAGGAGTGATATAAAAATGTCAAGTTTAGCAATGGAAAAAAAAAAGCACGCGAGAAAAAAGCGTGCAAAAGACACGTGGAATGCAGAAAAGCCTCCTCAGTGGTGCAGACACTTAAAGAAACTCCAAACCAGAAACAAACTATGTCAAGATAGAATCCTCTGAGGAAGCCCGAGCCGATGGTCCACATACATATCGATACATACACTCACGCACATATATAGACATAGATCCAATATAACGCGTAATACATAAAATATAATTTATGTTTATGTAATTTAGGTGATATACCAAGACGTCGTTTGCGTGTTTAGTTGCGGCCGTAGATTACGTATGTGTAGAGATTCGAGGACCTTTAGATCAGCGTTGTCCCTGGCTGTTGCTATAATTTCTACTTTGAAGTTTGTGTTAGTGTCGCTGTGTTCCATGTTAGAATGTTTGTCGATCATGTGTTCGCCTAAAGGTGTGTATGCTCTCCGAAGTCTGGCATCTCCCAAGTGCTCATTGTACCTATCCCTGATACTACGTTTGGTTTCACCGACATAAAATATTCCAAGACAGCGGTTGCACGTTATTTTATAAACTACGTTTTTTCGCGTGCATCTACCTTTGAGCCCGTTGATACAGGTGTGGCACGTTCTTCTACCAGCAGGGCATGGCGGAATTTCCAGGGCTGAGCGGACCAGGTAAGATTTCAGCGTAGGTCCGCTAGTCCAGGCTACCCTAACATGGTTTAGATGAGACGAACGGATGGCTGCGTTTACCTGTCGACATAGTTGGTCATCGACAAATGGAAGTCTCATGTAAACATAGTTGGGATTACTACCCGCTCGATGCCGACGTTGCCCACTTATCCTACTCCTGTTGTGAGGGTGAACAGCACGAGCGGCGTAGTGTACCCGATGTGCTGGGTATCCGTTTTCCAGGAAAAGAGTCGTCATCTTCGCAAGGCTCCGCTCGCATGCAATAGTATCGGAGGAGACTCGTGCTGCTCTCCTCATTTGGGATGTTAAAACGGCCTTTTTAGTAGCCATCGGGTGGGCCGAATCATAGTGCAAGATGATGGGGGCTGCCATAGGTTTAAAGTACAGTTCGGTGGTGTAGCTCCCATCAGCCTGAACTACAAACAACGTATCAAGGAAAGGAATCGAACTGCTATGACCAGTGCGTTCTAAAGTGAACTTGATGCTGGAGTGTTGTTGGTTAATTTCTGCAAAGAAGTCGAGCAGAGAGGCCAAGCCATGTGTCCAAACACCAAAAATATCGTCTATATACCTTATGTAGAGAGCTGGTTTCAAATCATACGAAGCTAAGAAGATCGACTCAAGGCGGTGCATAAAAGCAATCGCTAAAGGAGGTGCACATCGGTTACCCATAGCCACTCCTTTTGTTTGCTTGTACATGGAGTTACCGAAACGTATGAGGTTATTGCTGAAAATATGTGTTAGTAATTTCACACAGTCCTGTACCCAAATCCCGAAAAGACAAATGTCATCCAGATTGTCCTCGATTAGACGAATCACAGCATCTATTCCCTCCTTTATCGGAATGCTCCCATATAGATTTTTCACGTCCATGGTGAAAACAATACTGCCTTCCGGAAGTTTGGTAGGGAACGTTTCTTTCACCCTCTGTAGGTACGACTCCGTGTTTGTCAGATGGGCGGGAACCAACGCTAGTATCTGGACCAGAATCTTGCTCAAGAACCAAGATAACTTGTCTAGGGGGTCACCACTCGCCGACACTATACGGCGCAGTGGAACCTCTAGTTTGTGGTTTTTGGGGAGCCCGTATAATTCCGCTGTGCGGCTGGAATGAGGAAGGAGAGATAACACTATGTCTTTATGTAACTTCCCGGATAAAGTTTCCTTGATAATAGTACATGTTTCAATTTCGAGACGTTTGGTAGGGTTTGGTTGGGAAGAAATGCTCTGATAATCGTCTGTTATTTTACTGGCCTTTTCAATGTAATCCGTTTTGTTTAGCACAACGAATCCTTTGCATTTATCTGACGGCTTTACTATTACATTATCGTTGTTTTTCATTTCCCGAAGTACTTCCCTCTGTTTCGCATAATTGTCCGACCTTTTGTTCGATGTTGTTATATTGATGATGCCCATCGATGATGATTATACTTTGTTCGAGTATAATCCTTAACGTTACTTTTGATGTCAACTCAGCACCTCCTGGTATATTGAAGGTCGTATGCTTTCTTTACACGCAATGTATTGGTATTCTTCACGCCAGTGTCTCTCCCAAGCGATTCCAGAAAACGTCTGCGAATTCTAATGCGTGTTGCATATTGAACATTGCATTTTAATTGTAAGCATATTGAAACTAACGTTTGTAAAGTGTGCGGCGGAGCCTTTAAAAAGAGGTTGGCGGAGCCAGACTACGAACGTTGAGTCGACGGATGTGCCATCAGATGCCTCCGGCAGGGATAAATCTATATTGCTGATATATTTTTGGCAAAGAGGACTTGACGTCTTTTATAATTCGCTTTGCATTTGCCTTAGCACGTTTATACTTGAAAATGTTATGCACGACTAGTCTAAGTGTCTGAATACCTTTTTGAGTTCCTTTATAGCCACCTTGCAGGCATCTGTTCACCACGGGCCTGGGATACGCCGAGCACTGCATGAAGCTAGGGGAATACAATATCTTGCAGACGAAATTATGACTGATATAATGTGGTGTGTAAGAATATTTACGTCATCTCCGTCCAGTGTGTTGAAGTCAAAAAGACACGCCTTTGTAAAACTCGGCTAATCCGTTCTCTGCATATTCCATTGGAGTATGTGCACTCTTGGCTGGGGAGTATTGATTGTGAACCAAATGGGAAAATGATCACTACCTCCCGGGGTACTTTTAACGTTCCATGCGAACCTGTCAGCAATGTTTGGGAGGAAATGGGTAGGTCAATCGCCGACCTCTTGTCGTCAATCGCCTGAGGGTAATCAAATCGTACGATGTCCAGTGTTTAAAGGAATGAGGCTGTGCAGGTGAATACAATCCTCTAGCTGTCTGCCCTTCCTGCTGCATAATGTGCACCCCCAGGCTGTATTGTGACAGCCAAAATCACAGCAAAGCATGATGTTATAAAAGTGCTTCCGACAACTGTGTAATGATGCGCAGTCATAGGATGCGCAGCTGAGCTTCGTTTCTTGTAAGCAGACGACAGCGAAAGGGATGTGAAACGATAAAATCATCCGCAGATCTGCAGAATTCGCCTTAAAGCCACGCACGTTCCACTGTAAAATCTTAGATTTTATGGTCTATTGTGGTGAAGGGCGTCACGTCAGTCAACAACAATGTGTACTGAACAGAGCAAAACATGTGCTAGTATAGGAAATAGATGACACTCTGCGAAGACTAGAAGTGGTTAGGAAGGATAACGTGCATTTTTAAAACTTAATCTCCATCCACCCCCTGAACGAGTGCATCGCTGGTGAGCCAGACGACTCACCACGAATCGGTCCAAGGGTCCTAACTGAGTCCTATGGTGGGAGGTCGGCGATCCTTGGCCCGAGCCAGACGACGACAGGCCTCGCTTCTGAGGGCCCAGCCGAGGAGGGGAGGAGAGGTGGGGAACGGCCCATCTCATTGACAGCCTGAGTTCCCACCGGTCCCCAAATCGCCTTCGCGGCGATGGGATGCGGAAGTGGAAATGAAAGTTGAGGGTGGGGTGAGGCCTGGCTAATGGGAAGGGGAGAAGGCTCAGGTAGGGAGGAGGTGAAAATAATGGATTTGGTATGGTAGTTGGGTGTGTGAGAGGCGAGGGGAGGCTGGAGGGTGGATAGGAAGTGGGAGGGGGGGGATTCTGAGGTAGGTGATGAGGTAGATAGGAAGGGGCTTGGATTGGGTGGAAAGGACCGAGGAGGCCTCTTAGACAGTTTGGCCAGAGTCCACTTCCCAACCTCGAGGATTGATCGGCAGGGAGCCTCAGATGGGCGGACGGCGCATCCACTCGTGGTACGTTGGTCGCCTCGGCGTCGTGTTTTGTTGGCTGCGCTTTCCTCTCAAGCAATACGAGAAGCACCCCAAAAGTTCGTAGCATGGTCGTCCACTGCGTAGTCAGTTTCGAAGCCTTGTGGGGCTGTATATGTTGTGGGACTATCAGAGTGGTTTTATTTAAATACTTTCGGTACACTTGAGCGATATAATTTCTTTAACCTTCTTATATGCGGGACATAGCCTATCCACCTAACCAACGTGCTGTGTGCACACTGTACCTCACCACAACTGACACACCAGGACGACTCAGCATTGCACCGGTCCGTGGCGTGCTCCGACGATCCGCATCTTCCGCATGTGTGACGGTTGCGACAGAACTTCAAATACTGTGTGGCCAAACGCCTGACGGCAGAAGCATCGCATGGGATTTGGGATGAACTTTGTGACTTGGACAGTAATATGACCCACATAAACAGACTTAGGTAAATCCATCGAGCTAAATGTTAAAATGATATTGTCAGTGGGCTGCAACTCCTTACCCTTCACCATCGTCAGTCTTCACGCCTGAATAACCGGTAATTTCATCGTCACTAACTCTTCTCAAGCAGTTAATCACTCCCATCGAGTGGTTTTTGGTGTTGTGTGTTTCGACCGTGACGGGTATAGTCATGTTCGTTCTGCCCTGCTGATCCCTGATTGAATACATAAATTCCTTTGCCATCAATGTTCTGTTGGCCTCCGCAGTGTGTTTAAACTAAACTTCCAGGCCACCATCTCAGAGCTTTTCGCATCGCCTGATGCGTCCAAAACGATGACAGCCGTCTCGTCTCTGGAGTAGACAAAGATAAAACAGCTTCCTTGCCCTTCGGCGGCTAGCAAAACACGAATACGGGGGAAGAAAATCTGCTGACCCCGCCGTAGGGGAAGTGCTGGTGTTGGTGTTCCGGCCACTGTCGGGCGGGCCAGGGAATCCCAGGGATGAGGGAAGACGAGCTCTGCGGACGGGAGGACGCCAGGGCCAAATGAACTATACGGGGCAGGCGGCGCCTTCGCACGACCGGGAGAGGCTCACCACCTCGACCGTACTGGAAACGTCGCCCACCCCTTGACCCCAGTCGGCCGAGCCGGCAGGCACCGGGAAGAAACCCCGGCCCCAGCCCGAGGCGACTTGTCACTTTGCCGGCATGGGGCCCTACTGGGCCCTACTGGGCCCTACTGATCCACCCGCCCGGGACATCAGAGCCAAACAGTGGTGTTGGTCACAACTAGCACCGTGCGACGAAGGATCTCAGCCTCCACGACTCAGTCAAGCCCGGGGGTCGAGCCGAGGGAGCGCGACTATCCCGATAAAACTGAACGAACGGGCACAGACCGGATGAGGCTGGCCCATCTGCTCGTGACACCGCAGGGATTGCTCTTGCAGCGTCGGATGAAGGACACAGCCAGGGACGTTCACAGCGAATGGGCAATGGAATGGGAAGTGAAAGGATACACAAGTAGTGTCAGACCTTGCGGGAGTACAATTGTTTGCCTGATCGTTCACTGGCGCTATTAAATGCTTCTAGAGGTATTTGTTGACTTGACAGTCTTTAGTAGTATTTTCCAAGGAACGAAAATTGGTTCATTCCACTTAAAGCATAGACGTATAATTCAAATAAATTCTACGTTATAATGCCTGTATAATCCCAAGAGGAAAAGCAGGTTCTAAAACTATGAAAACACGAATAGAAGCGCATGCCAATCGGGTCGGCATTCTCGCATACTTACACTACACTACACTGCATTGCACTACATTGCACTACATTACGTTACTCACACTACATTAGATTGGTCTGGGCTGTATTTCGCTCACAATAATGACATCGCATACACGGAGCTGATGAACTCCATGCCAGCTCAATGGAAGCCAAGCAAGGTGTCTTATAAATGGTGGGCTGTTCTCGTTCATTCCCCATGCAACTACGTGATGAATGGCGGCCGCAATGCACAGCACACAAGGCCAAACGATTTCCCACAGGGTTAGCCGCCACAAGAATAGAAATAGGGCAATGTCGAATCGATATTACACGGCGGAGGTGAGGCGAAGGCATCCGCACCAGCCATAGTTGGACGTGGACGAGGATGGATGGATGGGAAGCCTGAATGAACTCAACATTGGCCGGCGATATTTCGAGGCATCGATCCATACAATTCAAGTTCGCGGTTGCAATCCAAACAGCTCTGGAGATCCCTCGGTAATTTGATCGTTTAGTAATTTGGATTTGGCACTGTTGTTACATCCACACCATTGTTCACTGCAATCAACTTCTTACCTATAATGCTTCTTCTAAAATGTTGCGATTAAGATATATACCGTTGTCCAGGCCCGTTGATATCACGCCTTGGAGTAATTCCACTGAAGACAGTTAAATTGACTATACTTGGGCCTCAAAGTATACGAGAATCGAGTTGCTCCTCATATAATTTTAGAGGTGCATAGGCCAGCACTGCGTAAGCATTGTTGCATTGTATCTACTTTTCTGCTATTTAATCATTTCGACGACAAACAATAGCAAGCTATCTCTCGCCCGCCGTACGATAGATACGTAGGTATATGGTCATCTGCAACACATATATTTAGAACATAGCTTTTGCTAGCGCAGTGGTCATGTCAAATGGACAGGCAGTGGTAGGAAAAAGGTTATATTTAAAAAATGGCACCAAATACATGGAGATGAAACATGTATTCTTTCCCGTTCTCGATGAAGTTGTAAAATTTTCTCTTGAGATTTATCGCATTTTTTTGGTCAAGAACGACAAAAATACGCTCATTCTCACGAAGTACATTTTCAGCCTGCACAATAACATACCTGAAATTACTCTTCGTAACTTCAGCATGAGATAGGTCAAAGGTCCTCAAGATCGTCAACTATGGTATGTTGGACATAACGGACCTGTGCCATAATTGAATGGCGACGTCTCCGATCCAACCAAATATCGCTCTCATTTTCTCCTCACCATCCGGCCAAAGCGTTCTGTGTTTCTAGCTTTGCGAACTTGTAAGACCTTAGTGAAGCGGTTAGCTCCTGTCCTCCCTGGCCGTGATAAGGCAGATATGCCCCTCTAAATCGCACAGAAATGGCTAGCTATGTCGTAGGCTGACCAAACACGACCTTAATCTCTTCCCGTTCCCGCAGGAACACGCACGTGGTTTTCCATTTGGAGGTCGGACTTGTTTGGCTGCTGGCGCCGCATGCGGTCTGTCCGAATCTGGCACTTCTGACGCGCTTCGTCTGTTCGGCACGCACTCCTGCACACGCGCATGGGGTGCGTGTGCGCGCTGACAACACGCCGATGAGTGTCCGACCGGGGCCTGGGCGCCACACGATCACTGCTTCGATCGAAGCGCCCGCAGACACAAATAACTGAAGCAAAATCTGGCCGGGGCCACAGACGGCCGACCCGGCAATGGCCGGATAACGTGACCGCCGCGGGGCAGACCGGCGGCGGCGGCATCTGCCGACCTGCCGGCGGCCACCGGCGGGTACCGCCGTCGAGTCGTCACCGGCGCCGATCCCGCGCCGACTGGCCGGCACACATCCGGCGTGTGGGTCAGGCGTGTGGGTCAATCGTGTGGGTCAATCGTGTGGGTCAATCGTGTGGGTCAATCGTGCGGCGTCACCGCCGAGCGACCGGACCCGCAGGCTCATCAGCAGCCCACTCTCGGATCCCCGACACGCCCGTGGTGCACGCGACTGGCCGCGTCTGCGTGATGTCGGAGTCGGATCACTGTCTCTTGGATCCCCGACACGTCCGTTGTGCAGGCGGTTGGCCGAGTCTGCGTGATGTCGGAGTCGGATCACTGTCTCTTGGATCCCTGACACGCCCGTGGTGCAGGCAGCTATGGTCTAATACAACTTAGCCCGACTGGTGCATTCGAACCGTTCAACCGTTCAACCGTTCAACAATCCGTTTCATGGACCGACTTGCTATTATACCGCATGCATGTACCTGTACCACGTCAAACGGCAACAGGCCATTCACCGAGCAAGCAGACATGACTGTTGCTGGGCAAGCTGGAGCAAGCACAAGTTGCTGGACACGAGTAATTGATTTAAAGTTAAAGCTGATCAGAAGAAGCCAAGATTCTTTCTCGGTTCATTACGAACCATCGACTGTCAACTGCACCAACCCTTGCGAATTAATTACTCGCTGTTGGCCGCCAACTGCCAAGCCAAGGCTACTGCTGAGATCTCTTGGCCGCCAGCTACCAGGCCTAGGATACCATCGACACAACTTGACTGCCAACTACCAAGCCAAGGCTACCGCTAAGGTATCTTGGCCGCCAGCTACCATGTGATGCCAGGCCTAGGTTATCACTACTGTACCTTGAGCGCCAGCTACCAGGCCTAGGTTATCACTGCTATACCCTGACCGCCAGCTACCAGACCTAGGCTACCACCACTCTACCTTGGCCGCCAGCTACCAGGCCTAGGTTATCACTACTGTACCTTGAGCGCCAGCTACCAGACCTAGGTTATCACTGCTATACCCTGACCGCCAGCTACCAGACCTAGGTTATCACTACTGTACCCTGACCGCCAGCTACCAGGCCTAGGCTGTCCATTGGCCGCCATCCGCCTGTCAGATGCCTAGCCCCCGATTGCCAACTGTTTGCCACCACGCAACAAGCCTGGGCTGCCACTGTTCATCCCCGGCCGCTCAATAACAGCGATTGGGACTCCATAGTTGTAAACCTCAGACTTCAAGCAATATCCTCGGCTACTCCCACTAAGCCTTGGTAGCCTTTGTAGCTAAGCCTTGGTAGCTCACGGCCTGGTGCCAATCCTGTTGGTAAAATAATTAGCTCTTTTGGCAGAATAACTGCGACGATGGCACCCGTGATCGCCAAGAGGAGCGCACGCGGCCTCATCACCGGTTCACCGAGCTTGACACGACCGGCCGGCGGCACGTCGCAGGTCACGACCTCATCGTGTGGCAGCCGCGACGGCCGACACTGGTCGGAAACCTGTGAACGTGGCCGACCTGCCGCTCCCGGTCCGACCGGCAGCGGCAGGTCGACGCGCACCGCCAACCAATCCAAGTTTGCCGGCTGAATTACCGGTTTGTCGGAGGGGAGCAGACAAGTTCGGCACTAACCGCCACGACCCGGCATACCTGGATCAATATAAAATGGCAGGGTGATCACTGGTCGGCCGCCATGGCTGAAAATCCGAGAAGCCCAGACCTTGTCGAGTTTTCATGAAGTTCGTAATACTCGTGCAGCATGGCCGTTCAGGAAGAGACCAGGCAACAATTAAAAATTGACATTCTCCAGAACAAGCCAGCGAAATGCTTCAATACTTGAAAAGGTCACGTAGGTGGAATTGCTCCCCCGGCTGACGGTCGCCTAGACGATGAGTGGGCAGGCACATGGGAGTCGGTCGCTTCCATTAACGACAAACAATTTGCGTTCGAATTACCTTGCTCCCTAGAGACAAATACGTTGATACCTTCACACATTGTAGTCTTGCAATTGTAACAAAGGGTTGCGTAGCACCTGATCAATACAATCCGCAGTGATGGACACTGCCAGACATCTTAGATGAAGCTTTGCCACATGACGACTTAATTGTTTAAACACAAGACCTTTGATCTAAGATGCTAAATTCGTAAACATGTAGATGGGGCTTCAGTGTCACTTGTTCACTCAAAAGCTGGACGACTGACCATGGAGTCCCTGGGACGTGAGTCTCAGAGCAGAACCCAGCCCACACAGAGTATCAGAGCAGGTACTCACATGACAGTACTACCAACATACAACTGTCCCTACAGCTAGCATACACCGAGCAGCCAGCATCCCAGAGCAGGCACACTCACACTACAGTCATGCCTATATGCAGCCGTTCCCACACCCCCACCCAGCCCACACATAGTCCCATAATAGATGCTCACACAGGATTCCTACCCACACACAACTGTTCCTCTAATACTCAGACCTCGCAGAGTTCCACAACAAGTACTTTTACGACAGTCCTATTCACACCCGACTGTTCCTCCACCCAGCCCACACGGAGTCCTAAAGCAAGCACAAGCACAACAGTCCAAAACTCACACAATTGCTCCTCCAGCGAACAGACGCACACACACATACACACGGTTCGAGAGAGTGGCTACTCACGCAGCAGTCCTGCTCGGGCACGTAGCAGAAGTCGCCGGACGCCGAGGTGGGCATCCAGAGGTGTTCGCCGTTGACGGCCACCTCCGACCAGTCGCACGTGCTGCGCAGAGTGCGCCGGCCGCCCTCCGCCTCGATCTCGATCTCGCCGGTCACCGCCTTCCTGTGGCAGGGCAGGACGGCGGCGGTCAGCACCAGGTCGGCCGTGCCGTCCAGTCGGCCCGCGGTGTTCTCCGGTCAGGCCGGCGTGCGCACAGTCACTCGAGACGAGGAAAATCGTATTATCAGTGGAACGTACTATCCCACTGGACGCAGGGCCTGAAATTCGAATCGACCGTCAATTTGAATTTCGCTTGGATCATCCATCCCAGACTTGCGAGAATGAAATACGGATAACTAACAGATTATTTGCATATCTGACGCAGCTGTTGCAAATGTGCTGCGTGCAATACGAAAAGGCCCGTGTGTACCATTTGTCTGTCGATCCCGCGGATGTATATTGATGAATTTGTGATTACCTACCTGCGTCAAACTGGGTCTGCTCAAGTCATTTCATGGAATGTTTCGTGATGGAGCCGGTGCGGCTCATTGCCTGTGCTGCCATGTTGGATATGTTATCCCACTGCTTTCGGACTCACGGCACTTCCTATCTGCTTTTGCTTCCAATCAGACTGCAAGTCAACAGATGAGGATAGGGGTTCGTCGGTTGGGAATGATCACGCTCCATTGCTTAACTTAGCGATTGCTTAGCAAGTTCGTCGTCAAGCTAAGCATGCATTGCTGTTCTTCAACATGGTTCGAAGATGAAAATTAAAATAAACCAACAGCCCAAGTACTGGTGAAAGCAGTTCATGACTCCACGCCAGGGTTGTTACCAGACGACGTTCTGCGCATGAAGTAGTTGTTGGCACAGTTTGGGACTTTTAGCGTATTTCATGCGACAAACGTCTAAAAATCAACAGTTGCTTGAAAATGACAAGGAGTTTCAATTATAGTTCCAAAATATCGCTTTCAGAAAGGCGTTCAGCAATGACAATCGCTTGCCCGCCTTGGCTCGCAACAAGATACGATATAAACCCGTCCCAAGGCGGATGATCCTTCTTCGGGAAGGCGGATGATCCTTCACAGTCGGCCTCAATGCGAGTTTACCGTTGAACTTCGATGTATTTACATGGGCCAGCAATTTCGTTCCCAGAACGGCAATGCGGTAAGTCCAAATAACAGGTGACCAAACTGAGCCAGAGCCGGGCAACCAAACTGAGCCGGGTACCCAGAAACTGGGGACCTGGCCAGTGCTCGGCTGCGACTGATTTCAACCTGGCCAGTGCTCGGCTGCGACTGATTTCGACCTGGCCAGTGCTCGGCTGTGACTGATTTGGCCCTGGGACCAGCAAGTGCCAGAGCGGCTGCTGACAAGGACTGAGTCGGAGATGGACGGAGCGTAGCGCACGCGCTGACCGAGTTTGCACTCAATACTAGCATTCAACGAGTGAGGAATACATTTTGATCTACATTTTACACAAAATGTTTATTCGGATATGCCGGGGTGCATTTTAGCGCCTTTATTGGCGTTTCACGTGCCGGTTAAACCGTGTTACACAACAATTTTGCATTTCCATCGGCTATAAGATTACGTAACAGTGGAAATAATATACAGCGTTACTACAAGCAATACAGTGTTGTGCTATTGTTAATATTAACCCGCGCCGTCTTTCCGTTCTGATCCCCACACCCCGTCCAGGGGGGGGGGGGGAGGTCCTTAGACATTTTGTCTAACTTTCAAACTAAGTGTTGCATGAAAACGATCGGGGTACTATGGGGGAAAACCCTTGATGAATAGGGTCCGAAAATAGTCTTCTTTTTATTTGATTTTCTTTCGTATCATTTTGAACATCAGAATGTGGATTTTTCAGATAAATCGATTTTTAAACAACATTACATACCGGCGCGTGAGGGTAGCTTAGATCGTGCAACGGAAATTTGATACTACATATGCTGTGAAAACTCGAAATAAACCATAAAAACAGCAGTGTTTCCATAGACTTAGCCCACCTTGTGCGATGTATCATGACCTGACCTCAGGCTACTTGACGGAGGTCAAACAAATTAGATAAGGCACTTCTGATGCTTGCGCATGCATACCAAGGCAAAATTTATGTTAGAAGAGCATGTACGTTACAAAATATGAAAATTGGCCCAAAATGGGCCGAAGTTGGCCGAAACCTCAGGTCGAAGACCTGACATCAAACAACAATCTGAGATATACGTTTGGAGACAGTACCCAATTGCACTCACGTAGAAAGTTTCATTTCAATATCTCTTCATGTATATGAGGTATTGATTCTCAAACATTGTTGAAGGTGGTCCTTTTTGACATGATCTAGGTCAATGACGTCACATGACCTGAGGTTGAACTTTCACTTCAGACGCCAAAAAATATTAAGGAAAGATGCTAAAAATGTTGCGCCGCCCTTTTCCCACTACCGCATGCAAACCTAAGTGAGGATCTAAAAAGACCCACCCGTGATTGGGGTTAGTTGCTGAGCAACTAGATACAGCAGAGTTGTGAGACGCCCATGAAATGTGCTAGAAGTGTACTACGGCATAAACAAATACACATGTTTGCAGTGTAAATACAAGGATGCAATTTTATGCTCCATGGGTTGCACATTTCACGATATAGGGTTTTTACGCAATTCCCGATGTCACAAGGTGCTCTCCGCCACATTTCCCCATATCACCGGACGCTCCCCACCACATTTCCCCATATCACCCGGCACTCTCCACCAACCCGCGAAGTGCTGAGTTACACAGAGTGAGTGAACTATTTTTACAGCGTAGAACCCTCATGTTCGGGATGGAAGGTTGCATACCACATTACCGAGACTAGGCTCATGTACACATTTTCCCGATGGTCAAGTGAGGTCTAGGTCGATAAAACTATATGATAACATTAATTACTACAAGATCTATTCTTGTTCTTTCTTCTACTATGGCTTCCCACCATACTATTTGCATCACCTTTGCATATCAAGAGAAAATGTTAGGTTCCATGATACCTTAATGAATGACTTAATGATGTGGACCGGTTCAGCGATATACATAAGCAGCGCAGTGCTAATAGATACAAAATACCAAAGTACCCAAAAATATATAGCAGGATTAATACTTTTCGCCGGCATTAGGCTCATAGGAACGCTGGATTAGCTGGGGCCAGTGCTAAAACGAGGGTGCAGTCTAATGTTTACAAAGCAACGCACATTCAAGCATGTATAATGAGCTAAGGTGACTTCGAATGTGATGCCTCAAATTCCATTCCTAAAAACAGCAATACAAAGCGTCACCCCTACCTGGGCCTGGACTCGAAACCCGGGGACACAAGTCACTGCTTCACCAATTTGCCGCTCGAGACGAATGTTGAGCGCCGGCCGGGGCGCGAGATCTGTGGTTATCTAGATGCGATCCGGAATCTCGCCGCAAAATCTGTCTTCAAACAAAGACCGAGAGCACTTCAGGGGATATATCGTGGTGAAGGTCGGTAAATTTGAAAATGAGTAGATCTGGCTCTGAGTGAGAAAAACAGAAGTTGAATTGCTGTATTACACCGCTAAGAGTTGCATGTAAGCAGAAATACCGCCGCGAACCTTTCTCTTTGTACACAGATTAAGAAATACGTCATGAAGAATATTCGGATACAATGGGTACAAGCCACAATTGAAAGAGAACACCTGAATCTCAGTAGAGAAATTAGCTCGCGAGACACTGCAACAGGGACACATTATTACGGTTTCAAAAGCGTGACGGTCGGGCAAGGCAGCTCACATGACATTTTGTGTGATGTACACGAGAGTGGACTCGCTCGGCATTCGCCCTCTTTGGCAACAAATGGACTACAAGCTTAAGCATAAGAGGACGAAACGCTATCGGCAGCCTGGGAAGTATGAAACACAGATTCTCTTATTTGCGAAAGTGAATACAAAAACAAGGTGACAAACAGGAACAACACGTATTTGGCTGGTAGGAATTGGGGCATACAGTCACTCCGTTAAGCACAGAAGCAAGAAGTAGAACTATTTAGCAGCTGCAGCAAATACAGCTTGGAGGTTTACTCATGGCTCACCAAGACGGTACTAAGTCCTGATAACTTCTGGACCGAAGACAAATACCGAAGCTACACTTTTGCGGAAAACAGTCCAATGTCTTTCCCAACCTCTGTGCAGCAGCTTATATAACTTCCATGAGCTCGCCTTGCATGGATATTTACGCCCAACGTATGACTGCAGCAGCTCATAGAACTTGCATGGCTATTTATACTTAACTTATGACAATAGCTGGGCGAATAATTAGGAAGAGAAATGTGTGCAGCCTATCAGGAGAATGGCGGCAATTTCAGGCGTCGCAATCGCCGGCCCATAATGAATCACCAGCCAGGCGCCACATCAGCACACGGGCATCGCACGAATTTCCGCCACTTCCTCTTGATTGCATTACCATTACAGTGGCAGAAATACGTGTAGTTCGCCCCGGAGGAGTTGAGAATGGCACAATCGCGCCGAACATTTCCCCATCCATGCATGCTATATGGGTGGGCAGTGCCTCGGATCCACGTATAAAACGCCACTAGTCACATTGCAACCAACTGATTAATGACGTCCTGTGCACCTGATAATAATTGGTCGCTGGAGGTTTGTGATCACCAAAATTGTAGTCTGCCAAAAGCGCCAGCGAAGCATAGTTCACGATCAGTGACCATTGGAGAGTCAATGAGAAGATAATATCTAGCACACCAGTCACCATACCAATCACCAGCAAGGTGAACAGCGGCTAGTGTGTGAACCGTCGCCGAAATGACAGCCCGTGGGCTTCCGGATATCGATATTAGACCCATTTGTGGAGGGGACTCCATCCGCATCTCACCCAGTATAAGACCACACGTCAGCACTCCCGTCGATGACGCGTCAACACATTACTGGTTACCGGCGAATGCTGTGTGCCGTCTCAGGAAGCAACAAGCCAAGACTAGCGTCCCGTGCCGTCTCAGGAAGCAATAAGCCAAGACTAGCGGCCTGTGCCGTCTCAGGAAGCAACAAGCCAAGACTCGCGGCCTGTGCCGTCTCAGGAGGCAACCAGCCAAGGCTCGCGTCCTGTGCCGTCTCAAGAAGCAATAAGTCAAGACTCGCGGCCTGTGCCGTCTCAGGAAGCAAGAAGCCAAGGCTCGCGTCCTGTGCCGTCTCAGGAAGCAATAAGCCAAGACTCGCGGTCTGTGCCATCTCAGGAAGCAAGAAGCCAAGACTCGCGGCCTGTGTCGTCTCAGGAAGCAATATGCCAAGACTAGCGTCACGTGCCGCCTCAGGAAGCAATAAGCCAAGATTCGCGGCCTGTGCCCGTCTCAGGAAGCAATAAGCCATGACTCGCGGTCTGTGCCGCCTCACAAGCCAATATTCGCAGACTACGGGGTACTGTCCAGCAGGGGAATTCGCGCATATCTTAGCATTGTTGTTCATTCGTGGCTTCAGATGAGTGAATTGGTGCATAATGACCATTAGTATGTAGTCGTACTCTCGTCGAAAATAGATCATTTCATAGGGTAGTTGTGCTTGAATCATATTACATACCACCTCGAAGACTACACCTGCCCATCGGCGAAGATTTTGCCACTGCACAAACCTCAGCAGCTAAATTTCATCCCACATTCTCTACCGCATCCAGAACTACATTTGTCTACCAGTGCACACTTCATCCATGAAGCTGCCACAATCGTACCTGTCTCGGTGGGGCACTCCGCACGCATCCTCTCCGCCGACGACCTCCCCACAGTCACCGAATTCGTCGGAAGGATTGTCCACACTGACCACCTCGTCCACACCGCCTTCAGCGCGGGAGATGCGATGATTGCAGTCTGGGAGCAGCCGGGGCGCGACGTGAGGCTGGCGGCACATCCTCATCAGGCGCAGAGCGCTGCTGGCCGGCGGCGGTGTCCGGCACAGCAGCAGCACCAGCATCCACCACCACTCCAGCAGCCGCAGCAGTAGCGCCGACCCGACGTCCAGCAGCCGCGACCACACGTGCAGCAGCATGCGCGGCGCACTGGCCGGCGCCGGTCGCGCGGCGCACTGGCCGGCGCAAATGTCAGCTGCGGCGCGACGGCGGCCGTAACGGCGCACCGAGGCGTGACGGTGCGTCACCTGCCGACCGGGCCAGCGGCGTCCGCAGTCGCCGGCTCGCACCGCGCCCAACCGGTCGTGGCAGCGAGCGGTCGGCTCACGTGCCGACGCGGCCAGACGCGCCGGCCGAGCACTGCTGGCGAGTGTTGCGACGCGACACCTGTGATCGACAACGACTGTCGTGCAGCTGCCGGCCGACCTGCCGTTGCTGTTGGTCGGACCGGGCTGACACTCGCAGCAGACGTCCCGGCCGCCAGCAACGGCCGAGAAGCCGACCCGCTACTGGTGGTGAGAGCGGTTCGCCTCTACCTGCCGCCAAGCTCGAGTGGCTACTGACGATAACCGTCGCAGGTCAACGACCGCCTGCCGAGTGGCTGCAAGATGCCAGTTGCCCGACAGCCTCGCTACGGATGCCACGAGCCTGCAGACCGGTCGGTAGACACCGCTGTCGCAATACAACGAATACGGTCACTTGAACCGTCAACTGTTCCGGAGATGAAGCAAAGCTCATCAGCTGGCCATGCTGGGATAAGCCGCAAGTCACCGCCTGCCGGTCTCAGATAGAGACCGCAGGCCATTGCCCGATTGTCCGACCAGAATTCACATATCGCAATGATACCGTCTCGGAAATCGGCCACGGATCGCCGTCACACCGACTCGGAGATCGGCCATAGGTCACCACCAGGCCGTCTGAGATCGGCCATGGGTCACCACCAGACCTTCCTGGAGATCGACCTCGGGACACAACCAGGCCATCTCGGATATTTGTCCACAGGTCACCGCCAGACCGACTCAGAGATCGGCCACAGGTCACCACCAGACAGACTCAGATATCGGCCATGGGTCACCGCCAGACAGACTCAGAGATCGGCCATGGGTCACCGCCAGACCGACTCAGAGACCGGCCATGGGACACCACCAGACCGACTCAGAGATCGGCCATGGGTCACCACCAGACCGACTCAGAGATCGGCCATGGGTCACCACCAGGCCGTCTCGGATATTTGTCCACAGGTCACCGCCAAACCGACTCAGAGATCGGCCACAGGTCATCGCCAGACAGACTCAGAGATCGGCCATGGGTCACCGCCAGACCGACTCAGAGACCGGCCATGGGACACCACCAGACCGACTCAGAGATCGGCCATGGGTCACTACCAGACCGACTCAGAGATCGGTCATGGGTCACCGCCAGGCCGTCTCGGATATTGTCCACAGGTCACCACCAGACCGACTGAGAGATTGGCCATGGGTCACCACCAGGCCGTCTCGGATATTTGTCCACAGGTCACCGCCAAACCGACTCAGAGATCGGCCACAGGTCACCGCCAGACCGACTGAGAGACCGGCCATGGGACACCACCAGACCGACTCGGAAATCGACCACAGACCACCACCAGACCGTCTGGAAGATCAGCCACACAGTTAGAAACGGTTTTGATGATTTTTCTCATCTCAGACCGGTTGTGTTTCTTGGAGACCATTGAAGGTTCAACAGTTCTCTGCAGATATTCATATATTTCAGAGGACTGCGTGCGGTATCGGCTCCTAAGCAGTCTCCGGGACCATTTAATGAGACGAACCACGATTCTCCAAGCGTCGAACTATTTTTAGATGAGAACGACATGTAATCCCGTCGGGCCAAAGTTCTCTCTCGAGTATATTGTAACTGTATTCTTTGCGCATACACTAGTGAGCATCCGGGCGCGCCTGTCGCGCACGCGTATTCCAGAGTTCTTGGATGACATCAGGAACCTACATGTGTTCTTTCTTTAACCGGAGACCATCCGATATACGCATTACCATTGCGTTTGACGCCTAACGTTAGGTCATGGGCACACCTTTCGGCTTCTCGGTTAGGGGACCTTAGGTTAGGGGAGCACGTTCGACCTTAGGTTAGGGGAGCAGACTCACTGCGTTCGCTGATCGCTACCGATGCATCTAGTTTGTGCCCCTGACAATAACCTCAGGTGGAAACGTCGGAATACATCTTCACAATTATTATGTGACAGTGAAGGTAAATTTAACTTCTGATACATCTGCAATGATTTACAACCAGGAAATACCGGTCTTTCTGATATGAATGAGAGACTAGGAACCCTTGAAATCAGGGAGCTTTCAGACCAGATGTTCAATCTGGAGGCTTCAGAACATGCTACACAGCAAACAATAATATTTTACGTTAGCATGTGGTTGATAGGCGACCAAAATTGCATGAAACCTCACGGAAATAAAGCACAATTTCGACCTGTAATTTACCGAAGAACATTGACAACCTAGCCAGGAAGACCAGCAGCATATATTCTATCGCCTGTCCGTCGGCCGCCCGGGCACCAATGCATTGGTTTCCCATGCAATGGCAGGGAGAAATACAGTGACGTCACAACCGGATCTTCGCAGAACGACGTGCGGAACCGAATGATTCTACCCGGCATCGATGGTATTGATTCGATCCCTCCAATTCCCGGCTAAGCTCCTCCAAAAATACATTAATTAATTAACGTAAGACCCTAAGTAGACCCTGGGTAAACCCTCCGGCAGTTTGACGTCATCAGCTTTAGTATATCTAAGCCTTCCGCATCATTTCACTTTCAGCTGTACTCGCGGCACTGACGCGAGGTACGTATCGACATTCTGCCAGCGGAGAGAGCACACTCAGTCAGACTCTCCCTACAGCAGAGTGGAGACTGCGCGGACAGGCCGGCACGTTCGCGGGCCCGTCCGCACGACCCCTGAGCGCGGCTTCGAGGTCACGCAAGGTCCAAACAGTCTGCGGAAGTTGTGCCTGCGAGGGAGTAGTAGGAAGAACAATCTAATTCTATTTTGCCGTGCCCGAGGCGACGGATCAACTTGACCGGGCGGATATTGTCCGTAATCCCCTGTGCGCCACTATTCCTCGTATCCCGCCCACCCGGTGAGACATCTGAGACGGTGTGCCTATCCGAGAGGGAGGCAGCCGCACCGTTAGGATGAAGGCGAAACAGGGAGGGACAGATAAACTCAAATACATAAAGGCTTCTTATGTCCGCTAGTATTCGCCACGAGGCTAAAAGTAACAGCTAACAACTAAAAGTAAGGCAGCTAACAGCTCTATTGTTGGATGTATTTGTATCCCTCAGCGGAGGAGAAGTGTCATCTGCTAGAAAGGCTACGTTAGGAAAAGTTGCGTTAAGCCGGCTGATGTGCCATCCGGTATTAGGCAAGCAAGATAGAAAAGATGGAAGATGCCGGAGGGCAAATAAATGAACTGGCGTAAAGGACAGCAACACATGACAATAGGACATACACCTAATAAGCCACGACTAGCCAACAATAATACACTTCATACCTGCTGGATTTGGTACGGATGCATGTTACGGAGAAAAGTATAAAACAAGAACTTCTCAAAGTTTTCTTGCTTGAATTTGGAGAGAGGCATGCAGCATCAATTGAGTATAGAGATATGCAGCGTGTTGATGCTGCATAGGCATGCAGCATGCTTACGACAGACCATTATTATTATTTCTAAAAATATGACACCTACCATTCCAATGCTCCAGTAGTAAAATGCAACGACCATGTTACACTATGGTGCCATAACCGAAATTGTTCATCGCTGCTGTTTCTGGAGAATATTGGAGTAATTGAAACGTCCATACGGAGACCAGCAAAGCCAGGGCCCCTTTCAAACCGGCACACTTTGCAAGACTTCACAGGCACCCATGCCATAACATGTTCAATTTCGAGTCGTAAACTTCAGCTAAATCAGTCCTTTTGTGCAGACAAAGCAACGTAGCATAACTGAAAGCGTAAAAAATACGTCCAGTGCAATGCCAAATCGCACAGCCTAATATAGCCTTGCGAATGCCACAACTTAGAAGCATTCGGCAGCGTGAGTCAAACCTAAGGCAAGGAACCAATGAGTAACGATACCGTATGGATTGGATGCAGGTTGGTTTTACCGATAATTTGCAGTCGCAAAGAGCGGCACTATGCCGATGTCAGAGTGGGGATTGCATTGTTAGCAATATATCGTCAGTCCTCCGATGCAACGCAGCTGCTGCTGCACAATATTGACTTAGTGGCCACGATTTTCTGGGTGCCAATTTTACGATCACCACTCATACGATGTGACTGGGGCAGACGCTTAGGCCAGGCTATGCGCTACGCAAGAGCACGCGCGTCGCACAACTGAGGAGCGTGACATGTGGAGCGGATGGGTGTGCTAATCGGAGATCGGGGACGAGTGGTCTAGGGGTAAGATGCTCGTCTCACAATCGAAAGATTGTGGGTTCGAATCTCACCTGTCGCTACTCTTCGCTCGCGACCAATCGGCGCGAGAGATTGGCGACGCTATATGACTCAACGATCGACGTGTCGTAAAACCAATAACCAACCAACCAACTAATCGGAGATCGAAGGTGAAGGCTATATGTACGACGGAGCACAGTATGTTCTTTTCCGGTTGTAATTTAAGGTGTACTAAATACACTGAATGTGCACGATTTTGATGTTTCTGTAATATTTTGCGATTGTCTGTAGGGTTTTGTAAGAGATATCCACGTCTGATGTCTCTCTGTCCTACATATAGTGTTATGTGGTACAACACATACACGTCACCATTCTCCGAGTAGGTACGTGCCTAAGAAATAGGCAAAATAGTCGTTATACTACAAGTCACCGATAGTATAAAACAAGGTATTTTACCCCATACATAGTCAAAAAGATGCAGGGAAATAATTATTCCCCGGGGATTATTATGTACCATCTTCTGGGTTATTTTGGTCCATGTTGCTGTTCAATCATGGCTAAGGAATTGCGCTCCTGAAGAAGAAAATTTGGTTATTTTACGACGCATTCAACTGCCAGTTCATAATTCAACTGCCAGTTCATATAGCGTCGCCAACCTGTCACGCCAGTTGATCGCGGGTGGACTCGGTAGTCCCGCCGGTTGTGGGATTCGACTTAATTTCGCGATTCATAGTCCAACGCCCTGCCGACTGAGCTACCACGCGCCCAGAAGGGCACTCCTGTCTACCTATTAAAGCGCAGGGACATTACAAACAATCATCATTCAGCCTTATGTCCAATGCATGAGCTTGAATCCGGCGGCTCACAGCTGTGACAACTACTTCGGCGTTGTGCAGAGCTGTGCTCGGTATCTCAGCGCCAGGTCAGAGCGCCAGGTCAGAGCGCCAGGACAGAGCGCGTTGTCGGCTCTCAGTGCTGTGTCACGTGACACAGCGGCATGCCCGGGATGCCGCTGCACTCGCACGGCCACCATGCCGGTCGAACACAGTGCAGACTCGTTGGCGACAACTGCACGGCCGGCCGACTTGTCGGCCCGAGACCTCGCGGCGCGCCGAGTCTCGTCGCCTGGAGCTGCGGCGTCCACATAGCGTTGGGTGCGCTTGTTGGGCTGGTGCCCGCCCAACAGGCGCACCAGCTCGCTGTCGTCTCTTCCTCTCCGCCGGACGTGTGCATGAGCCGGCCCAACGTACGGTGGATAGCGTCACTGAGCACCAGCACTTCTCCCTGTTCTGCATCCTTAACAGTAACTCTGGTCATGGTCACCGGAATTGTGGCTAGTATGAATTTAGCCGCCAATGGTGGCTGGTGTGAATTTAGCGCGCCCAAGTAGCTCAGCTGGTTAGAGCGCTGGCCTGCACAGGTATCTACCTTGTCCTGACAAGACAGGGTTTCGAGTCGCTTCACGTGCTCGCATTTAGCTCCCGGTTGGGAGGGTCAGTTGGCAACTGACCAAATAAGGCCGGGGGCGACCTACCGGGACGGCCGTGTTGGTGCATTGACGGCACATTACTCTCGGTCAAAATTCTGTCGTTAACTGGAATTTATGGGTCGGGTGGTTGGGCCAGGGTTCACTTAACAAGCTCTGTTTAGCAAGATAATCCTGGTCCATAAAGCCACCTAGCAAGAGTCGGACTAAATTTCTCAAAATAAAATGTTTTCAAAAACGGAGACTGAGGTTGTCTTCCAGTAACGTCCGAAAATTGTGCCCAATAAGTACGAAAATCAGCTCACATCACCTCCATCCCATGCGAATGTTACACCCTTAGTGAATGAGATTTGATGCGGATTTATTATGGCCGCAAGGAGCACGTGCGCTGGCATCCCTCGATCACCTTTCGCGGCACCTCTGGATCTATTTCTCCGGCTACTTTCTTGATTATTCTCTTGAGCTGGATACCTGTCTTAGCTGGTCGCTCTCCCCGATAAACTTCCTGCTTCATGATCTCCCACCGGTTCTCAATAAGCCGCAGCTGGTGGGGGAGGGGAAGGGTGGATTCATGTCACGTGCCACTAATGGCGCGCCCACTCCCTCCAAAAGTTCCAGAGTTTCTCTGGCGTAATGAGCGCTGACTAAGTCTGGCCAGAAGAGCACGCGATCCGGCTACTGTTCCTCGATAAACGGGAATATAACATTCTGCAGGCACTTCTGGCGGTGTACTTCGCCGCTCACATTCCTCCTACTAGGTAGGATTACGGGTTGAGTTAACTCCCTGGGGCTCATGGCAAGTCAGACGAGAAGCTCGCGCGGAAACTTGCTGTCTGGCCGGAACTTGGTGTAAGTCGGAATTGGAAGGAATTTGGCTGCCGGTGTAGGTGAAGTAGAACTCGTCCAGCAGCATCTCCACGTTCACGCTGCTCTTAATTGGGCAGGCGAATGCCGGTGCAGTCTAGTTGACTGGGGTTTTGCCCGAGCATCGTCCACCTGTGGTGCTTTTGTTCTCTTTCGGTATTAAATACCTGCCTCTTCTAGGATTCTTCCTAGATTCTTCTCGGATTCTTCTAAGATTCTAGGATTCTTATAGAATTTCCAGGATTCTCCTAGGACGTAAGATTGCGAGATTCCACATTTTCTAACAGGAAACCGTGCGGAGATCCCGGTCTTGCCCGTGGCTGTGCGTACCACCTGCTCGCTAGAACGAGGATATACATTTTCCCGCTATTCTTCTTTCGTCAGCGTCATTTACCTTCTCAGATATCTGCAGTCTGATGAAAACCTTACAAAGAACAGATCTAGATGTGCCACGAGGCTAGAAATGTGGCAAAATTGCTGCATTGCTGCAACACTGCCGATGTACAGCGTTGTGCATCGGAATTTTTAACAACAAAATCCGCGATCATGTCCCGGAATGCCTGTTATTCAATGTAGCCAAGATGACCACAGAATAATCGAAGACAAATGGAACCCTTCCTGCATGCCTAGAATGGTGAAATTATACGCGAAATTACAAATGAGTTCAGTGGAAAACTATTACATGAGACCGGAATTTAGCTAAGCTTTCATGTGCCAATGTTTTTTCCTCTGACCGGAAGCTAATATCCGGGACGATAACAAAAGTTTCTCCGTTCCCACTCAGCTGAAAACTCCATGATTTCACTTGGAAGATGTTAAAGGTAGCCATTAAAGGTAGGCAGGCGGGTAGTTGGTAAACATCACTTTTTCACTGACGTATGAAGGTGGGTAACTAGCAAGCATCACCTTTTTCCACTAATTATCGCCAATTACATTTATACTACATATACTAATACACTAATAGAATAACACTAATAACACTAACATACACTACTTATAATAACACCACTAATTATTGCTAGGCATCCCGGCGTACAGGTATGGAAAACCCTATTGGCAACTGGATTAGTTTTCGATAGGAACGAAGGTCAATGAACACATTGACGACGCCTGGGAATATTGAATACCAGTTATCTATCACTAACAATACCTTACAATTAACCAATATATTTAGGTGAGATAATTGCACGGAATGAGGTTCACCATTTCCATTAGCTGATTGTTTTGAATTGCGTAACTTAATCTTCATTCGATGTTCGCTTCACTGAAATATAACACGCACACATTATAATACATATAATGAACTGAATATCATAAAATTTAAGCTCATCATGATATGCTACCAATGTTACAGCACACGTCGAGTTCGCGATTTCGGTCTTCTTTATCATGAGCGATGGCGAACATCGGGTCGGTCGAACATCGAGTGAAGCCAAGAAATTCATATGAACAAGAATGGACATACAGCCTGGTCCTGGGTTTGCCGTCCAGATCATTATCCTCTCCGACAAAATATCCTTCATTTTCTCGCTGAGTGTTACTGTTTAGCAGTGACTGAGAGCGCGTTGACAAACTGCGATGGCTTCAATTACCTCGGAAAGTGTTCCTCTTTGACATAGATTTGCCAAGCTCACTGGAAAGTACACAAGATAATCTCTGATGCTACACAGAGGAAGAAGATTATCGTTTCGAAATTTGATAGCCCAAACTTTCCACTCCAAATACATGACTCCAAAACATAAAATAAATCCTGGATATGAGTAGCAACCCGCAGTCTCGCCATTGGAACAAGGGTACTCTTGGGTGCAACGTGACGAATGCTGCCTTTAATTGAGGCTTACACTTGCTCTAAAACTTTCCATCACCAACTTCATGGCAACATCTTCCTTGCAATACTCGCAACCTTTGTTCACCGGAGAGTCTGTGGCGACAATTCGCACGCAGCGCAACACACAGTCAGGACATCCATAGTGACCCGATATGGATGTTTCCACGGGCTGCCAGCTGACAGCAATCACGATCGAACCTGAAGTTATGGAGGCCACTCGAAACCCCGTCTTGCCAGGACAGGGGTGTCAATGCAGACCGGCGCTGTCGGAAATAACGTGATTCAATGCACCGTCCAACTACGGCGCTGCCCGGATTGACTTGATCGGGCCAGCGTCCATGCCTTGAGCAACTTGCGATAAGGATGAATGCTTGCATACTTTTGAAGGAGCCCTGGGTCCACTCAGAGCTGGTGTGGGCCTCCAAATATTTGGCTTTTAGCATGGTACCCTATAGAGTAGATCCATCAAAATCTATTTCGGTGCTGCAATTTCGTCCATGCATCCGCCACACTAATTTTCGTGAGGATATTCCCCTGGCTTGCCGCGTACACCCTGAGACCCTGAGGAAACCAACCTGTTGTAAAATATCAGTCAAGGACAGAATTTCAGCACTGAGTTTACCTTCCCGCCAATACCCCGATATCGGGCCTTTATCGGCCAGCTGACACCAAGAGCCCGGGTGAAACCTATGTTCGACGATGACTTTCCTGCCTTGCCAGGGCAGAAGAGACCACTGCTGGCTTACACTCAGCAGCATGTTTGGCAGCAGGGAAGAACAACTGTTACATTTAGTTAACGGCGAGTCTGTCGTGAGGATTAAAGAGCCCAAGAAGTAGAGAGCAGCATGGGGTTAATCCAATGAGTCAATACCGCAATACCGATATTGGCACAACACCGAATGCAAGCTATTAGTGCTGCTTACTGAGTGGCAACTGCCATCGGCACCATCCATGCTGGCGATGGAAAACATAGTGCGGATCGCCACAAGCTCAACTGCGTGTCATCGCAATAAGCAACCAATTTTTTAATGTGGTATTGTGGTAGTTATGGCAACCGAGGCAACAGGTTGTGTGAGATACGTTATCGGAT
Organism: Ashinkailepas kermadecensis; assembly: GCA_034440615.1. Lineage (NCBI taxonomy): Eukaryota > Metazoa > Arthropoda > Thecostraca > Neolepadidae > Ashinkailepas > Ashinkailepas kermadecensis. The sequence continues at coordinate 1,027,450 of JAOTOM010005163.1, forward strand.
ACTCTGGCTCATGTTTCACCATAGCACTCGATAGGCGTGGTTTTCAATTCAAAAAGATAGTGGAGTAATTAATCTACCGCCGCACTTCCCCCTGTGGTGAGGAATCGGAATATGCTTACAAAAGCAGGACGAAATGGGCATTAAAATATCACGATGCAGGCCCGTATTGCAACTCTATCATAATGTTTCCCTTTTAACGTAAGCATGTATGCTAAAGGCAGGCCTTTTAGCTTTTAGCATGCATGCTAAAAGTTGTAATGCACGTCAGAATAGGATTTATCACACCAGCACGGTGGTGATAAATGCGGTTCTATCATGAGCGGACCACACCGAGCGCGACGCGGTCCGCTCATGACGGACGGTCGGAAACCAAAACACAGACCAAGGCCATAACGCACCCTGGTGTATCGTATATCGTGTCAGCGCGCCGGTCGACCAGCCGAAGCGCGCATTAATTTCCTGCCGACGGCACCAGTCGCGGCCAACGACCGACTTCCGCCTTCCGAGCGCACTGTGTGCAATCGAACACGTGTCGCACGCCTCCGGCAAATCTCCGTCAGCGCCATCTGATCTCTGCCGGTGGTGGTGGGACGGCGGCAGCGCCTCCCGACCTCTTCGTACTCAGACGCCGGCCGGGCGCGGCCGCGCACTCACCTGCTGTGTCGGCGGAACGGCAGGTAGGCGGTGTAGGTGCACTCCTCCTCGGTGGGGAAGCCGATGTCGACCGAGTTGGAGCGCACGGGCCGGTCGCGCACGTCGAGCAGCAGGCCCGTCTCGAGGCTGTGCGTGTGGCGCGGCGAGGCGCCCGGCTCGGCCGACGCGCAGCGCCGGATCGGGCCGGACGCGGCGCGCTCCAGGTCGGGCACCTCCAGCCAGATCTCCGTGTACTCGCCGATGTCGCTGCTCGAGCCGAGGAACCAGGAGCGGTCGCCGCCGCACTCGGGGTTCGAGTCGCGCGACAGCTGCGACGCGGTCGTGCCGAGCGACACCTGGCGCGAGTTCTGCCGGCTGGGCGGCGCCGAGCTCGCCGCCAGCGACGCCTGCCGCGTCGGCGGGTGCGTCACCAGCGACGCCTGCCGGCTCGACGGCGCCGACGAGACGGCCATCGAGCTCTGGCGCGGCAGGTAGTGCGGCGCGTGCGCCGGCGCCACGTCGTCCGAGTAGCCCGAGCTCTGGCGCGAGAACGACGAGTACACGGACGAGTTCCACGAGCGACACGACAGGCCCGACGACTGGCGCGACGAGCTGGACGCCGAGCGGCCCGAGCTGGCGCCGATCGAGTGGCCGAGCGAGCTCTGGCGCGACACGCGCCCCAGCGCGTCCCAGCCGTCGTCGTCGTCCGGCTCGGCGTCGGCCGGCTGCAGCGCCGCCTGCCGCTCCAGCTTCGGCGACGGCGAGCGGCAGAGGCGCGGCGGCGCCGGCGGCTGCGGCGACACCGACGGCGACGGCGACGACGCCGACACCGACGAGCACGACGAGTGGCGCAGGTCCAGCGACGACGAGGTCGAGTTGCGACTGAGCGTCACGCGGATCGGACACGACACGCCGCGCTCGGGCGGCGGCGTCGGACTCTCGCCGCTGTCCAGCGACGAGTCGTCGCGGCACCGCCGGCCCAGCTCCTCCATGCAGACGCAGTGCCAGCACTGGTGGGACGCGTCGCGGCCGCCGGCGCGCTCCGAGAACAGGTAGCGCCGCCGGCGCGTGCGCATCGTCTCCTCGCACGACGACTCGTCCAGGCTCTTGCTCTTCTTGGCGCTCGACTGCGGCACGCGCAGGAACGACGTGGGCTTGACGCCGACGGCGGAGACGCCGCCGCCGCCACCGTCCTTGCTCGGCAGCTGCATCTCGTCGAAGCTGGCCGAGCGGATCTGCTTGGGCACCTCGAGGCTACCTTGCGCCTTGAACTCATTGCCGCTGGGCGTTTTTGACCTGGAGAAGGAGATGCGCAGCCGCTGCATGTCGCGGCCTTCGGCACCGCACCGGCCGCCGTCCGGTCACAGCCGACCCGCCGGCAGGCCTCTCTCGCGCACCCACATCGCGCCTGCTGGTGGTATGTACCCGGTCAGTGGCGTCACCGACCACAGTGACGTCACTGACGCAGTAACGTTGCTGTTGGTGGTGACGTCACACTGCCGTCACGCCGGCCGACCACGCTCACTGGCTGGATGGGTTCTCCTGACATAGTGATGACCATCCCTCCCTACACTGACTTCCCATGAGACGACGTACCAAGCGCACTGGGCATTAAACGGCGTCCGGTATTGTAGCACACGACAGTAGTAGTACGTGGTACAGAGCTGCAGGGATCCATACAAAAAAAAATATATATATAGATATATATATATATATATATATATATATATATATATATATATATATATATACATATATATATATATATATCAACGTAATTAGATGTTTCATTTTAACGTTAATTAAATATACTAACTATATGAACGTTAGAGCCTCGTAGGTCATTAAACATAACTGCTACCGACATAAAACATTTCCATCCAATTATCAAGAGTAGTCGCCTTAAGTGGAGTTGCGAGCAGCTATTCTGAATCATTCACTGAATCAGTGTTGCTTCGTTGGTGTTGCTTAGGGAGTGCCTTAGCTGTATAGTGGAATATGAGCTGAACACGGGGAATAATAGAGGCAGTGTCGCTCTTGCGAACGGCGTGCCTATGTTTTGCTAATTGAATTATGTTCCCTCGCAAATTGTTTACAACGGTTACCACGGATGGCACCGAGGTTCTTGTCGGGTCTCCCCAGTTGACCTCAGTAGTACTATCGTTCGCCAGTGTCGTTAGTGTCAGAAAATCGGCTTATAAATGTCAGCTGCACCATGGTAACAACAGCAGCACTGGAATATAGCGACGTCTACCAGCAACGGCCATAGTGATGGTACATATCTACTAGGACTTGTGGCTCTTTGTCGTTCTGGAAGGTGAGAACTTCGGTTGATCTGTGAGATATTCATAGACATTGGAGGATGCAACCACGTGCCCGTTCAACAAGATCGCCGTTCCACCTTATTGAGGTCATTAGGACATGCGGAGCACGCGCTTGCCTTCATTTGAATATTTGATTCGTTCTAATAATAAATTCAGTCAAGCACCCTCAGCCCGAATTGTTTATAATTAGAGCCTGGTTTCGCTCATTATTCACGTTCATCTTATTAACAGGTCTCCTGCAGTAGTGGCGCATCTAACCGTAGAGCATCTTCAGGGAGGGCGGATCCTCGCATACTTGCAATCCGGCCTCAGACCTCGGGTTGGATAAGGTGATGACCCCTCAACAGATACCATGTCAATACAATGCGGACATTGCAAATAAACGTAAAATGGAGCGCCGACATTTTCGCAGGATGGTGAAAGGTATATCGGAAGACAGGTAATGAGCTGTCCGATCTGCCTGCAGCATGATATTTTCTAGCCATGACTGTTTATCGTTATTACTGTGGCACAAACTCGTCAGTTTCATCGCAAAATGTCGCCGAGTGTTGCAGACAAACTCGAAGTGCTGCGCCAAAATTTTGGAAAAGGATAGTGAAATGCACACCAGCAGACAGCAGACAGCAGACACAAACGAGGCCAGGTACCAAACTTGCCAATCTCCATATGGCATGTTTTTGTGTTACAAACAGGACAATGTGTAGCCGTGTGGGCAGCGAACTGGTCGTTTCCCCGCCCTGTTCCCCGTCTTCTATGTCAGTTGGACGTAGGGCGGATCTTCGCCTTGAGCGATTGATTGCCGCGCCAGAAATTTCGGAAATCGCGATGCAACCAACATCGTGTAAGGGGCAGTATTATTTACTATTCCATTGCTCGATCAGTTTTTCCAAATAAGCATACGAATTCATGTCTTTCCCAGGTATTTACAGCATGCCGTCTAGTTCTCCCCGATGGCCGCACCGCGGCGCTGGTAGTCAAATGTTCCGGCTTATCGCGTAAAGTTCAGGAACGTATGTCCGCGGGAGAATAAACGGAAAATAGCATTGATTAGAGCAATGCCATCATCAGGTCTGCGTGAGCCATGCGGAGGTCAATATGACGGGATTGGGGTGCAAAAGTGCCTATGAAGCACAGCACACTCTAGAATCAAGATACTGCTTGAAATCCCAGCGGGTATGTACCTTCCAGAATGCACCGCGCAGTATATCAACCGATTATACCGTCCATTGCCCACAGTCCAGACGTGCCGACGGCACTGAGATTGGCTAATGGCCAGACGTTCGGACTGTACCGGGACTGCATTGTCAAGACATGCAGACTGCACTGAGGCCGCCCACTGTTCAGGTGCGAGGACCGTCCTGAGACCGTCCACAGTTCAGATGCGACGACCGTCCTGAGACCGTGCATTGCTCACATGCGAGGATTGCACTGAAACCGTCCACAGTTCAGATGCGAGGATCGTCCTGAGACCGTCCATTGTTCAGATGCGAGGATCGTCCTGAGACCGTCCACTGTTCAGATGCGAGGACCGTCCTGAGACCGTGCATTGTTCAGATGCGAGGATTGCACTGCGACTATCCACTGTTCAGATGCGCGGGCTGTGCTGAGACTGCCCACTGTTCACTGTCAATATGTGCGGAATGCCTAGAGCCAGTCGGAGTCCCCAGCCTGCCTAGATCACTCGGAGGAGCGGAGGATGCGCGCCACCTGGGCGAGCGGCGCGACCGGCCTGGCACCTCCCGCTGACACGGAACACGACGGGCCTGGCACCTCCCGCTGACACGGAACACGACCGGCCTGGCACCTCCCGCTGACACGGAACACGACCGGCCTGGCACCTCCCGCTGACACGGAACACGACCGGCCTGGCACCTCCCGCTGACACGGAACACGACCGGCCTGGCACCTCCCGCTGACACGGAACACGACCGGCCTGGCACCTCCCGCTGACACGGAACACGACCGGCCTGGCACCTCCCGCTGACACGGAACACGACCGGCCTGGCACCTCCCGCTGACACGGAACACGACCGGCGCCGGGATGGGATGTCGCGCCACACGGATCGCGCAGACAGGCCAGGCCGCCTTGCATTCGGAACGGTCGCGTGCGACTCGGCATTCAGAAGCGGCCGCACCGGCTGCCGCTGCATCAGGGGAAAACGGGACGGACGCCTTTTGCAACGCGTGGCGGGGCTTGCGGAACATGACGTGGTGCACGCACGACACCGGGCCGACGGGCCAGCGGCAGGAGTTGGGCAAGCTACCCGGCAGGCAGGTCCGGTGTTCGGTGGTGACGGATCAGCACGCTGCAGGAGCGACCGGCGGGGCCTATCGACGGCAGTCTGTCATGATGCACAAGGCATCCGCGGGCGGCGGGTCTGGCGAGGGTGGGGGGGGGGTGGGAGGAGCTGGAACAGGCGTGGTCCTCTCGCCGGACGGGAGTTTAGCGAGGGGAAGGCGGGAGGAGCCGAAACAGGCGCGATCCTCCCGCCGGCGAAAGTCTGGCGAGGGTTGGGGGTGGAAGGAGCTGGAACAGGCGTGGTCCTCTCGCCGGACGGAAGCTTGGCGAGGGGAAGGCGGGAGGAGCCGAAACAGGCGTGATCCTCCCGCCGGCGAAAGTCTGGCGAGGGTTGGGGGTGGGAGGAGCTGGAACAGGCGTGGTCCTCCCACCGGCGGGGAGTTTGGCAAGGAGAGGGCGCGAGGATCCAGAACATCGTTATCCTTCGGCACCGTGTTATTCCTTCGAATGTAATGTTCACCGGAAGTCAATGGCATTGTTATTGCCGGGATATGCAGCTCGGGATACTGGGTAGCACGGCAAAGGTTAGCTACACATTTGCAAGTCGAGGTACGCAATCTGCTAGGTATTTGCTGTTATGTGGTGGGTCGGGGCAGAAACAACACAGCATATGCCCATCTTCCGTTTTCAGGATGAATGGAATTTGAAATTAGGAGTGCTCACTATCATCTGTCCACTAACCAGCTACTAACAATATAGTTTAGACCTTCTTGTTGGGATGGATCTAGGGCCAGTCATATGCCACCTTTGGGTATGACTACTTACAGCATTCTTTATTATTAGTTTTATTGCTCTAATACCGGGTGCTTTGTATGCTTATTTATTTGTTTTCCATCTCTTAGCTGGGAGTGCCGCGACTTTACTGTTTATTTTATGGTGTTAACGTAAGGTGCTTGCAGTCGTTGGGTAAGCGTTGGGGCGCTCCTGGTCACCTGATATTGGGTGGCGGACCTAACAAAAAAAATGATTATGAGGATAAAGTACAGTATGTAGACTCCATTTTGTACGCAGTGTGTGTGTGTGTGTGTGTGTGTGTGTGTGTGTGTGTGTATGTGTGTGTGTGTATGCGTGTGTGTGTGTGTGTGTATGTAGTAGGGGAGGATAGGATCCACTCATAGTGCACTAGGCCGTTCCGTGAATACCAAGTGGCTGCAAAGGTTGACAATTCTCCGAGACAACTGCATTCAAAGGAAGTAGATAGCACTGTCACTAAGGCGGGCCAGGACCGGCCTTTAAGAAGACAGACAAACTACAATGCGAAGATAAGAGAATGTTTTATTGAAGTTCACCACCAGGAACTACTTTTGCACGACTTCTCAGCACTTCGCTCCAGACAGCAGACAGCAGTCTCCAGTCTCCAGTCTCCAGTCTCCAGTCTCCAGTCTCCAGTCTCCAGTCTCTAGTCTCCAGTCTCCAGTCTTCGTCGACCACCAATCAGCGTGTCCGTCCAGACGAAGACTAGGATCCGGTGGGCGGTCTCCCGGTGCGGAACACGCGACCCTCACCCAACACTCTACTGAAGGACACTCACAGACTGAAGCCTAGCTCGCTCGGATGGCGGCACACCTCTGAGCCAACACTTAATAGGCAACGGCGGGTTATGTGGCGCCAGCTTCTGGACTCCAATCGCTTTGAAACGGAAGCTAGAGTCTGTTCGGCCGGACTTGATTTGGCAGGCGGTTGTCCCGCCTGCGCATATCATACATGTCCTGTGTGTTCCTTTGTTTGCTGCGTCCTGCAGGGCTTTCTCAAAAGACATAAAAATGCAACATGTTTCCCGACGAATACGCTCTGTGTATCTCAGGGGAAATAGGAACAGTTGACGGTGCCTACGATTGCGTCGGTGCGCCGGTGTGTGGCACGAGTGGCACGAGCAGCACGAGCAGCACAGCCGCTTCACTGGCAGCATGCTTGTCGGAGAACGGCAAGTCAAGGCAACCTTGGGTAGAAGAAGATCCTTGGGTTCTTTTACGATGCATTCAACCGCTAGGTCATATAGCGTCGCCAACCTCTCACGCCGATTGGTCGCGGGTGGACTCGGTAATGCCGCCGGTTGCGAGATTCGAACCCACAATCTTGCGATCAAGAGTCCAACACCCTACCGACTGAGCTACCGCGGCCCCGTCAAGGCAATCGTGGCAAATCACAAGCAGTTAAGTGTGTAAAAGAACGAACAACACACCATAAACGCAGCGAACATGATTGTGAGTTGCGAACGAGCTCTGCAGCGCCACGGGCAGGGAGATTCCGCCGCACCGGCTGATATGTGCAGAAACTGTCAGTTCGGATGATAACGAGAACGCCGGCTATCTGGAGGTCACCAGATAGCTGCCGGCAGGATGTTTCGCCAAGATCCGGAGCGGCGCCAGCAGATAGCGCTGTCAAAGGTGCTCGTGCCGACGCCAACTGTGGCCAGCAACCAATGGGGCAGAGTGGAGAAAAGACCGGCGTGACACACCCGTAAGAGCTTCACAAAACGGCCATGGCGGAACGTATTCATTAAAATGATCGAAATATGCTGAACCAAAAACATTCTTGCTGACACCCGGAGAGCTAAGCGATTTTGCACGGGTCCCAGAAAATTCGACGAGAACATCGATGGAGTAGAGAAAACCAATGAAGTTGTGGACCTAGTCAGGTTTGCAAGAAGGCACGGGACCAGGAGGGCGTCAATCCTGCCAACTTTGCGGCGGCCCCGACCAAATTTGGACAATATTAAAAGCAACTTCATGGTGTCCCATGGAAGTTGTAGGATCGGAAGATCAAATTGAACTTAGTCTCTATCAGTTTTAACATCAGTTCAATGCCCACAGCCCATTGTAGGCACACAGCCCATTGAGGGCAGCTTATTTCTCATGCGCGCGGAGGGAGATGACAATGTAATGGAACACCGCTGCTGAGATAATCATTCTATGCTGCGCAAGCCTCGAGTTAACTTTCCGGTATCTTCGTTCCACCTCTCCTGAAACACAGATTAACGATAACACTCTTCATTAGCAACTTTGACACGGCTACAGGGTCTGTCGATAAACAAAGTTTCCAGACAGATATCGAAACAGAGCTGCTGACAGCAGGCATCACACTTCAGCACCGATACATATAAAACGACCTTTCCCCATGGCAACCAGCTGACGTGAGCAATGGTGCCCAACATCAACGCTTCATTGCTAGAAGCCGACATCGAACCATCACAGACTCAGGTCAGAATCCACCATAGAGAGGGAACGTGGAAAAACAATGTCAATGCCTTCCTTTCAATGCGAAGCTTAATTGTGGAAGAAATCCATGCATTTCAGTAGGCTTTGGAGACGCCAGCAGTCCAGTACAGGGAATTGCATTTAGATTGGGTGCATCGTATTCTGTTCTGGGGTACACACTTCATTATAACACTGAATCGATACACCAATTCAGCAGAGGCACGTTCGGATTCAATGTGTCTTGGGCACGCCAACCAGATGATTACTCGAAGAATTGTTGTGATATTGTGAGTCATCAAAAACAAAACAAAAAACAAAACAGGTGGTTGTGGCAACGACGGCAGGACCTTTCAGCGAAACTGTGCAACACCATCCACAGACACGATGCTGGTAGAACCATCCACAGAGGCGATGCTGGTGGAACCATCCACAGAGGCGATGATGGTGGAACCATCCACAGAGGCGATGATGGTGGAGCCATCCACAGAGGCGATGCTAGTGGAACCACCCACAGAGGCGATGATGGTGGAACCATCCACAGAGATGATGGTGGAACCATCCACAGGGCGATGATGGTGGAACCATCCACAGAGGCGATGCTAGTGGAACCATCCACAGAGGCGATGATGGTGGAACCATCCACAGAGGTGATAATGGTGGAACCATCCACAGAGGCGATGATGGTGGAACCATCCACAGAGGTGATGATGGTGGAACCATCCATTGAGGCGATGATGGTGGAACCATCCATAGAGATGATGATGGTGGAACCATCCACAGAGGCGATGATGGTGGAACCATCCACAGAGGTGATGATGGTGGAACCATCCACAGAGGCGATGATGGTGGAACCATCCACAGAGGCGATGCTAGTGGAACCATCCACAGAGGCGATGATGGTGAACCATCTACAGAGGCGACGATGGTGGAACCATCCATAGAGGCGATGATGGTGGAACCATCCACAGAGGCGATGATGGTGGAACCATCCACAGAGGCGATGATGGTGGAACCATCCATAGAGGCGATGATGGTGGTGGAACCATCCATAGAGGTGATGATGGTGGAACCATCTAGAGAGGCGATGATGGTGAAATCATCCAAGAGAGGCGACGATGGTGGAACTTACCAGAATAAGCGATGATGGTAGATCCATCCAGAAGAAGGAATGTTGGTAGGCCAAAGTAGAAGAACCGATGGTGCTGGACAATTCAAATGACTTTATTAGACCATTCGGAGGACGTGATAGGAATAATGGTGCGCCGAACCATGGGTTCCACCACAGGGAGGGAAGAAGGGAGCGGAAGGGATACATACCCTCCAACTCTTCTAACATTGACAGTGCACCTGTGGGCGCTACATGTAAAACATAGTTCTGAAATTGTCCATAGCCCCAGCAAAAACACGCTTTTTGATTGACTGTGCTCTGCAACATCCCGAAGAATGGATGACGGTGCCGCCAGTGAGACCAGCTCGAGATACAGAAGATGATGTAACAGAAAGGTCAATCGGAGACACCGACGCCAAACGAAAACAGAATTCGGTGAAATTACGCAAGCTACAGGAGCAGAATCGACACCACGATGCCGAAGGTCAGCCGAAGGTCAGCCGACGTGCCTCAAATGGGCGTCGGCGAGCAGCTCGTCTGCCAAGTGCATCAAACCTGGACGGCTGTCAGCCGACCAGACCGGACCAGGCAATAGGCGGACAGATCACAGCCAACGCGGCGGCAAACCGACACGTGAGCCCGCCGGAGGCGAATGACGTCGGCGCGCGCTCGTGTTACCTGTAGAATTCGCGCGCTTTGCGGCGCTCGTCGTAGGCCATGCCGTACCAGCCGCCTCCCATCATGACGAGTCGTGCCGGCAACACGGCCAGCAGCGTCGACGCGACACGGCACCAGTCCAGCGTGGACCCGAGGTGTCTGCAGCACTGAACTCAGCACAGCACCGGCCCGGGGGCAGCACGCGCGGCCCCAGCGCCGGTCGCCACCACGTGCGGCACTGGCGGCGCGTGGCGTGCATCGCGATCGCCGCGCGCGACAGCTGACGGCGGCGGACAGTGTAAATATTGACACTACGCGACCCGCGGGTCGGTCGCGTCGTCTGCGTCGACGTCGCAACAGGACGCAACCAGAGGCGGACACGGGACACGAGCCGGGGTCGATACGGGATCCGACCAGAGGCGGACACGGAACACAGTCGGAAGCGAACACGGCACAAGGCCAGAGGCGCCTGCAGGACGCGGCTAGAGGCGGGCACAGCACAAGGTCAGATGAGGACACTGGACACGACCAGATGTAGACACAGGATACGGCGAGAGGCTGATACAGGGCACAGCCGGATGTGGACACAGGACACGGTGAGGGTTCATACAGGGCACGGTCGGATGTGGACACAGGACACGGTGAGAGGCTGATACAGGGCACGGTCGGATGTGGACACAGGACACGGTGAGAGGCTGATACAGGGCACGGCCGGATGTGGACACAGGACACGGTGAGGGGTTCATACAGGACACGGCCGGAGGTGGACACAGGACACGGTGAGAGGTTCATACAGGGCACGGTCGGATGTGGACACAGGACACGGTGAGAGGTTCATACAGGACACGGCCGGAGGTGGACACAGGACACGGCTGAGGGCGAGCCAAGGTCCAGCGCAGCGCGGTCATTGCCGGGGCCGAGTGTGTGGGAACAGGCCACATCCTCACTCTGCAGCGGACTCCGCTGTGCCCTCGCCGCCTCGGCGTGCTTGCTGGATCCGCCACCGGGCGAAACGCGTGACACCGGCTGCTGCACAGGAACGGCACACGTGCAGAGATACTGTACACAGAATCAAAGCCGAGTCCCACGAATATATCAGGCTGTGGTCGACGATGGTAGCCCGAGGTCGCGATAGATGTTCAGTTCCGTCAGATTATCTTCAGCGGTCATGAGGTCAGGCCTCTTCAGTAGGTCAGGTGGATTTGCAGCTGTCCAGATATCAGGTCTCTCCGCAGTAGTCTGAGGTCAGGTGCATCTGCAGCTGTCCAGAGATCAAGTCTTTCCTCAGTAGTCTGAGGTCAGGTCCATATGCAGCTGTCCAGAGATCAAGTCTTTCCCCAGTAGTATGAGGTCAGGTGCCTCTGCAGCTGTTCAGATAGCAGGCCTCTCCTCAGTAGTCTGAGGTCAGGTCCATGTGCAGCCGTCCAGATATCATGTATCTTCTCAGTAGTCTGAGGTCATGTCCCTCTGTAGCTGTCCAGAGATAAGGTCTCTCTTCAGCAGCCTGAGGTCAGGTGCACCTGCAGCTGTCCAGAGATCAGGTTCAAGATCCTCCGAGCAGCGTGAGCATATCGGAGCACAATGTCTACGAGCATGCAATGGCGTGCAACATGACATATGACACCAGAATATTGTGGAAGCTGCCACTGCCGAATCTTGTCAAGCTGCATGGATATGGGTATGCGTGAAGTGTTGCAGTACATAACTGATAATGTTCAAGTAGTTCAACAACAGGTCCGAATGTGATCTGGCGCACCGCTTGGGCATGGCGACCACGACCGGCAGTCGTTTACTCGCACAATTCCGGCAGTAGCCATGTTCGTCACAAGCAACACAAAGCTCCTGTTTCTGAGAGGCTTCAACGTATTGTGCTTCTTCACTATAACAAGGAGATGGGGGTTCAGTGTACAATGAGCAGGGAATGGGATGGCCATCTTCCAGTCGAACATGATAAGCTAGAAGGTTTGGGACACGAAACTATAGGGGCAGACGACGACCGGGGAGGCTCTGTGACGCAGGCGCGTTACCGTCACAGGCTACCCGTGCCATGAAGAAATCAATCGTCACACTGAATCATACCAAAATTTAACATCTTAGATAGCTTAACCGAAGTGGACCTTATCAACCTGGATCTGGACCGATTAACCGAACCGAACCGAGCCCGGATTTCTCTCCCTTTACCACTGTGCCCTCGACATCACAAGGATCATTGCTGTGAGTTCGGTGACGATATTGCCACATATGTGGCAGCACTGGCAGCACAAGACCTTCAATGCTGGTCACATTCCAACCGCAAGCCAAACAACATACGTGGTGTGCGTGCGAGGAGCGAGGGGGAGGGAGCGAGGTATTGGATTCCATCCCGAACATTTGCACCAAAGTGGAAGGCCTCATATACTGCACATATTCGCTATACCATATCAAAAGAATCGCGTTTGTTGGAGAGCATTAGACAGTGTTCACTTGGCACGATACATTTATATGAAAAGCCCATGTACCTTGTCACTGGCAAACAGTGGGATCATCTGGCACTGAGGTGAGCCGGCATGGCAGGCCTGCTAATTAGCAGATCTGCTCATTTTCTCCAGCACTACATAGCATCCATGCTGCGTAGTGCTGGAGGAACATTCCAACCTCTTATTCAAACATAGAATGCTACTGTGAAGTCCTCCAGCATTGGCGAAGAACTATGAAATCCAGTCAAAGGCATGTGAAGCCAACCAATTTCACCACATCGATTGGAGTTTTTTTTTCAGCCTTGCCTGTGTGATTGACATACTTCCAGAGCTCGTGTCGTGCAATGTAAATACGACACACTCTATTATCACAACAATTAGTTTAAAACGAAAGGACGCCTGTCGTTGTTTTAAAGCATTTCCGCTGCCTACAATGCTACACATGCCACTACATACCACTACACAGATGCATATGCAAGCTTCCTGAACCACGACCGTTACTGGAAAAGAACAAGCGTCGCCACAAGAAGGTGGCATTGCCGGATGTCATCTTGACAGGGAGTCCGTAAATACACGACGCCTTGACAGGGAACAATCAAAGCTCTTCCCACGAACAGCGAAACGCCATCAGCCGAGGTAAGACATCATGCTTCGTTAGACTGGCAGGGAAAACATACACAAGCTGCTGTCCTGCGGACATCACTGAAGCAAAAAGCTCGAACCTCCAGAGCGATTCTGCTAGCTTTCCGGAGCCACCCACACAAATCAAATGTAGTTCCTAGCTTGCAAGAAACGGTCACCTTTTGATCAGGCTAACGGTTTATTCGAACCGTAAAGGTGCCTAGACCGAGGGACTGCAAAAGTGACATATGTTAAACTTTTTATCATAATTATCAAAGAACGGAAAACATTGGTTTTGCTCTGGTGGCACTCACTACCTGGCACTCATCTATTCTGAAAAAAACGTTAGCTTCAACAGCTTACATACTTGCAGATACTTGACGCCGAAGTGATCGGTGACCTTGACCTTTGTACGCGCCAGCGCGCTAGCTAGATCTTCAGTTAGCATGCTACTGATATTGAAGCACGAAATCGCATTTGTTTCGCGATTGGGGCCCGGGAATTACGGGGAATGTGGGTTGATTGACCATATCTCGACACTGACCAGCTTGATCTGATCTGTAAGGTCAAATAAAAAAGGTAGATACAAATGAGTCGAGTCACTAGAAAGGTCAAGGATATGGCTACATAATGCCGTTTACTGGACCTGACTATCAAGCTGGGAACAAAAGTCAGTGGGGGTCAACTTGCCCACCTCCAAGTACTCCGAGAGGCTGGAGTTTCTGCGGCATTGAGATGGCGGAGCGGATTGGTTGAAACAGTACTGCTGCCACCAAACTGTGGAAACAATCAATCAATGCACCAGCAATAATGCAATCGCGCTAACCTGCGTTGCCGAACGCCGACGACCGATAGCAGCCACGAATTGAGCAAGTTATCTTGCTGTATTTCGGACCGGAAATGTGTGAACAATTTGTGTCGAAATTATATAACTTTAAAATGACAAAGGAAGAACAGCGGGAACTTTGTCATGTATTCCGGTGCTATCGCCATTTCAGTTCATGAAGGTTGATATTTTGGACGCATTTTTGTCCCTTTAAACCAGCATAGGGTACCGTCAGGGGCCCTGGCTGAGCGAGGGCACGAGGCGGACTATGGACCTCCTCTGTTACATAGGGTACCGTCCGGGGCCCTGGCTGAGCGAGGGCACGAGGCGGACTGTGGACCTCCTCTGTTACATAGGGTACCGTCCGGGGCCCTGGCTGAGGGAGGGCACGAGGCGGGGACTGTGGACCTCCTCTGTTACATAGGGCACCGTCAGGGGAGTCCGGCACTGTTACACCTGGCTGAGTCCGGGGCTCACCAGTGACCTTTGATAAACAAAAAATATTACCACGCTATTATAGTTAGGGGGCTATCAAATACCGTATGAATCGGTGGTGGTGGTGGTTATTCGTTCTTATGACACGTCAGCCGTTGAGTCATGTAGCGTAGCCAATATCTCACGCAGATTGGCCGCGGGTCAAGAGTAGCGACAGGTGTGACTCGAACCCACGATCTATCGATTGTGAGACGGGCAACTTACCCCTAGACTACTCGTCCCCGCCGTATGAATCGGCGTAATCTGTTAAGTTGTCACAAATACACAAGGGAGGGGGTAAAAAAATGTCATCCCCGTGAATCGTGTGAGTACAAATACCCCAGTCACCGCCCGGTGAAGCGTGCATGCTCGATATTTTGTCGTGCAGTTGCATGCGTGACTTAAGTCGGCGAATTCACGACGGAATCTTAGCCGCTATGTCGCGCGTAAGATGCATGCTTTAACAAAATTATGGGGGCATTGTCAGCTGTCCTGAAGCCGACATGTTTACTCAACTAGATGTATATCAGTCGCCGTGGCTAAGGCGGTCGGCGTATTATCGCATGGCGTTCTCACACCATGGCGTTCTCACACCAGCGACTCTGGATCGTATCCCGCCGTCTCCGATATGTACGATTCCCCCCTCCCCACCCCTGCGCTTCCGCTGCCGACAGGCCGTCGATCAGGCCACCCCTCTAAGATCGACTTCGACAGTGTGGCTGCCGGTGCCTCGGTCGAACCGAGGCCTCTTTTCAGGCGTGAGGTCGTCAATCCACAAACGGAGATTCGACGTGGACAAGAAGCACACCTTACGCTATTCAGTGACGTTGAGGCTGATCGGGATGCCTGCGATGAATGACACACGTTCCTGTCCGGTGTAGTCCACCACTGAGTCAAATATCGCAGCCAGTCGACCTCCATCAGCACAGAGATCTTCCCAAGCCTCAGCAACAAGCTTCACACGCTCGTTCCCACTGAACGGAGCTCGAGGCGAATAACGTCATTAGCATGACCAGAACGTGACAAACTCCAGAAGACGACGGACTCGGGGTGAGACGACTGACTCGAGGTACGTGGCGGGCTGAGGCACCGTTTCCGATTCCCGATAGGCAGCCGGGGACAAGGTGTAGGCGTGGGCTGCGTGATCCGATCATAGTCGCGCTCAGTTCGAAGAGCAGACCTGGACGCTAACGACACTGACACCCTCATCAGAACGACACTGAGATCCTCGTCAGAGCGACACTGAGACCCTCGTGCAAGCCACCGTGGTCAGTGCGTAAAAATCCGCTCAATTGGGCATCAACATATAAACAGAACAAACATCTCAACCCGGAGAAATTGTGATAGCCAATGGAAGTTTGGCCGCATGTAACTAATACCGTTCCCCAAAATCAGCGTAGGTTTCGATTTGATGATTATACTCTCCAGGATGTAGAAGGCATTTCAACTTGAAATTATATTGGCATCCTTTCCGCGACGCCTCAGCGGGTCGGCGGGTTTTGACAGAGTGGACACTGAAGGTCAAATCAACGTCTGGGCTTGTCATATCAGTGCTCTATTTATTGCGAGTTGATGCCAGGTTGAGTAGTCGTTCGGTGGAGCAGTCATTCGGTGGAGTAATCGTTCGGTGGAGTAGTCGTTGGGTGGACAACGACGGCCACTCGGCAGACGACGGCTCGTCACGTAGCTTAGCTGTCGGAGGGTCACTACCGACGATTGTGAAATCCCAGACGTGATGTGAAGTCCGTCAGATTCGAGATGGACAACGAAGGCGACCCGCACCAGCCAGCGCGTATCACAGCTCTTCGACGGTCATCTACTGGTCGGCTGCAACAGAATTTGTGGCGAACCCACCTTCCCACTCGTGCGGTGAACATAATCGACCTTAATACGTCAATTAGCATCCAAATTTATATTACAGTGCACCAAGTTGTGCTTTGAATCTAATCAGACGAAGGTGGTGCGCACTGCTAAATCGATCAATATATCCGGCCCGCTCGTCACTGCAGGACTGCACTGGCTTTGACCACAAACGAGCGGATATCGTGCACAACACGTGGTACGTCAGGTTTACACATTTCTTAGAAGCAGCATTTGGACACTTTATTCCTGTTAAATGCATTAAAAAAAGATTCTTCCCCCGTTTTGAACGCGAGCTAGGAGGTGCGGCGTCAAAACGTTATAATTATTTTGTATGATATTTCAGTGGACAAAACCTGTGAACCCGACGGCGTCCGGCTATGACGAGGTCGCCGTTCTATTGGCAACACAGTGCAATACGCCACTAACGCAAGGAAGTTTCCAAAAAATTGAAAAGAAGTGAATGCAGTTCTCAGTCACAAAAATACACATTCGTTCTAAAAAAAAACATTCTAACTACGAATCAAGCGTCATTAATGGAATTAATTTTAATTTATTTAATTTAGTTAATTGTGCCTTTCGTAAAAGTGTTGGAAGCAGCAGTCCTCGGCTGCATGTTTACAACATGCATCTGCTTAGACAGACCATACCCATCGTAAGCGTTCAGCACGCGTCCATGGCACAACGGTCTTGCTCACTACTACCTTGTGGCACCCCTGAACACAACATGTGTGCCAATGACATCAGTCTTGCAAACTGCCTGGATGCTGATCATTCGGCTGTGTTTCAGCGCGGGAATCACTCACCGCTTTCTCACAGATTGTAATGTTCATTTCATTTGTGAGAGCCAGCACGGGGGTGGTCTACGGTGCATCTCAGCCACCGACAGCTGGGTGAGAGCGAGCGGCAACTGTCCACACCGACCTTGGTGTCATCCGGTTTCCCAGGAGGTAGGTTAGCATCTCATCTGCCATTTGCGATCTGGATGAACAATATTTCGGACACACTCCTTTTTCATGTTGCTGAGGATGTAAACAAACCCGCAAAATCAACAGCCTAACGGATGCAGTTTTCATGCAAGGATATTTGTATCTGTAGATGGTCACATATTTTAAAGCCAAATCTAGACCCCCAAAGTGCGTACCGTTTCGGATGACGCTCAAAACGTGCTCACGGGAGTCAGTGACGGAAAAGAAGAAACACGGCTCTGAAGCACATGCATAACACACACCCATTTCACTGTAGAACAAAAGCTAACTATCAGATCTGATGTTGACAGCACTATCAAAAAGGATAGTATCACTAGAATGGTACCACACAGATAATTACATTCGAGGTTTTACTTCGGTCTTTTCAAGACGTTGGAGCAAGAGAATGTTTGAAGCACTAAATTGTACCCTCATCGTGCTATGCATGCGTCAGGTCAGTGCTCGAGCAATGTGGCATAGTTCAGTCAGGAGCGGCCATTGTGGTATAGTTCCGCCAGGAACCGCCACCCGGCCACGGCGTTTCCTTAAATTCACTATCGGAGCCTGCAGTTGTTTTAGACGAACCAATAATGACTTCACGTCTGCATTGGTTGAATCTTGCGATGGGAAAACATCACATAACTTTTTTCTTCACAAAATCGGATTGGCACTCGGCCAACTTCCACGGCGTTGCCGATGATGTGGTCATTGATCAGTGATGCATCATCAATGATGCATCACATCACACACGATCACTGACCACCAGCAGCATCGGCACCACCGCGGAAACCTTCCAGTGACGTCGGAAGCCGGCAGACAGTCGAAGATCCCGCGGCTGGAATGGTAAGGAGCAAGCTGGCCACATCAGCTGAAGCCCACCTAGCACTTAGGCTGGCCAGGACGTGCCGGTGCATATATTCGCTCGGTGATTCTCCCTTGGGGGAAAGAATGCGAAGAAAAGAATCCTGCAATGCGGAACAAAGACAGCCCTCACATTTTCCCGAGAGATGCTCGTTCCATTAGGCGGAGTACATGCGGAGTACATCATGATGCCGCGCCAAATCGAACAAACACTTATGCAATTACGAATCGAAGTTCTGGAATATCTCAGAGCAGATAAGCACGCGAATACCTTAACTCGTGGAGATATAGACATCAAACTAACTTAATTTACCGATCTAGGATCACAATAGATCTACTACCAAAGACTATTTGTACCAAAACACCGTAATGAAATGCAGGCGCATGTAGATATTGACGCTGGATGGGTCTTACAGCTATGTAAACCATTATTCCACTCCAAAGGCAAGGCAAAATTCCTCCCACAGTGTGTGCTTATAATTATTACAATCTATATGAAAAATATTAAACGGTAAGAATTGAATATCATTTATGTAGTTGCTTCTGCTATATAAACTGGACTGATCAAAGGCTAGTGCATGTCGTTAAAAAAATACTCCCGCTTAAGAACGCCGTCTTTGTGTTTGGGATCTAGGCAGTTTTGTACTGAATATGGATTTACTAGTGAGTGAACACCATACCGCATGGGCTTCAACGACCTGAAGCGGCGGTTCGCATCATCCAAGTGTCACCAAATAACACCGTATGTTTCAGGATATCTAATGAGTTTTGGCAAGCCACTCAGAACTACTTCCCAAGTTTTACACCAGCATCATTTTCTTTCGAACTATTAATCAACAATATCACTCTCTTTCCCAAGTGGGTTTCTTCACCAACAGCAATATTAACCGTGGAACTAGCGGATTGAAGGCCAAGCTGAAGCAATAGTCCGGAAAGAACGACAATATATTTCAGGTGTGCTTTTCCTTCACATAATAACATCCTCGACATGGCGATTTGAACAATAAATAGCGCAATCCCTCATCACCGAACGAGCCGGTCACGGTACCAGGCTTCCGAAATCGTCAAAACTTGCTAGATTTATGGGTCACGGGCCTAATTTATACCACGAAGGCGAAGCAGCCTATGCACGCCGCCGACGGGCTATATTAACAACGCCAATCACTCAAATTGGGCTCAACTGCGGCGGCCAACACGGTGATACTTCGTCTGGGGTGCGCTTGGGAGAGGCACGCCTTCGCCGCACACCTGACGCCGCTACAGCTGTTGGGGTGCTCCTGCTCCAAGCATAACGTAATAGCCTCCTGATCGCGTGACCTGTCTATCGCTCCGAGCGCAACGTGCCAACCTACACTGGGGACCGCTGAGCTCATCACAATGCCGAGCGTCGAGATAACGTTTTCTTATGATCGATCCTCTTATCGCAGGTGCATTTACATGACACATTGATATAACTGCTGGACATACGCATGGGCATGCATGTTACTGAAATGAGGCTAAAATAACGCAGACTCGGTTGGGATATTAACAATGGAAACAATACTGAACAACGTTACCAGAAATGCACAATTGTGTGTTATATATAGCAATTGTTAGTTTTTTTCTGGAGGCATACGCCTATTATGTGATGATGGTAATCATGATGATGATGATTGTGGTGGCCATAATGGTAGTGGTGGTGATGCTCATGGTTGTGGTTGTGATAGTGTGATGATGATATGGTTACCATCAGATCGGGGCTTTGTGGTTGACCGATTGGTGGCTTGCATGGCGAGTATTTCAAGGATATTTAATAAACAAGTTTTGAGCTCGATTATTATATTGGAAAAAACTGTGTATCACACGGGACGCAGCAACTAGAACCTTGGCCCTATATCAATCAAGACATTCATGTCTGTAGGTGACATCAGGTGATTAACGGAACAGCTTCTTGACGCCGTTGAAAACGCCCATGACCAAAGCGCCAGCGTCCAAATAACATCCATCGCAATTTGCGATGCTGTGCATATTTCTACGAGTTCGCATATACAAAACAGGATTAAGTTTGTAACAGCTCATCGATAGCCGTTTCAGCATGATTGACATATCAGTTCGCCTTCCAGATATACATCCGGTGCTTTGGCCATCCCCCCTACACTTTACTTCCCAAACGCAAAACTACAATGACGGCTGGAAGCATGCCGAAGTGTGAAATATTTAAGCCAGGGATGGGAAGATAATGCTACTCCAGGAAATTGGCCGTATCAACCATGGTTTCAATCGGATGTATAACTAGCCTTGGCCACCTGCAACACCTTTGCATACAAAACCTGCAGTCCTGCAAACATTTTGCAACATGCAAAAATGCAACATTTTTGGGGCTGGTCAACTTTCGTCCAACTTGTCGTGAAGTGACAAAATGGCATGCTTAGTTTTGTGTTCTTCCACGATTTCATGCAGCGAAATGCGAAACAACTCGGCACAATAACTGTATTTAATTTATGTCTAAAAATCATCAAGTTTAAACAGCCATCAAATGATATTTTATGTGAGGGCTGCTTCTCTCAACTTGCACACCAAACTATTTCTGGTGGTTGTTCACCAAGGGTCGTCTCGTGGGTCACCACAAAGTCGTCTCGTGATTTACACACATACGTCACAACAGGTGGGCATGAAATTATTCCTTTTATTGATTACTTTACACCTCGTTTCATGCTATGCAAGATACCAATACTTGACTTTATTGCTATTATAAACCTGATATATATATATATATATATATATATATATATATATACTGCAAACGTCATGACGTAGCTGCGCCCGTAATCTTCAGAGCACGGGTGTTGATTTCTGAAAATTATTGAGGGGAGGGCATAATGCATGAAGGCAATGGGCAGTCCCAGATGGATAGTGTGGGGAATATATATTTGTATTGAATATGACGCACTTATCAAATGTCTAACAAAGTCGCATGATTGCATTACAATATCGCCGCCAATTTATGAGATATCGTCGAAAAACAGGAAGGGTATTCCACCCTCTCCTGTGCTAGTGTTAATATTGATGATATGCAAACTGAGGACTCATTGTAGCACCATGCCACATGTACAGGTGAAACTCAACGGTGTGGGTCAAGGCCAAATATCAGGGAATATGTTATGAATTGTTGAGGATGATATTTTTTTTTAAATAAACAAATTGTACTCAGCAAAAGGCAAGGAGTAACACTAACGAAAAGTTATTTTCCGATATAAAATGCAACGGGATGCTCAAAATTATTTCAAGGTAATTATGCAACTATTAAACACCTAAAATTGAATATATTTCGCCCACTGGGCTTCTTCAGTTAAATGGCATCAAATTCAAGCACCGTATCAAGTGGTACTTGAACTGAAGAAGCCTCAGTGGGCAAAATATATTAAATTTAAGGTGTCTAATAGTTGCATGATTACTTTGAGATAATCCTAGGCATACGGTTGCATTTGGTATAGGATACACAAGAATGCTGTTCACGTTGCATCATGAACCCTCATTACTTACGCCTTTATTAATAACCTCGAAGCCCTTTTGTGGGTTTCCAATCTTGCGAGAATGCTCGATGAAAAAAAATCATGAAAACTTCCACACAATTTTATAAAGCTGCAAACGTTGAAATCAAATTTCGTGATCATACTGACATCAGAAATGAAATATCGGCATGCAAAAGTACCCATATAAACTCCGGTTTTGTCATTGTTATTTCATAATATTCTGTACTTTGGCCTAACTTAGTGTCTGTGATACATGTACTTTCGGGACCTGTCAGGTCATATATCAGTGACTTGGCTTGATATTGACTTGAAAGTGAAATACTATCAGGGAACATAATTTGCATTACATGCGTTCCGGCTGCCCCAAAAATAATTAGGTGCAAAATTATGCGTACACACATCCATGTATTCATTGCCATGGTTACATCTCCATTTCACCGGGTGACCTGGTCCAGACTCACTTTTTATATTTTCACTTCTTTTCGTGTATCAATGCACTCATGTTCGACGTTTGGCTGTGCCTTCTACGGATTAGTCATGATAAAGTTTCAATATCCGTCTGCATGCCACATTGAGACGAGACCGTGACCTGAATTTCACTCGTCCGAACTCCGTGACTGTAAGGAACCGGACCTCCATTTTCCGAGCGAACATATGCTCATCAATTGTCGGTAAGTACGCTATATTTTAAACAATATATTGAACGGTTCAGGAGTTGTCCTAGGAAAGCATCAGGGGGAGCGCGGGTAGGGGCAAGTTGACCACGCTTCCCAATGCGATAATTATGTTGTACAGTTGAACGGAGGCGGTGGTACACCTAAGGCTAGACGGGACTTTTAAAAGTCAGCAAACATATCAGGAAAAGGACTTCTGCTCAATGGGACCTTCCTCACATTGGGCCTACTTCGAAGGTTGAAGACTACGAATGTCTCTAATATAGAGTAATGAACCAATCTGAAAAGTGAGGTAATACTAATTTAAGATGAGCTTAGCCTGGGGTAAGTGTGAGGCTGATCGCTATGAGCTCCGGAGCTCCTTCTGAAATCTGCATCGAAGCAGTCTAGTATGGATTGCAGGGGCTCAAGACATGATATGTTCTGATTACCCACTTGGCTAATACCAGCGCCCCTGATCCCCGTGGTGCTTGCAGTGTGGGGAAAAGGGACCGCTTACCCCCTGCCTTCTCTCGTTCTACCGCCTATGGAGCGTACATTTGTGGAATACATTAAATAGTGTTCCACTGGAATTGATATGAATTCGAGTTATTTGTGTCGCTAAAGTTACCAGCTAGAGGCGATAAGCGCTTCCATTGAAGCAGAAGATCTAGTCAGAGCGCCCTAAGTCACGGTGACGCCTGCGACGCTTAAATCACAGTAACGCCTATGGCACCTGAGTCACGGTGACGCCTGCGACGCTTGAATCACAGTAACGCCTATGGCACCTGAGTCACGGTGACGCCTGCGACGCTTAAATCACAGTAACGCCTATGGCACCTGAGTCACGGTGGCGCCTGCGACGCTTAAATCACAGTAACGCCTATGGCACCTCAGTGACGGTGATGCCTGCGACGCTTAAATCACAGTAACGCCTATGGCACCTGAGTCACGGTGACGCCTGCGACGCTTAAATCACAGTAACGCCTATGGCACCTCAGTCACGGTGACGCCTGCGACGCTTAAATCACAGTAACGCCTATGGCACCTGAGTCACGGTGACGCCTGCGACGCTTGAATCACAGTAACGCCTATGGCACCTGAGTCACGGTGACGCCTGCGACGCTTAAATCACAGTAACGCCTATGGCACCTGAGTCACGGTGGCGCCTGCGACGCTTAAATCACAGTAACGCCTATGGCACCTGAGTCACGGCGCCGCCTGCGACGCTTAAATCACAGTAACGCCTATGGCACCTGAGTCACGGTGGCGCCTGCGACGCTTAAATCACAGTAACGCCTATGGCACCTCAGTCACGGTGACGCGTGTGGTGCCTGAGTTACAGTGAAGCCACATAACTTCTAAGCCAGGCGCTGTGCGAAGCATGGAACGGCGATGGGCTAGGAAGACGTTATCATAGGTAAACATAACTTTCCAGTAGATGGGTATCGGATATTTACTCAGAATGAAAAACTGGGACAATGTCTGATAATACCGGTTGAATCCGATCTCGTGAATTCATCCTACATTCATTAATTGCTTCTCTTTTTACTAATTGTTTTCTTAATTTTCAATTTCACTGCAAATTTCACTTCAATTTTATCTTCACAGTGCCACTGCTTAACGTGTGCATTTCAACTTAAAGTCAATCGACATTCCAGAACGTGAATGAATAGAACCTTCGATTTATACTTAGATTGTCTTCTTTCTTTTGATGTTTGTAGCTTCATCACATCACAGCTGAATATTGTGGTATGCAAGTACCATTCCAAAAATCAACCACCCGTTATTGAATATGCCCCACAAGATCCGCTGTAAATATAATATCAGCCGACAAAATATCAACCAATAATAGCATAACATGGCAATGCAAAGGCATAGGAGCGATATGGTAAACACAAATAGAACTGCGTTCATCTCATAGTAATAATTAACAGCTTCTACCATTAGCAACCTACTCAATGCTGGCTGACAATGAGGATATTTTACTGTATTTCTCTCAGGGGTTTCTACGATATATTTTTCACCTATTGTTCCTGCCGTTCCACTATATTGCATCTTTCTAATACATTAATAACCATCACTAACGTATGATGCAATTCAAATTCATGAAGCCAGACAACTCAACGGACAAAGTGGTATACCGTACGCTGCGTATGTGCAGTCACGCTACTTACCCAGAAGTTAGTTTAGTACTATGTCAGGTACCCTGGCAGGGGAAGTAAACATCACAATGTTTGTCCAATTTGCCGCTTATTGTGTACACCGGAAGATAGTTAGGCATCATCAGCTCCTATTTACATCATATTTCAATCTGTGATTCTTAATCGCTGTGATTTCACATCTTTTTGGGAATGGGGTTTCTTTGGTTATCGTGCTGAAGGCATCGGAAAATGAACGCAAAGGTATCATCCGTGTTGTATGCTGTGATTTGTGAAGCGGAGAATCGATATATTTCTGAAATGAAACGTAACTACACTTGAAAAGGCGATGGAGCAGTCTACCATACCAGTGGTCCCACTGAGCACTACTTTCTTTCAGGTATTATTAATATGTAGATTACATATACAGATAGGTAGATTACAGGACATGTTATTTTGTGGATGGTCGGGTCATCGCGATCGCAATGCATTCCAAGCAAGTATTCCCGGTGCATATAGATTGAAAGCGAATGCCAAAGTGAACGCAAATAATGAGGTATGTGGTCCAAAGATATTCGAAGAGTCTCTATCCTTCACTTATGCTGCGCGTTACATGAAGTGTAATGGGAACGGTTGATGAGAACTGCCCACACCTGAAACTACCTGTAATGATGCAAGCAGTTTATCTTCTACAACCACCATCGATATCAATATCATAGGTTAACTCGGATGATATCCGGCCCTGAGAAAACCCACTGCAAGTGTTGACTGTAAAATGCATCACTCAGCCGAAAGCAATGCCCAGTGCGCTCAATCTCCTGTTGGGCCCAATAACCCAAGTGGAGAGCAACAATCCGCCTAACATCAGCGGCGCCGATCACCCTCGTTCGCCAGTGAAGCGTACAGTGAGCTCATAACCAGTGGCCAGCCCAGTAGGTCCTTCACTATGGGTCATCAGGCCCATCACCAGTGGCCTGGTGAGCCCACCACCAGTGGTGAGTCTATTACCAGTGACTGGTGACCCACACCAGTGACTGGTGAGCCCACCACCGGCGACTGGTGAGCCTATCACCAGCGGCCGACTGGAGCCACTCGGACGGTCCAGTGAGCGTG
The DNA here is from genome assembly GCA_034440615.1 of Ashinkailepas kermadecensis. Lineage (NCBI taxonomy): Eukaryota > Metazoa > Arthropoda > Thecostraca > Neolepadidae > Ashinkailepas > Ashinkailepas kermadecensis. Next base: position 1,053,153 of record JAOTOM010005163.1, read on the forward strand.
GAGAGCCAGCCGGACGTTGACAAGGCATCGGCAGGAGGCGGTGCGCTGCTGGCCGCCGCCGCCGCCGCCGCCGCCGCCGGAGCGTCGTCGAATCACTCACACTGACACGGCGCGCCCACACCGCGCCGGCACCGCGCTCGGCCGGCGGCGAGCCTCTGACGCCCTGAGGTCGGCCGGCCGTCTGATCAATGGCAGCGCCGGCGCCGGCCGACCGGTGGCCCGCCGCCGGCGCACACCTGCACACACCTGTATACAGGGACGACGGCCACACACGTCTACGCACGCACGCACGCACGCACGCACGCACGCACGCACGCACGCACGCACGCACGCACGCACGCACGCACGCACACACACACACACACCTGTACACCGGGCGGCGGTCCCACACCTGTGCATACACCTGCACACCGGGACGGCGGTCCCACACCTGTACACACCTGTACACCAGGGCGGCGGTCCCACACCTGTACATACACCTGTACACCAAGGCAGCGGTCCCACACCTGTACACAAACCTGTACACCGGACGGCGGTCCCACACCTGTACACACCTGGACATACGCCTGTACACCGGGACGGCGGTCCCACACCTGCACACACCTGTACACCGGGCCGGCGGTCCCACGCCTACACACACCTGCAATCCGGTACGGTGGTCTCACACATGTACACACCTGCACACACCTGTACACCTGGACGGCGGTCCCACACCTGCACACACCTGTACACCGGGATGGCGGTCCCACACCTGCATACACCTGCACTCTGGACCGGTTGTCGCACAATTTTGCACCTGCACACCAGGTTCGCAGTTCCACACCTGCCTGCCTGCACACCTCACACCCGACCGTTGAGGTGCACTGGTGTGCTGTTGTGCACACCAGCACACCAGAGCAGTGCTCCCACACCTGTACACACCAGCACACCAGGTCAGTGCTACCACACCTGTACACACCAGCACACCAGGTCAGTGCTCCCACACCTGTACACACCAGCACACCAGGTCAGTGCTCCCACACCTGTACACACCAGCACACCAGGTCAGTGCTCCCACACCTGTACACACCAGCACACCAGGTCAGTGCTACCACACCTGTACACACCAGCACACCAGGGCAGTGCTCCCACACCTGTACACACCAGCACACCAGGGCAGTGCTCCCACACCAGCACACCAGGGCACTGCTCCCACACCAGCACACCAGGTCAGTGCTCCCACACCTGTACACACCAGCACACCAGGGCACTGCTCCCACACCAGCACACCAGGTCAGTGCTCCCACACCTGTACACACCAGCACACCAGGGCAGTGCTCCCACACCTGTACACACCAGCACACCAGGTCAGTGCTCCCACACCTGTACACACCAGCACACCAGGGCAGTGCTCCCACACCTGTACACACCAGCACACCAGGGCACTGCTCCCACACCAGCACACCAGAGCAGTGCTCCCACACCTGTACACACCAGCACACCAGGGCAGTGCTCCCACACCTGTACACACCAGCACGCCAGGGCAGTGCTCCCACACCTGTACACACCAGCACACCAGGGCACTGCTCCCACACCAGCACACCAGAGCAGTGCTCCCACACCTGTACACACCAGCACACCAGGGCAGTGCTCCCACACCTGTACACACCAGCACACCAGGGCAGTGCTCCCACACCTGTACACACCAGCACACCAGGGCAGTGCTCCCACACCTGTACACACCAGCACACCAGGGCAGTGCTCCCACACCTGTACACACCAGCACACCAGGGCAGTGCTCCCACACCTGTACACACCAGCACACCAGGGCAGTGCTCCCACACCTGTACGGCACGGGCATAGCCGCGTCGCTGCCACTGCGACCACAACACCTCACTTGGCGACGTGTCTGACCAGCCGCACGACGGATGGACGCGCATTGAGGAGGTGGGGAGATAAGACGCTCACCGATAACACTGAGGCCAACACGCGAGGTGTCCTCAGCAGTGGTACATGGAGCAAACCGCTTGGAAAGCAAGATTGATCGGACGATGAAGCAATGTGGAGAACAGCTATGTCTGTTTCCACCGCAGGCGATAGCACTCAATAAGGCGGCGATGTGTTGATCGCAGGACAATGGCAGCCAGGTGTGGTGGGTGACAAAGCACACAATGGGTCTAGTTCCCCATTAACGATGGCATGTCCGAGAAACAAAACCAGCTCTGCAACGCTTAGCACATTGTCAGCAGTAGCCCAGTGAATTTTCATGCCGAACATATTTGAACTTCCGTTCTGTCGACCTGTATTCATTCCACGGCATGCCGATGCACACCTGCAAACTTCCAGCGAACCGACAGTCACGAACTGCACTGAAGAAGCTGTTGCCGCAGAGAAGCTTACCAGACGAGGAACTCCAACTGGTAATTGGCTGCTGAGATTCGGGCTTGAAGCTACCACATTTTAAAATCACCAGCATCAAGTTCATGTTCATGCTTCGACTCTCGTTCCTGCCCAGAGAGTCCTGACCATCGTCATCGGTGATGGTGGATGCTGCCGATGAGCTGAATTTGAACCCATCAGGTGTGCGCACCTGGGTGGCACACCCGTAGTCCGTAAATCGTGAGCGGCCTCAAGTCTCCAATGACAGCTGCCGATCGCCAGCGTCCTGGTGGGCACACTGCGACTTGTCTCCCATGGGTCTGACGGTCGCCAACGTCCTGGTCGGTACACTTCGAATTGTCTCCCATGGGTCTGACGGCTGCTCTTGGCATGTTTGACCTTGATGCATGTCCTTCCTGCTCGCAACGTTTCCGAATACAAAACCGCCTGTGTCACGGCACGTGATAGCTGGTTAGTCAACTGACCACACATACGTCAACGCTACTGTGTGCTTCACTTAATCCAGAGGCGTCAATTATTCGTTCTGAGCGGCAAGCTAAACAACAAAACAACTTTTTGTCTGTCTACGTCAACGGTATATCAGCAAATGTGCGAAGACTGAAAGGCAGATGGCGTGTGCTAGGTGGAAAATAGTGCGCGGCTAATAACTAAATGCTAAGGGCATCCAATGTAGCATGGGCATCAAATGTAGCATTGGCATCCAATGTGGCATAACTTGGTCCAAGCCAAAAGGCATCAAGAAGCATACACAATCCATCGCAAGTCCCGTGTGTGATGGATGCGAACCCCACTTCGTGGAATCTGAATGTGGAATAATGTGAACCGTCATGCGGGTGCGGTACATGCGCATGACACTCAATTACCCTGAGGTGGCAACACATGTTCTGTCTCGGATATAAAGGTCTCTGCGACGGCTGCAGGAGGGCTATGACGGTTGGAGAGGCCTGGAACCGGCTGGCGAAGTTCTTCCTTCCCAAATAAACCTAGTCAGAATGCTTACTGGTTTGCTGCATGTCCCAGACGATCGGCAGGGCTCTGACTGGCCGAATACCCCTGCAGTCAATAGAGAAGAACCACGTGCAGCAGAAACAGGAGCCCAAGCTCCTGAGACGGTGGGAGCGACGGCAATGACTGCGTTGTAGTTACAAGGCTGCACGACATGGTTATAGTGTCCTGGCAAATACATGGACCTTCCCCTGGTCAGATGGGCGTCGTAGAAGAGCATGCTGCATTGCTTCACCAGCACAGCAGTCTTCGTTGCAAGCGCTTTCAACCAGCTGTCATCTCTGCACACAGAAGTGGCAATTAATTAAGTTGGACTCGCCTCACCAGCAGCGACCATAAGAGTCGCTCTGTTCGCTTGCTTGGCTCCTATATACGGCGGAGCTCGTCCCAAGATACGGCTTCACGCTGTCCCATGCTGATGATGGATTCGACGCCCAAAGGCCGCCGAATGCATATGAATGCTTGACCGGGCAGATGCAGCCAAACGCCGCAGATGCGGCCAAGCGCGGCACTTATGTGGCGCAGTCTACGCGACACGTAGACACACACCACGAGCACATGTATTATCGCGCAGTGTCAGTGAGGGCGGGCACATGCGAGGCATTCTGCGCACACCCAAGGTCATCAGTCCAGCAGACAACGTACCGTCTCGACACATAAACAATGCAGTTTCCGACTGCCTTCCGATAACGGGTAGCACGAGTACCCAACGCGCCACGTTCCTCAGGTGGAACGGCGTCCATGGATCAAGTACTGATACCAGACTTCAAGAATGCAACATGTAGCAAGCGGCCGCGGTGTTGGCGGAGCGGTAATTGCATTCGGCATTACATCTTTAGTTATTTTAACTTTATCATGATAATATATCACAGTTACATTTAATGTTACCTTCTCCTTTAAATTGTAAAGATATTTCCAAAATACTACATTTTGTAAAGATTAAGCTGTCGTGCACGGCACTTCATCTGAATCACAAAATGCAAAATTCACCTTCTAATCACTACAACAACACGTGTGTAATCTTGCCTGGGGTCAGACATCGGGCACACGAAACTGATGAAGTTCTATGATACTATCAACATACACGAAGCTAGGATGCACGACACTGCCATTTGCAAGGTTACATTGTCACATCACAACAAAAACCACGATGCTACATTGCAGTTGAAAGATAGTTTCCTACCTCTAATACGGATCGACTCCTATTATCATGTCGGTATGGTCCATCGTTTTTTATATAATGTGTATGGTAAACGGATTATCATCCGTATAATCAGGGTGGCACGATCGGGCATGGTCTCCTAGTGGCGTATCAGCTGTTCTATTGCAAAAACTACGCAAATGTTGATTTAATCGTAGTGGCACAGGCCGTTTGTTCTCGCCGATATAACTGGCACCACACAACTTACAAACGAGTTCGTATACCACATTTTGTCACTGCATCGGCCTTTAGGTATAACCAAACAAAAATAGCACGTCCGGTTTCCGGCGAGGTAGGGAGGATTAGTGGGAGAGGAGCTTACTAACTTGTTTTTCAACGTGTTATTAGACCGCCATGCAAGCTTCACATTGAATTTCGGCTTTTTTAAAGACATGTTTTACCGTGCACAGAAGAGTTTCATCAACATAAGGCAGGGTTGGGTAGCCATCTACATCTTTCGACGGTCTACCACTCTGGTTAAACCGAAAATGCCCACCATTCACCCTATCCAATTCCTTCGTCCCGATAATGTCAGCTCTCCCTGTCGAATAGTCCAGTGTCTCCTCGTTTAATATATCCTCAGTTTTTATCCTACGCTGACAACTGCCATCTGTATAACCCCACCCACCACTGTCCAGTCCCTTGGTCTGTCTCCCATGCAACACCCTTTCAACCTCCCTCTGAATCCCATTGATGACCCCAAGAAGATAAATGTTCTTTGTGAAAAGCTCTACGATCAATTTGAAACTCGGTAGTCTCGCAGGCTCGTCGAAAGACAACATCGCTGCCCGCCTGAACTGCGACCTGACTAAGTTTAACTTGGTGTGCTTTCGCGAATGTAGCTGCATAGTTAACTCTTACTTCGCTACCTTGCATTATGTGCGTCATTACCATTGCTCAATAAGAAAAAGATGGCAATGAAGTTAGAATCCCAACGGAAAGTGACACCATTCTTACATACTTATGAAGCAGTAAAACATTCCACTATGTTGGATGCACACCAATGTTGTCAATACGTCACAAAATGTGAGTTAAATTTTCCTTCACATTCATCAAATTCCCCTATTCGGCAGTCCATTATTTGTCCACCAAGAAACACTTTTATCATGGACCATGGCCGGGCAAAGCGATCAAAGGCAATGTTGAAATACGTGTCTAAGCTCGTTCATATAATGAAACTAATACTTTTACGATATTTAAAGACAACAGAAAATATCTGCAAGGAAACAAAAATGTTTCAACAGATGGAGTGTCAGATGTGATATGCTCAGGCTAAGGGTCCAATTATCGATAACTTATGAAATCTTAATCGTTGGTAAGATACTCAAGTTCAGCCAAAGAACCTACCTCCATTTCAATGCACTGAAACCGGACTTTGAGAAGGGCACAACGGAAAACAAGTCACATAAGACATTGAGAAGACAATGCATTAATCGTATTAGTAATGGCAGGCTAATCCGTCACTCAAGCACACAAGACCGAAATTCACTTCGATGAGGGATGACTCGCCCATGTGCTTCAAACAATACGTTGTCCGACATTGAGAACATATGCAAACATTAATCATCTCGTTTTGTCCGACCTTACTGTTATGAACATTCCAATACGTCACTAAGCAATCTGTCAGACCATTTAAGTCAAGAAAAGCGTACCATTTAAGATGTTGGAGACGGAACGTTTAATTTTCTGCAGGTATTAATCACCGTCAAACATTTGTTCGAAGTGACGGAATCAGCAGGCGAACTTACCCATTAGGCACTAAATTGTTGGCATAACGGATGCAAACGTAAACTGTTGGATATCTTAGACATGGTTGCACATATCTCGTAATCTATGTTCTCCACCTAGAAATCAGATGGTGAGGGACACCTTACAGAGCACTAAAAACAAACCTTTCGTGAATGTACTTGTGCTTGGGTCCGGAAAAAAACAACTGCTACCAACGACCTGAGCATTTCAGTGTAGATTAGCCCAGTAAGCATCGTGAGAATGTACCAGGTTCCAGGTACTCTCAAGAAACACAATGCTCCTCACAAATAGTTCTGCACAGGACTGGCAAACCGTAATCAACTAATGGCAGCAGCCAACAGCAATAGATTAAGCAACTAACAGAAAACGCCGAGACAATCCGTTCGCGCTGTAAATCGGCCCGGACGTTGATAATCCCTATCCATCTCCACGACAAGCAGTTGGTTCTCTCTGACGGCAGGTACGCCATGGCCGCTAAAGGGCAGCCGCCGCCGTTCACAAGATTACCGGACGAGGTGGTGGCATGCCCAGATGCGGTACTAGCCGCGTGTGTGCTGCTACAAAGTTGGTGTTTTGAGCATCATAGGATGACAATTTCACCGGTTTAATCTCAGAAACATTGGATGGCCATCTACATCAACTTAGTCGCACACTTCGGTGTTCGCGATGCCACGATCGCCTAATTCCGGCTCAGTACCGTGCCCAGCTGAAAGGTGCATTGCAAGCAGCTTAAACTATGTCATGAGAACAACTATGAGTCGTAGTTCCATGAATTGTGTCCGGTGTAAGCAAGCGCGATCCTGGCACCAGGAATCACCTGTAGAGCGTAGCAGGGATTGATGTTTTCAAATATGTTCCAATCCGTATCTGCATAAGCCAGTCCAATCCGCATACGTACCAGGGAGGGATTTCCATCCCCTACCCAATGCGGTTTCAAAAATTGTAATGTAGCTATAGTCTGATTCGTTTCAGTAATAAGTCGCAACCAGACCATGGCAGAACATTTTAACTCCAAAGATAAAGCAATAATTAAATTGACATCTTGAGAAACATGTGGACAATAATTTGTATTAACCGTATTCTACAAAAGGATAAGAATTAAGTTCAAATCACATCATGCAGTCCTCTAACCTATGCTAGTTTACGGGCAACGAGCAAAGCGAAAGAGAAAAAGAGCACAAGCAAATGATGAACCAAGACAAGTATTATCAGCTTCACAACGGAATACGAAAAACGTGCACACAGGTCAAATGCAAGCAAATGTTTCTGATTTTGAATAACATAGATCCCTGCCTATTAGGTAGGCTGGGTAGTTGTGCACCTACCTGGGTTGTAAGCACTAGGTCATACATCTGTATTTGTTATGTCAGTTTAACATTCATTTCCTTAAAAAGTGAACTAGTATGTACCCATGATGAGCTTTTCATTTCGGTTTGGTGCTACGTATTTGTTGTGGCTTTACGACACACCAGCTGACCTTATATGACGTCGCTTGCCCCTTATCCTGGCAGGAAGGGCGAGCATCACAGGGAATCGAACCCTGTACCACTGGCTTTTCAGACTCTCAGCTTAACCACTAAGCTACCGGCGCCGTTTTACGTTAATAACTACATATGAGATGCAGAAATCGCATAGGTCCCTACGCAGGGAATAGGGGATCTCCTCAATCAAGGATATGTAGCATAGTTGCGTATGCAGCCAACATCAACCAACGTCGATAAGCATATTCTTCTAAAGCAGCACCTCCCCATGGCACTACATATAATACCAATTACCGTGATTTTTCTGTCTATCAAATTCACACTAAGTTTCAACCTAAAGCTGTACACACCTTGCACAGGATATTTTTCCCAAAGGATCTTCATGACATTCCAAAACACTGAGAACTTCTGATTTGTCTGTCACTGCGTCAAATTTGACAATGCTGGCACACGTGGGATATGGCTGAATATTTTTTCCCGATTTACGGCCGACACTCTGGGAAATCAACTGCGTACAATCTGCCTTCCCGCTCGTTTTATGTTGCATGCAACCATTTTGCGCGCCATCATCCAGCGGACTGACACAAGCACGAGACACCCGGCCTCAGGGCACGTAGGTCGTGTGCATGACAACATAACCACGTGACCGCCAGCTGGCTGGCGGGCCAGACCGGTTGGACCGGCATTGACCAATTTCCACTTGAAAGCATTTTCTTTGAACAAAAATGCATGAACCTCGAAAGAAAGCATAGTAGCCAGAAGGCATAGCTGCAATAATACATTTTAAAAGACCAGATCTAACACTAATGAGAGGTAATTAGAAATTGAAACGTTTAAACCCCCAAACACCGTGTAAGATTTCAAAAGCATAATCGTCGGGTACGGTCAGTCCGATGAACTTATCGTATCCACACGGACGTAGACGGCGTCGCCCTGACGCGCGAGACTAGTTCAGAGAGAACGATTTTATCTTACACTCGAAACTAATTTGGAGGCCAACTGTCTGTCTTACCTCTCCAGGCTGTACAGTGCAGTGGCCAAGATGGTAGGAGGCATATCAGAGCATGACCTGAGCTACGGTGCCGATACCAAATACACCGCACTGTGCCTATCCACAAAGCATTCACGCACACATACATCCATACACGGTGATTGTGTAACAAATGTGCCGCTGCATTAATTACGCAGCATAACAAGCCAATTTGGTACACGATGGTCGATTGTTCGTTGCCATGGTAACACATACAGTAACGAGTTGGTTATTGAGCAATGGGTATCCAGCAGCGAGGACACAGAAACTCCAGCTTAACAACATAGGGATGCATGCCTTTAAAAGCCAGGCTAATATTTGAACCATCTAATTTATTTCCGTAGGAATTATTTGCCAAAGGACTGGGAATAATAATTTGCTTGACATGGCTTGATGGTACTTGGAGGTTTTTCTTGGCGAATCTAGCCGAACAATTATCGAAATCTCCGGGTAGTAAAATACAGCTACGACAATTTAATAGCGACAATCGGAGACGGGACCACACATCGGTCGTGTGTGTGGCTCTGTGGCCGAACGGCCTGAACCACTCGCAGGAGGGAGCGATGTTGGAGTCGTCAGCTCGGAACCACGCGTCTCCTAGCTTACCATCGGTGGACACACACCAGTGGCATGTGCGTACCATCTATGGTGTGACACCACCGACAGGACTCCAACAAACATTGCTTTGTTGATAATGTACTTAAAAAGCAATACTGAACCTTCGGCCGGGAGAGGTACAAAAATATACAAGGCGAAGCAATACCTGATTATATTTTGATGCACTTGCCACTGGCGTCCCTACCACTGGCGTACTCCCCTCCCTATCAATGCGCTAAAGAGATAAACATCTTGCAGTTGTTGACAACTTGTAATCAAACGTGAGAACACTGCATAATGCTCTCTTTGTTTGTCTCTGCATCTACATCTGGATCTGCATATACATCTGCATATCCACATTCGTATCCGCATCCACATTCGTATCCGCATCCACATCCGTATCCGTATCCACATCCGTATCCACATCCGCATCCGTATCCGCATCCGCATCCGTATCCGTATTCGTATCCGTATCCGTATTCGTCGTATTCGCATCTGCATCTGCATCCGTATCTGTCTCTGTCTCTGTCTCTGCCTTTGTCCCGGCCTCTGTCTCTGCCTTTGTCCCGGCCTCTGTCTCTGCCTTTGTCCCGGCCTCTGTCTCTGCCTTTGTCCCGGCCTCTGTCTCTGCCTTTGTCCCGGCCTCTGTCTCTGCCTTTGTCCCGGCCTCTGTCTCTGCCTTTGTCCCGGCCTTTGTCCCGGCCTCTGCCCCGGCCTCTGCCCCTACCTATGTCCCTGCGTCTGCGTCTGCGTCTGCGTCTGCGTCTGCGTCTGCGTCTGCGTCTGCGTCTGCGTCTGCGTCTGCGTCTGCGTCTGCGTCTGCGTCTGCGTCTGCGTCTGCGTCTGCGTCTGCGTCTGCGTCTGCGTCTGCGTCTGCGTCTGCGTCTGCGTCTGCGTCTGCGTCTGCGTCTGCGTCTGCGTCTGCGTCTGCGTCTGCGTCTCGTCTCGTCTGCTCTCTCTCTCTCTCTCTCTCTCTCTCTCTCTCTCTCTCTCTCTCTCTCTCTCTCTCTCCCTACGGACGTCTTCATAATACCCAGAATGGCCCAGGTGCAAATGAGCCGCAGCAAAATGGTGCTCGGTAAAATAGGTGAAGGCAGCCATCCAAATGTTGTTGTCGTATGATAATAACGACATGGAACCAAAGTACGACAAAGGTCCCGTGCATATACGACACGGGTCTCGTGCATATACGGCAAAGGTCCCGTGCATATACGACACGGGTCTCGTGCATGTACGGCAGAGGTTCCGTGCATATACGACACGGGTTTCGTGCATATACGGCAGAGGTTCCGTGCATATATGACAAAGTTTCACCGGATATGGCCAGGCTGCGACCTGCCAACCTGCCGACCGTCATACTTCTGAAATCAGGATATTTTCGGCTGCTGCAGCTTTTCAGCTCTAATTTGATCACCTATTGTATATAATTAGACCTATTGATTTAATCTTAAGTTCTATCAGCCTTCACCGTAGTATTCGTCCTTTTTTCTCAAATGTGCTCATTTTTGTGATCAAGGCAGGATCTTGTCTGGTCGAACTTAGGTGATCTCAGTCCACTCAGTCGGCTTCAAGGTCAGCCAGCCAGTTGCCACTCACGTGGTTACGCTACCAGGCCACGTGATTGCGCACATCGAGATCAGGCGACTGCGCGGCCAGTGCCAGTCCGATGGAGGGTGCCGCACTGAACGGCATAACCTGAGCGGACAGGCTGTGAGGAAAAATGCTCGCTTGTACAGCACCCTAATGGTGTCTTACATCGGTGGCTTATCAAGGCTTCAATTGGAATCACCACATGATACTGGCATGCTATCATGCCATGCCATTATGCTGTTCAAGCACACCATTATAATTGGATTTTCAACGGCGAAAAAAACACCCTTCAGCCCGTTCCACAAAGCAAATAGGTCGCATGAACAGCGAGAAAGAGAAGAGGCGGCAAGTTTTCATCGCATATAAATGTAAACCAAGTAACTATCAAATAGCAGTAATTCACCACGCCGCCAGAAGCCAGTATGTAGCCAGGAATCAGCTGGCACTTTTATGTACGTCTGAACCAAACATGAATGCATGCTTCTAATCAGTTGTGCGATTGGCAGATATATCATTCTGTTCAATTCACTATTGTTCATGGCGTTCAAGAAACATGTTCGGTGTGATATGTCTTGACATTCTGTTTAGTGCCACTGTCACGTAATAGCATGAATAATGCATGACTTGTCTGGCCATCTAGCAGGATATTAACCGGTGTGACGTCACCGGGACTCTCAAGAGCACAACTCGGGAACCACTATCGCCTTCAGTCTCGCTTCAGAAGATGGGCTTATCTTGAGTTGTTCCTTCGGCCTCTAGTGGCGAGACAACGGTCAATATCCCCCCCCCCCCCCCATTGCTCTCAAATACATGCATTGTTCATATAATAGTATTTTCCTTACTATGGTTCGCTCAAATGGACCCCTGCGGCTGTTATTAAGCCTTCAACTTGTATGTCTTTATGTCTTTCTGGGAGAGCTACACGGGTGCATTTCAAACACGTGCTGAGCAAGATTGCGATGCAAATACAACTGACTTCGTACGCCTTGCACATTCATGAAGCTCCAGTTATTCTCGGAATGGCCAACGCGACATAGATGCGCCCATACTGCGCTGAGCTGAGATTGCGGCTGACGACATAGATCTACTACTGCGCTGAGCTGAGATTGCGGCTGACGACATAATCTACTACTGCGCTGAGCTGAGATTGCGGCTGACGACATAGATGTATATGATACACTTGGGATAATGGGTTGATTGTGGTGTGAGCATGTACTTTTCTGGTATCTTTTCTAGATAGGCTTGACCCAGATGGACCACAGTGGCTCTTAATAAGCCTTAACAGTTTATGACTTTATGACTTTCTGTACTACTGGGCTGAGAGAGCGGCTAGCGACATAGATGTACTACTGCGCTGAGCTGAGATTGCGACTGACGAACCGGAGGCGAATGGCAGCGCAAGGCGCCCCCCCTCGCCGGCAGCTCCGTCGTCTCAGCGGGCCCACGTCGCATCGACTGGCACCGATTGGCTGACATTCCAGCAGCCGTAACTTCACAAGCTTCCACCTCATCTGCGATCCCATCTGTACGTATACCGACTGCCTCGCTCAGAGACACCAGCCCGCCAGCATGCGCCCAAGAATGACACCCGGAGCCAGGCTCGGCACAAGATCGGGCGTCTTCGGCCAAGATTGGCCAAAGCACGACCGTCCATTGCCTTTGATGTCGACAGATGTGCCGATTATCACCCCCATGATCCCTACGTCGATACATGAAAAGCGCATTGACCATTGTGCTACCAGCGTCATCTGATTCAAGAGGTAGCAGAGTGTAAACGCGTCCGCATAAGCACATCAGATGTCTTTCTATGGTCGTCCACGCGAATAATGACCCCCTTTCCATTTGAAAATGTTGACTAAATTCTGTACCGTACTGGCATGCTCCGTTGCTTCCCTGATAACTACCGCTTTGGTCGTGACCCACTCGCCACGCATCACGCCAAGATTGGCGTAAACACCGCGCTTATTGGCCATACACGGTTGAGATGTATTCCTGCTGTCCAATGACGGCACAGCTATTGACATTTCTGCCAATCAGGACGGTGGAGACATAATCAGAACGCAAGCATTTCTCTTGTAGTCGGGTCACCGAGACCTCTTAGTCCGCATGGACAACCATTCAGCCAAGTGGTATAAGACATGTATTATTAGCTTTGACACTCATAAAGCGTATTGCCGGCTAGAATGCTTACATAATGCAACTGGAACGGCATTGGAGAACTTCAAGCAGAGGAAAAATCAGCGTGTTCTGACCTGTCTTCGTTGCGTGTCAATGTGGGCGTCACCAGTGACAGGTTGTCGTTGAGCTTTCAGAGACAGAGATGTAGATGTAGATGAAATGGAGGTGGAGATGGATATGGATATGGATATGGATATGGATATGGATATGGATATGGATATGGATATGGATATGGAGATAGAGATAGAGATAGGGACAGAGACGGAGACGGAGACGGAGACGGAGACGGAGACGGAGACGGAGACGGAGACGGAGACGGAGACGGAGACGGAGACGGAGACGGAGACGGAGACGGAGACGGAGACGGAGACGGAGACGGAGACGGAGACGGAGACGGAGACGGAGACGGAGACGGAGACCGATACAGAGACAGAGACAGAGACAGAGACAAAGACACAGACAGAGACAGAGAGACAGAGACAGAGACAGAGACAGAGACAGAGACAGAGACAGAGACAGAGACAGAGACAGAGACAGAGACAGAGACAGAGACAGAGACAGAGACAGAGACAGAGACAGAGACAGAGACAGAGACAGAGACAGAGACAAAGACAGAGACAGCGAGGGAGGGAACGTTATTTGAAACATTGCCAAGTGTCGGTCACCTTTCCCTCAATACATTGCGGTTATGCGTGGCAGGTACACGCGTAGGCTCAGCTGGTTGACCTCAGAAGTTCAACACCACTTTGACCTTTGACCATGCCCTGCCAACTCCCTCACGTTCCTGACAGCTCCTGGGAAGGTTATTTTTAGGATTGAACGGTGACTGTTCCAGATAATTGATGACAAACGAGAGTAATTGTGCCTGCGATATCATGGATAGTCGTGACGGATAGACGGGCGGCTCATGCACACAGCACACATTATGCCCACCGTGAATGCTTCAACATGATCACCAATAAATACATAAACTAATAAACCGATAGGATTTGGAACGACCAAAATAGTAACAGTTGTCTTATTCGAATATTCAGCATGACGTGGCAACAGACGATATTCGGATGGTAAAAGTTGACAACAGTGCGGTGGCAGCAGCTGGCCGTGGGGAGGTAACAGTTGGCACTGGTATGGCTACAGCTGGCAATAGGCTCGTAACAGAGCTGGCAGCATTACGGAAGTAGATGACATTGAGGTAGCAACTGCCGACAATGAGGTGGTAGCATCTGGCAATGAGGTGGTAGCAGCGGACAATTAGGTGGTAGCAGCCGACAATGAGGTGGTAGCATCGGCCAATGAGGTGGTAGCAGCGGACAATTAGGTGGTAGCAGCCGACCATGAGATGGTATCATCCGACAATGAGATGGTAGCAGCGGACAATGAGGTGGTAGCAGCTGATAATGAGGTGGTAGCAGCCGACAATGAGATGGTAGCAGCGGACAATGAGGTAGTAGCAGCTGATAATGAGGTGGTAGCAGTCGACAATGAGATGGTAGCAGCGGACAATGAGGTGGTAGCATCTGGCAATGAGGTGGTAGCAGTCGACAATGAAGTGGTAGCAGCTGATAATGAGGTGGTAGCAGCCGACAATGAGATATTAGCAGCGGACAATGAGGTGGTAGCAACTGGCAATGAGGTGGTAGTAGCCGACAATGAAGTGGTAGCAGCTGATAATGAGGTGGTAGCAGCCGACAATGAGATGGTAGCAGCGGACAATGAGGTAGTAGCAGCTGATAATGAGGTGGTAGCAGTCGACAATGAGATGGTAGCAGCGGACAATGAGGTGGTAGCATCTGGCAATGAGGTGGTAGCAGTCGACAATGAAGTGGTAGCAGCTGATAATGAGGTGGTAGCAGCCGACAATGAGATGTTAACAGCGGACAATGAGGTGGTAGCATCTGGCAATGAGGTGGTAGTAGCCGACAATGAAGTGGTTGCAGCTGATAATGAGGTGGTAGCAGCCGACAATGAGATGGTAGCAGCGGACAATGAGGTAGTAGCAGCTGATAATGAGGTGGTAGCAGTCGACAATGAGGTGGTAGCAACCGACAATGAGATGGTAGCAGCGGACAATGAGGTAGTAGCAGCTGATGAGGTGGTAGCAGCCGACAATGAGATGGTAGCAGCGGACAATGAGGTAGTAGCAGCTGATGAGGTGGTAGCAATCGACAATGAGGTGGTAGCATCTGGCAATGAGGTGGTAGCAGCGGACAATTAGGTGGTAGCAGCCGACAATGAGATGGTAGCAGCCGACAATGAGATGGTAGCAGCGGACAATGAGGTGGTAGCAGCTGATAATGAGGTGGTAGCAGCTGATAATGAGGTGGTAGCAGCTGATAATGAGGTGGTAGCAGCTGATAATGAGGTGGTAGCAGCGGACAATGAGGTAGTAACAGCGGATAATGAGGTGGTAGCAGCTGATAATGAGGTGGTAGCAGTCGACAATGAGATGGTATCAGCCGAGTGGCCAAGTCCAGCTGGCCCACATATTTTCAGAGCATGGCCACCCAGTGACACATGACACCCCGCACTGATACACTGACGCACCTGGCAATCAACACTGACACACTGACACATCTGGCACTCACCGCTAACACACTGATACGCCCGTCACTCAGTACTGATTCACCTGATAATCAGTACTTGACTCGCACACTAACACATCTTGCACCGAACACTGACACAGTGACACATCTAATACTGAGCACTGACACCTGACACACAGTCACTCTGCACCTATGCATTGACACACATGACACTCAGTGCTAACACACTGACACTGAACACTGATGCACTATATCTGGCACTCGGCACCGACATCTGGCACACTTGACACTCCGCACTGACAACTGGTACTCCACGCAGACACTCTGACATACCTGACACCCATATTGACATTTGACACCAGACACTCAGCGTTGACATCTGATATATCTGGCACTCAGCACCGACACAATGACATCTGGTACTCAACACTGACACAACGACGTCTGTTACTCAACACTGATACAAAGACATATGACACTCAACACTGACACAATGACATCTGACACTCAACACTGACACAACGACGTCTGTTACTCAACACTGATACAAAGACATATGACACTCAACACTGACACAATGACATCGGGCACTCAACACTGACACAACGACGTCTGTTACTCAACACTGATACAAAGACATATGACACTCAACACTGACACAATGACATCTGACACTCAACACTGACACAACGACGTCTGATACTCAACACTGATACAAAGACATATGACACTCAACACTGACACAATGACATCGGGCACTCAACACTGACACAACGACGTCTGTTATTCAACACTGATGCAAAGACATATGACACTCAACACTGAGACAATGACATCTGACACTCAACACTGACACAACGACGTCTGATACTGAACACTGATACAAAGACATATGACACTCAACACTGACACAATGACATCGGGCACTCAACACTGACACAACGACGTCTGTTACTCAACACTGATACAATGACATCTGACACTCAACACTGACACAATGACATCTGACACTCAACACTGGCACAACGGCGTCTTGTACTCAGCACTGGTGCAAAGACATATGGCACTCAACACAGACACAGTGACAAATGACACTCAACACTGACACTCAACACTGACACAACGGCGTCTGGCACTCAACACCGACACAATGACATCTTGTACTCAACGCTGACACAATGGTATCTTGCACTCAATACTGATACAATGACATCTGACACTCAACACTGGCACACTTGCAGCTGATACTCAACACCGACACGACATCTGAAACTCAACACTGGTACAAAGACATATGACACTCAACACTGACGCAATGGCATCCGGTACTCAATACCGACACCACGACATCTGGCATTTAACTCTGGTACAAATACATTTGACACTGAACACTGACACAATGACATCTGACACACAACACTGACATAATGGCACAGCTGTTACTGAGTGGTGGAAAACAAAAGCTCCTGTAATTCAGTACAGACACACAATAATACCCCTACAGGGGTGGTCTTCGAGGATGGGACTTTTGAGGATGGGGAAGTTGAAAGTCCTAAAGTGAAGCAAAATGGTGGAAGAGGTGAAGAGACTAGAACAGGCCTTATAATCATATATAATCATATATATATATATATCCAGATTGGGATCTGCATTCCAGAGAATCAGTCCAGCAGCATTCCGAATTGATGCATATGTGTGACCACATGTACACTGCGTGTTAATTTGTTTAAAGACAATTATTTGTATGGGTGATTCACTCTTCTGTTCAATGATGCACACAAACAACACAGTGTTCTGCTAGGAAGTGTTCATAAACGCCGACCGCATGATATCGTCGGCCTCGGCTCCGTCGTGTTGTAATCACAAGATGACCCTGGCTGTCCCGTATAATACAATTAAAACAAATTCTGATATCCCAGCCTGCGGAGCACCCGTATCTGATTTGGTTTATTTAGTCAGTTTGTTCGTTCCTCAGCTGCTTCCTTCCTCCTCTACGCCTTGCGCTGGCTCCTTGCGTCCGTAGCCTCTTAAAAGAGTTCGCTTCCAGCCAATTATCGCTTCTGCAGACCAACACAAAATTACGAAATGATTTGACCCAAACTTTGAGCAGGAAATATATATGCAGAGTGTGATGCTATTCGCATGGTTAATGACGATGCTTTGGCACATTTCCAATAATTATTTCCATACCACAACCGTAAAATTCGTTCAGACTTGGTTTGTGCAGTGTGCAGGCCAGAACCTTGACGACAATAGTGAAGCAAGCCTCTAAGCTCAATGGAAAGTGGAAACCTAGAATTGAATGTTGGGTGTTTTTGTCGGTAAATTGTACTATACTGGTGCTAGGATGCTTCGAACTTCTCAGCAAACCGAAATATATCTGTAATCGGTAGCAGCTGTAGGCTCTGTCGGCTTACCCGACGCTGGCTTTCCTGGCTGCCAGCACAGGGCCATGCGGGGCCGCCGCCAGTGCCAGCTGGCGGTCGTTTCTGACACTGCCGCACCGTCGCCGGCCTCTGCAGACGTGCAATGGCCGTCCAGCCGGCGCCCAGGCAGCTCCTTACCACTTGGTCGTGAGCACGCCTGCACCGTACCGGCGGCACTTACCGCAGCGACGCTCCACACCGCGGCGAGACATTGGCAACTCGGCCTGCTCACACTCACCTGGAAGGAGACACAAGGGTCAGCACGATCAGACGAGTCGCGCCCGACACGATCGACACGAGCTGGTTGGCGCGAAGGACTTGCGGTGCAGCCGACAATGCATACATGGCGCTCCACCGTCCGTAGTGTACAGCTCAATGTGCTTGATACCGACTTTAGCCGAACATAATCTAAGCAACATGTGCTCATATAAAAAATATACATATCAACATGTTCAGCTGGAAAGAAGACTAATCACTCAAGTAATTAACTTAAATGTTGGAACCATGCCGTTTTGGCAACCGGTTGAAGCCATAATCCAAACCTGTTCAGTTTCAGGTTCAGGTTCAGGTTCAACTTCAGGTTGAACCTGAAGTTATCTATTCAGTGGTCTGAGCTAGCTGCATAGTATTCCAACGACTACCGTGGTCCGGCGCGATCTCAAGGTTCCACTCGCATGGAAAGGATGACACCTTTTTGTTCTTTCGAGTTGTAAGAAATAAATGAGATCTGATTTAAGGATTTCGGTTAGCGCATATTCGTTTTGACTGCTCTGATATTTTGAGCTTGATGAGGTGATGCAAGCACGGCATTGCATTGAAGTTGTTTTCGCCGATAGGGTGGATACCCACTTCACATCAACACCGGCAAATCTATCAAGAATGTTCATTTTCTAGCTGTAGGGCGGGTCGACGAGCATATGGCCATTTCAAGCTTAAGGCACCATAAAGCGTCCCATCGGTGTCATGTCCTGTATGTCCCAGCAGGAACAATAATTACGAACGGAGGCAAAGCCCGGACATGCCTGCTACGATGTAACGACACAAAAAAGTATTCACATGAGCGATCTGACCTGCCCAACCCGACCCGACCCGACCCGACCCGACCCGACCCGACCCGACCCGACCCGACCCGACGATCCGACCCGACCCGACCCGACCCGACCCGACCCGACCCGACCCGACCCGACCCGACCCGACCCGACCCGACCCGACCCGACCCGACCCGACCCGACCCGACCCGACCCGACCCGACCCGACCCGACCCGACCCGACCCGACCCGACCCGACCCGACCCCACCCGACCCGACCCGATCCGACCCGACCCGGTCTCCCCGGTTCCGTCCACTCGCCATAAGGACAAACGACCAAGTTTGAACGAAATATCCATTTTCACTAAAACGACATCTTTGAATTGAAGGAGATAACCTTTACTCATTGTTGGAAAAAAAGACTGATTGCATCACACTGATCGGCACATATTATATTCGGTTTGCCCTTTCTTCAGACCAAATTTAAATTGGAAGCAGGCAGGGTGGCTGGAAAATGAGCAATGGGTAAAGGTTTACCCTTCAGTTAATTGATGCAATAGTGCTCATCTCAGCCATTAATTCAATTCGTGAACAAACAAAAAAGACAACTTAATATAAGTAAGTGAACAATGTTCGCTTTCCACGAAACATAGGGACACACCATCATTCTGGACATCCCTCAGGAGGCAAATCCCACAGTTGCACACCTCCAGGATGGGACCATCCCTCCAGCCATGCTCCTGTTGAACCACACACTTCGCCCCGCTTCCAATGACAACAGCCGGTCCCAACTGCATCCGAGGCCCATCAGAGCTGGAATGCGGACGCGTGTCCAGAACGATCCAAGCTATTCGCCTGCAGTCGTTGGCGACCTAACGGAGCATCGAACAGCCGAAATGAAATTAAATGAAATGAAGACTTGGCGCCATAGATGTGCTGTATCCATGTGCGACACGAGAGGATGGAGAGTACTTCTCCAGCACTCCGGGACTTCCCGGCTCAGCCGGACGGACAGCCTCAGTCACGCAGAGCCGGGGCCGGGGCCGGGGCCGGAGCCGGATCCGGAGCCGTCCCTGGCCGACACACCGCGGCGATGTCCGCGCGAGTGCGACCTCGACTGTGCCGGCGACGGTCGTTCCGGTGGCCACCTGGGGCCTGGCGGGCGAGTTATCTCCGAGCTGTCGGCGTACTGCCGACAGGCGGCGGCCGCCGAAACAGGCCAACAGGGGATGCTCGGCGGCACGTGTGTCACACACTGCGTGCTGTTCGTCACCGCACTGTGTGACACAACTGTGTCTGCCTGATGCCAGCTGGAGGGGAGACCATCGACACGGGTGACACGATGGGCCGTGACGACGACGAGCCCGGCCGAGCACGTCCGACACGCTCTCCACTGTCAGCCGGACCGGCTCGTGTGTGTCTGACGGACGGCGCACCAGATAACAGGGCCCTTCGAGTGGCGCCCAGGGCCGACGACAGCACGCACTGTAGAGACACGCGGCTTAGTCAGTCGACATGTGTTGTGACCTGTGACCTCAGTCAGTCGACATGTGTTGTGACCTGTGACCTCAGTCCTCATGTGACCTCAGTCCGTCGACTCTGCCGGCTCAGCGCCAGCCCGGCGACTTCATCTCGGTTGGGAATCAGCGGCATGCCTTGGGCGGCTTTGATTGTCTCCTTTGAATCCAGCCTGTCGAAAACTCCGCAAATAACTCGTCCCGGCGAGCTCCAGCCAAGCCTTTGGGACGGCTGTTTTGGCCGCGGCGGCAGTGACGGCGGCTGTCGCCATGCAAGCAACGGCAAAGTTGGGCACAACATCGTCGTTCCCGTTGTGTAACGCCATCAGCGGAACTGGGCAAGAGTGTCGGCCCTGGCCGATGATGGTCTCGACAGCATCCCGTCGGCCGGCCGGTAATCGCGTCAACCTCTCGGTCGATGCAGATATTGGCAGCCGTCTGACCCGCAGTCCATTTCTCCTCACCCCTTGCCCCATCCCCTCCGCATTGGTTGGGTGCAGCTGTGCGGTGATCATAGTCCAGATATTCCAGATCGATTCTGTGAAAACCGGCGAGGCGAGGAGGCGGCACACGGTCGTTCATATGAGGCACGCTCGACGACCGTTGTTGTGGATCGGTCAATCACAAGCTGAAGTCCGCGTGCGCACGGCACACTTTAATACCATCACATGCCGTCAATATCGCACACTACAAGCAAGTCAACCGAACAGTACACAATCGGAATGCAACACTCCCACCAAGCATACCTGAGCAACGGCTCGGATCGATTTTCGGAAATTCTAGGTAGACGTCTGTGCAGATAAGAGAAAAGGCGGAGGCGCTGA
This sequence comes from Ashinkailepas kermadecensis, assembly GCA_034440615.1. Taxonomy (NCBI): domain Eukaryota; kingdom Metazoa; phylum Arthropoda; class Thecostraca; family Neolepadidae; genus Ashinkailepas; species Ashinkailepas kermadecensis. The sequence continues at coordinate 1,074,701 of JAOTOM010005163.1, forward strand.
CCGATTATCCAGGCTTGAAAGCCCGCGTGTCGGAAGCATACGGAAATGATTGACATCGAGTCATGACGGCCTGCCCGTAGCAACGACTTCCGGACGGCATCTCAGGCAATGCCAATCGCCCGGCACAGCGACACTGGCGCGGAAGCCGAGTGTGAGCGAAGCGAATTTCGTCCCAATTGGATGGCTGGATGAATTAATCACCCCGAGTAGTCGCCCCATACGGCGCGATCGTTATATATCGGCTCATTCCAGCCGGGCCCAGCTGGCGTACCCTTCATCAGGTGGCACTCACCAGCATTGCACGACTTGGAACCGAAGCCGCACCGGTGACGCCGCAATCGGTCGGAGTCAAGGTACTTAATCGATCACGTGATGTGTTGGTCCGACGGTGCCCAAACGCTCCGGCTGTCACCGGCTCCTGAAGTGGCTGTTGGAACGGCAGTTGGAGTGGAGGCTGACATGCTGATTGGAGTGACGGCTGAAGTGGCGGTTTGAGCGGCAACTGGAGCGCAGCTGGAGTAGCATTTGGAGTGGCGGTTGCAGCGGCAGTTGGAGCGGCAACTGAAGCGGCAGCTGGAGCCACAGTTGCTGCAGTTGGAGCGCCCACGGTATGGTGACCTTCAGACTAAGGCAGCAGCACCTCAACAATGGTACCGCTGCCCAGTTGACGTAATATCTGGCGCTGATGGACCTATGCCCACCCTTTTCCAGACTGGGCGACGGCATGCTGCTCTACTGGACGACGGCATGCTGCTAGACTGGACAGCGGCATACCGCTCATAAGCGGGGCGGTAACGCCACCAACGTCAAGCGGCACAATCATCCTCAATTGACAATACGCAACGTTGTACTTGGTCCGCCCAAGCCGTCACATCCCCGCGTAGAACGGTGGCAGCCGGCACCCACTACTGCGCCTACACGGCCAAGAAGCGGCACTACCCCCGGTTGTCACCGGCTCCGACTGCGCGACCAGCGCGGACATGTTGCCGGAACTGCAGCCACGAGGAACGGCATGCTGAGGCCGGCGTCGCCGCTGCGTTGGCGGACGGTGGCGGTGACGGTGCCGGTGCCCCACCACCACGGGCTGACCTCAGTTGCAGGGTCGGCCGACCACGTCAGGCCCCCGAGTGGGAAGCGCCGCCACAGTGCAGCCCCAGCACGTACGTCGGCAGGCGGTGAGCACCGCCAGACACCAGATAGTGTCCGTGACAGCTCAGTCACGCAATGGCAACCAGCTAGACCGTGCTAGGCGCAGAAATAATGGTCGTGAACATGGATTTGAGAACATCGGAAGGTACATCCAATGCACCTGAGCTGAGTAAAAACGGCGCTTCGAGGAGTCGGCGCCGGTAATAATTCGTGGTCGGTACCATGGAGATCCAGGACCCGACCTTTCTCCCAGACTTGGACCTTCTCCTACACCTAAACCTTCTCCCAGACCAGATCCCTCTCTTAGACCTGGACCTCCTCACAGACATGGGCACTCTTTCTGACCTAGATCATGTCTCAGGTTTGACTCTTCTCCCAGACCTGACCCCTCTCACAGACCTCAACCTTCTCATAGGTCTGGACCTTCTCTCCGACCTAGAAAGTGAGACCTTCATCAGACCTGGAACGTTCCCGGGCTCTGAACCGGCTACGACAGTTGCGTTGTCGACTTTTGCTGACGTCTGCACGGTTCTAAACTGCTGTGCATGTGTTCAACGATTGGTCTGGTTTTGCTTGGTAGGCGGGGACGGGAGTGGCTGACTACGACGGGTCCGGCTGTCAGCAGGCAAGCTCAACATTTATTAAAGCTATTTTTGTCGAAAGTGCAGCAAGGAAATGATGGGAGTGCATCCGACAATCTCCCAGTCCGATGGGAGTGCAACAATCTCCCAGTCCGATGGGAGCGTATCCGACAATCTCCCAGTCCGATGGGAGTGTATGCGACAATCTCTCAGTCCGATGGGAATGTAACCGACAATCTCCCAGTCGGATGAGAGTGCATGCGACAATCTCACAGTCCGATAGGAGTATATCCGACAATATCACATTCCGATGGGAGCATATCCGACAATATTCCAGTCCGATGGGAGTGTATCTGACAATCTCCCAGTTCTAGATTAAATGATAGGAATGTATCAGGCAATCTCCCCGTTCCAGGTGAAATGATGTGAGTGTATCCAACAATCTCGCAGTTTCAGATGAAACGTGCGTTCCTCTGTACTAGGTTGTGCAAGAAGCCCGTGTAAATGAATACAGTTTATGAAGTGACTTTGGAGAAGAAAAAAAAGTCAGCACCACGGAGGACCACACAAAGTTGGAAGCGTATGTATAAGCACATGATTGGGCGAAGAAGATACTAAGTGTAAGATAACTTTTATCATGCAGTGCACAGTGAATTACCAGGGCGGAAGCTACGAGCTACGATCGGTGATAAAAATACCTGTCTTTAAGGAGCATGATCGCCACTGCTATCCATGAACTTGTCACATCATAGTTAGGACAGGTAGCTCCAAAGTATTATACGGTTGCGAAGTGGACAAAATGCAAGCATGACTGTGCATCGGAAATTGATGGCGTTCAGTAAATCAACGATGGCCTCAATCAATACCGTGCTCATTTGCTCTGGCAATAGCCCAAGCACAACACAACCTTCCCTGGGTCCCTCCTAAATAAACTCCCGGCGCGCTCTTGTTGGACGTACAATGAATCAAACATGAAACCGCAAGCGTACGGGAGTAATCACTGCCCCTCAGGATTTTTCCATCACAGCTTAATCCTAGAACTAACAATTGATTAAAATGAAGCCATGCAGAAATAGCGCCGTTATCATGTCTCTAACGGCATCGCGATGGCCATCTGACTCCTTCACTGCCACGTATCAACACTGTTTCTCGTCGTTGCGATCCTCGCTATGAGCGCGGCCTTCGTAGCCAGGCTGGTCCGGGCGCTGGCTTCACCGGTGGCAAGTCGGTATTGCACATGTGCACTGGTCTAGATTCACAGCCTGCTCGACGTCCTCAGCCAGAGGCACTGCGACCGCCGTCGTGTTCGCAAGTGTCAACTCGTCACCGGGTAAGTTGGCCGATGCCTCCGACCTGAAGATGTTGCCTACTACCGGAGAATAGAGTCTCCGACGTGATTACGCTGTCTCCGACATATCCTGTTACCTGGTGCGTCGATTTATTTAGGCTGCGTTCAGTGCGGCGGCGTACAAACTGTTGCAGAATGAGACAAAAACGACAACTCGGTCGTACGTTGGGAGGAGCTCAGAACGTTCTAGTCATGTCTTATTTTAGCAAGTGACTCACAATCCAACCCCTCCCCCCCCAAAAAAAAGTGTGAAAATAAATGAGCACGAGCTGACGTGCTGTGTTATTATATTACACTTAGTTATTTAGCCTACTTTAAGCCGGTGATCTGCTGTGCAGATGGATATTTTGAGCATACCTGATGAATACCGATCCAAAGCCTTGTATCGAATGTCTTGGTAATATCCTTAAACATACGGATGCGTAATAAGCATCAGCGAGGTGCACTGATTCACTTCTCGAAATCGCTTAAGTGTGTCAGCGACATTGTGACCAGAATATTGGCGATGTCAGAGCCTTGGGTTCCTTTTACGACGCATTCAACCGCTAGGTTATATAGCGTCGCCAACCTCTCACGCCGATTGGTCGCGGGTAGACTCGGTAAATTCCGTCGGTTGTGAGATTCGAACCCACAATCTTGCGATCAAGAGTCCGACTCTCTACCAACTGAGCTACCGCGGCCCCCGATGTCAGAGCCGAGGCCACTACTGTGACACCGGTGACACGACGGTGTCACTCGGGTAACACCACGCTACCACAACGGCGTGAATGTAGCTGCGGCTACTGCCATGGTGTTTGGCCATCGTGCGAGCCTGCACCGAGGGCCGCAGGGCTACAGTATGCAGTGGTGCAGTGGTATACCGTCAGCACTACAGGCACTACCCGAGCTAGGGTGTCACCACGAGCTGTGCAACCCTACCGGCGTCACCAGTGTGGTGCTGGTGCCACTTCGAGTACGGCCATAGTCTTGACACCACCACAGGCACACACCACGGCGGCATTGTCGCAAGCACTACAAGCAGCTCACTGCGAAGGCTATTCAAGTACTAGTGCCACACGGACACCGGTCGCCGTGTACTACGTACGACCGCCAGGTGACCTCGCAGTCATGCCGAGATCCGAACACCTCCCGATTGTCGGCTCCGCTGTGGGCTCTGTCGACCGTCGTAACCGTGATGGGGGCGACACGATCGTGACAGTGTTACATGTGATGGCGGGGCGCCGCACCTGCCCGTGGCTTCCGGGAAGAGCGGCCGGTGGCGTCACACGCGACTGAGAGACTCAGTCGGCTGCTGCGGCCGGGAGACGGCCAGAGTTTGTCGCCGAGAGACACGGGTCGGCTCTCTGTGGCCGACGGCAGGCCAGCCGTCGTGATGGTGAGACCGTGAACGCGTGGTCGGACCGACCGTGACCACGTGGTCGGAGATACCGTGACCAAGTGGTCAGAAAGACCGTGACCAAGTGGTCGGATATACCGTGACCAAGTGGTCGGAGATACCGTGACCAAGTGGTCGGAGATACCGTGACCAAGTGGTCGGAGATACCGTGACCAAGTGGTCGGAGATACCGTGACCAAGTGGTCAGAAAGACCGTGACCAAGTGGTCGGAGATACCCTGACCAAGTGGTCGGAGACACCGTGACCAAGTGGTCGGACGGACGACGGCGCGGTGCGGCGGGCAGATCCGCGGGCGGCCCCAGGTGGTGAGGCAGGCGGCGATCCTCACGGACAGCCGAGACCGAGTGGCGGTGACCGGCCGCTGGCGGCTGTCCCGCCGCCGCCGCCGCGCCGCCGCCTCTGAAGCCAGACCGCGCCATAATCGGATCCAGCCGACTTCGTCTCGCCCTCGGGACGCATTCGCGCGGCCTCCGCTCGCATCCTGTTTGGCGACTCTGAACGGAGCTGCGGCCTACCGAAGCTGGCATCTGTCACCGAAACGGAACCGAAGCCCACATCGTTAGCGGAAACTTTTCGGCTTAAAAGCTTTCAACTTTGTCAGTTCAGTGCAGGACACCAAGAAAAACATTAAGCGAAGCCGATGAAATTCCTCCAACTTACGCCACTAAAATGGGCTTAAACATACTTAATGTGCTCTTACTGCTATTGCATTCAGGGATTCCATTTCCGTGTGCACAGACAGACACCGGACATCAAATATCAGACAGTGCACACACAGACACCGGACGTCAGATATCAGACAGTGCTCAGACAGACACCAGACATCAGATATATCAGACGGTGCCCAGACAGACACCGGACATCAGATATCAGACAGTGCCCAGACAGACACCGGACATCAGATATCAGACAGTGCCCAGACAGACACCAGACATCAGATATATCAGACAGTGCCCAGACAGACACCAGACATCAGATATCAGACAGTGCCCAGACAGACACCAGACATCAGATATCAGACAGTGCCCAGACAGACACTAGACATCAGATATCAGACAGTGTCCAGACAGACACCAGACATCAGATATATCAGACAGACATCAGATATATCAGACAGTGCCCAGACAGACACCAGACATCAGATATCAGACAGTGCCCAGACAGACACCGGACATCAGATATCAGACAGTGCACAGACAGACACCGGACATCAGATATCAGACAGTGCCCAGACAGACACCGGACATCAGATATATCAGACAGTGCCCAGACAGACACCAGACATCAGATATCAGACAGTGCCCAGACAGACACCGGACATCAGATATCAGACAGTGCCCATACAGATACCGGAATCAGATATATCAGACAGTGCCCAGACAGACACCAGACATCAGATATCAGACAGTGCCCAGACAGACACCAGACATCAGATACCAGATAGTGCCCAGACAGATACCGGACATCAGATATCAGACAGTGCGAATACCGCAACAAATTTACAATGGAAGAAGCGAAGTGCCGCTAACTGAGGAACACTGGGACGTGCCCCGCTGTCCCGCATAGCTGTGACTTGGATGGATCGTTCCCGCCCTTGGACGAGGCGCGGAGGAAATCGTAAATTGGCATCCTCCCACGTCCAATTGCGAAAAATATGAGTACATGGATACTGAAGTACAGCGAACAAAGGAGAAAATCTGTGAAATAGTACCAGCATAATTTGCGTGATGGTGCGCATGCCGTGTTTTCAGATATACCTGTTTTTTTTAGCATTACTTAGATGTTGCTAGCGGTCATGATATTTCGGATAGGCAGAATGATATGCTAACGGCAAAACATTCAAGGCGCACATTGGTAGCCCTTGCTCCCTGTCACTGTCACATACACATTAATACCATAAAGCTAAAAACAGAGGAAGACAGAAACAAAAGCTATTCCCAAATGCAAGTTACCGTCCATACCCGCAAAGACGAAATGTTGTCATATTATCCGATCCATGCAAGTCAATCAGCTTTCACCTACCCATGGTTCTCGTACACAGTGAAAAATACGGAAATACTGCCCCGTTTGTTGTACACAAAACTGTAGATCATATTTGCGATTCATCGTCTGCTGAAGTGGTTGATGTTGTCAAATTGTGTGCACACCGAGTTACGTGTGACTGCTTTCTTAAGTTGTGTGCGTAAATTAGTCAAAATAGACGGACCAGTAGCCACATTTTTCAGCGTATGTCACGCCGCATGCTGCGCAGTAAAATCCCTCTGTAAAATGTCCGGCGGTGGACGACGCGACCACGGTCCGTACGGAAACCACTGACTGCACCAGACCACTCACAGTGGTCACAGGCGGCAGGCCACCGGCATCTCGACGTCTCAACGTCGCAAACGTCCGTGCATGCGAATGCATCACCACATTCATTGGTTCTAGATTGGCAACTGGTTTACACTAAAATCAGAAGTGTAAAAAAATTGTTCAAATGTGTCTCCCACAGCACCTTGCACTACGCTACCTGGCTCGAAGAACTTACGGAGCCTTGTATATTGATCTTCTAAACCGCAGGTAGGACTAAGAACCACACAGCAAGTCCGGCCTACGAGCCTTTTTATCCTCTGTGTTGGTGTATATAAGGATGGGCATGCCTTCATTTGTCCTCTGAAAGACTAGTGTAGCCCAATGGAATTGGCAAAAACCTGTCTCCGACGCTCCTCATCAAGTCCGAGGTTCTCTGCCTCTCGTACTACACCCCACTGCACTACAATTCCATCCAAGTATTCTCCGTCCGCCGGAGGGTAATTGAAGCCCGTCGGGTGAGCCGCACGTCTAATGGTCACGTATTCGCTGCACGTCTAATGGTCACGTATTTACCACACGCTAATGGCCACGCATTAACCACCACACTGCGTCCAGACCGCAACGAAAACGAGAACAAGCCATCTCCCTGACTAGATCACTGCTTCAGCGCAATGAATAGTAAGATGAATTGCGCGTAAAGCCATTACGGTGCTAATTACACGTACAACGATCCATTGTACTCTAGATCTTTCCAATCCAACGCAATTATCGGACAACACTGCTCTGATCGAATTACGTAAACGCACACCAACCAAGGCAGGGAAAATGCACGTGCGGTATGGCACCTACTGAGAGGCTGAGGGGAGCAACTGTAGATGCTGGGGCAAACCGGCGTACAAACACCAGGAACATGCGAAGTGCACGTGGATACATCCTTCAGATTTCATCTCATATAGCTGTCCAATACCTCACCGCCACCTCAAAAAGCACAGATGGTCCACCTCACCAACACCTCAACAGGCACCACTGGTCCCTCACGAACACCCCAACAAGCACCACTGGTCCACCTCACCAACACCTCAACAGGCACCACTGATCCACCTCACCAACACCTCAACAAGCATCACTGGTCCACCTCACCAACACCTCAACAGGCACCACTGGTCCACCTCACCAACACCTCAACAGGCACCACTGGTCCACCTCACCAACACCTCAACAGGCACCACTGGTCCCTCACCAACACCTCAACAAGCACCACTGGTCCACCTCACCAACACCTCAACAGGCACCACTGGTCCCTCACCAACACCTCAACAGGCACCACTGGTCCACCTCACCAACACCTCAACAGGCACCATTAGTCCACCTCACCAACACCTCAACAAGCACCACTGGTCCAGCTCACCAACACCTCAACAGGCACGACTGGTCCACCTCACCAACACCTCAACAAGCACCACTGGTCCACCTCACCAACACCTCAACAGGCACCACTGGTCCACCTCACCAACACCTCAACAGGCACCACTGGTCCACCTCACCAACACCTCAACAGGCACCACTGGTCCACCTCACCAACACCTCAACAGGCACCACTGGTCCCTCACCAACACCTCAACAGGCACCACTGGTCCACCTCACCAACACCTCAACAAGCACCACTGGTCCACCTCACCAACACCTCAACAGGCACCACTGGTCCACCTCACCAACACCTCAACAGGCACCACTGGTCCACCTCACCAACACCTCAACAGGCACCACTGGTCCACCTCACCAACACCTCAACAGGCACCACTGATCCACCTCACCAACACCTCAACAAGCATCACTGGTCCACCTCACCAACACCTCAACAGGCACCACTGGTCCACCTCACCAACACCTCAACAGGCACCACTGGTCCACCTCACCAACACCTCAACAGGCACCACTGGTCCCTCAGCAACACCTCAACAAGCACCACTGGTCCACCTCACCGACACCTCAACAGGCACCACTGGTCCACCTTACCAACACCTCAACAGGCACCACTGGTCCACCTCACCAACACCTCAACAGGCACCACTGGTCCACCTCACCAACACCTCAACAGGCACCACTGGTCCCTCACCAACACCTCAACAGGCACCACTGGTCCACCTCACCAACACCTCAACAGGCACCACTGGTCCCTCACCAACACCTCAACAGGCACCACTGGTCCCTTACCAACACCTCAACAAGTACCACTGGTCCACCACACCAACACCTCAACAGGCACCACTGGTCCACCTCACCAACACCTTAACAGGCACCACTTGAGACAGGCCGCCAACATTCCAACAGTTAGGAACCATTGCTGATGTTCCTGGCGGTATCTCTCAAAACATGCGCTTGTCAGGGCATGCTTCCTAAGGCTCGACCCCAACATCTCACCATGAATTACTGAATTCGTCAGTATTAAGAAGAGTGGGCGAACAGGACATTCCTTAAAGCCACCCTCTGAACGCCACGGCTAGATGTCCTTTCAGCAGCCGCTTCTGATAGATCACTGACGCTTCAGTCCAGCAACCTCGATGTGTAGCAGATGTGACTTAGACATATTTCTATCATCTGTAGCATGAGCCGATGATATGGAAGTAGCCTTGCAAGACGCCATCGAAGTACCTATGTAGGGGTACAGGCACCCACGCCCAGTACTTTTCTCCAGGAATTTCACGTTACGTCTGTGAGCTTTGCAAGGGTAAAAATCGACTTGACGTTTGTTTTGTCTCCCGCGTGCACTATTTCACCGGCGAAGGTGTTAGCCTTAGAAGCCCTAGCAAGTTGTAGCGGCATAGGAAACTTCCAGCCACAGAACAGCGCAGGAAACATGTCTCTCGCGCAATGCTGTTTATAGTTTCCAGCTATTTGCCATGCCGGTGTTTCACAGCCTTACACGGGTGAGGAGATACGAAGGGCAGTTGTTTGCCGTACTGTCTTCCTGTTCACGAGTTGAACATGCAGCGATTGTATGTTCCCGGTCTGGGAGCGTCCGGGCAGCAGAGACGTGCGGCGGCAATGTGCTGAACATGGCGACCGGAAACATCCGCCGCCCACCGACCGAGCACAACTGATCCAGATGCAGCTGCAAAATGCCAGAAAACTGCCAGCACTCGGTTCAACGGGTGCAGGAGAAGAGCCCTGGGATACTTTACGACGCGATCAAGTGATAGGCTACACAGCGTCGTCAACCACTCACACCGATTGGTGGCGGGTGAACTCGATAGTCCCGCCGGTTGTGGGATTCGTACCCACGATTCTGCACCCAAGAGTCCAACACCCTACCGACCGAGCTTCCGCGACCAATACAATGGGTGTAAACAACAAATAATGCACACTGGCAACACGGCTGGCAACGCATGGGTTAAGTGAAGTGACACGAAGCGCTCCGCTGATATTTTTACACCTTAGCTGCTGGGTCTAGTGTTTGCTTCTGACCTGTGAACTACATGTTTTACAATGCGACGCACACGCTTCGCGGCCGGTGACGCCGTCATTGGAGCCAGGGGGGGGAGGGGGTTGTAGGTTACCCGCCACCCGCCATTTGTGTTCGTGTTTCCTACTGCTGAAAAGCAGATCGGCCTGTTGTTCTTTTGTCAAGCAGCCCGATGACCCAATTTTACCATATGTAGAAAAAACATATACAGCGGCATCACGTCACGACAGTACGTCACGTCGTTACGTCACATCACGTGTTTTCTTCTATATATTACATGTTTTTCTTCTCATTGCACCTCTCTCACCTGCAGCACCTTTTATTTTTATTTTCTCTCTCCCCAAAGGGTTTCCTTACCGAATAAAATTCGCGTGTTTTGTTGTTTTAACAAAATTCGAGGCCTTGAGATTTGAGTAGGGAATCAAGCGTTAGTGTGAGTACGGCACCCGGATGTGATGCAGAACTTCCGGCACGTGGCTGGCGGCGATTGCTGGATCGGATCGACTCGCTGCTCGCTGCTCGCTGCTCGCTGCTCGCTGCTCGCTGCTCGCTGCTCGCTGCTCGCTGCTCGCTGCTCGCTGCTCGCTCTCGCTGCTCGCTGCTCGCTGCTCGCTGCTCGCTGCTCGCTGCTCGCTGCTCGCTGCTCGCTGCTCGGCTCGCTGCTCGCTGCTCGCTGCTCGCTGCTCTCTCTCTCTCTCTCTCTCTCTCTCTCTCTCTCTCTCTCTCTCTCTCTCTCTCTCTCTCTCTCTCTCTCTCTCTCTTCTCTCTCTCTCTCTCTCTCTCTCTCTCTCTCTCTCTCTCTCTCTCTCTCTCTCTCTCTCTCTCTCTCTCTCTCTCTCTCTCTCTCTCTCTCTCTCTCTCTCTCTCTCTCTCTCTCTCTCTCTCTCTCTCTCTCTCTCTCTCTCACACTCTCTATCTGGTAGCCGGTCAAGGAGTTCAGATCGACTTAACCTCGCTCTCTCCACTGGCCGATCAAGGAGATCGGATCGACTCAACCTCGCTCCCTCGACTGGCCGGTCAAAATCGGATTGACTCAATCTCGCTCTTTTCGACTGGCCGGTCAACAAAGTGACGTGCGGAGAGGTCGCTGGGGTCAGCGGTGACCGGTTAGTGGATCCTGATCCGATGGAACAGCCGATGCCGGTTCAAGCAGAGCGACCAATAGGATACCAGCACCACCCGCCCGTGGTGTCACAGGCACAACAGGCTACACGTGACGCAAGCAACAGCATGCACCCTGAGCGATACGCAGAACACGCTCGGTGATCCTTGCACAATACAGGGAGCGTCAACGATGGTCAACACGGACGCAGGTTCAAGGTTACATTGCACACAGCCATAGCCGTCCAGCCCGAGTGGTCAGCGGTGGGGACACTTGGTTATTGTATGGGGTGGTCGCTGGCACGCGGCGTGGTTACCATCGAAAGGTCGCAACCCGGCCAACGTTCAACGCAGTACGCAAGAAGCGCACGGCAATTATTAAGTGCTATTTTCTTCACTTGGAAAATACTATTTTTCAGACAATTTTATTTTAAATTTAAAAGACTATTTTCTTCTCTCCACTTAGCGATGAGGCAGATAATTGAAAATACATTCCTCACGTCTGTCCAAATCAAAATAGTCTGACTTGATCCCTGAACATGTTTTGAACTGGTTGCACAGGTGGGTACTGGCATGTTGAAAGCTGAATTATTTTCAGGACAGAATAAAATAAATCTGCACCTAAAGCCAAAACCAGATCTTCATTCTCTAGTTTTAACATTCACACTAGGCCATGCCTCTCGTTCATGCGTGGCATGCCATGGAGGCATGGCGATTTGAGTTTCTTGTGGGACTACCTTCAGTTGCGGAACAATGGAAATTCAATCGAAATTCTAAGACCAGTTCAGACCATTCACAAAACACTCGCTTGCTTTGCACAGTGAATTGATGGCGCGGCATCCATCTCAAGCAATTTCGCAAATCTACCGCCGAACCAGTTCGGACGGACATGTCTGAGGTCCCGCTGCTCTCATTAAATATCGAACGTCGGCTATGTCGCCTCGGCTCAGAGTTTCCGAGAAAACACAGCTGCTGCGCGCCAAACTTACGCCACCCTTCTAGGTCAGCGACAATCTAATTCCCCCGACTCCGTGCAACTGGTGGCGGGCGGTTCAGCGGTTCACCTGCTGGTTCAGCGGTTCACCTGCTGGTTCAGCGGCACACCGCGCCCTGACACTGCCAACTTCTCACATTGGGGCATCTTCGGAGGGCTTTTTGGGGCGAGCGACGGTTGTTTCGCACAGTGCCACATTCTAGTTGCGATGCTGTTGCAGAGGAAAAGCGATACATGCTGGATGATTGGCTGAACGATTTCGAACCACGTTTTCATTGTTTTCAAGTTTTCATTGGTTTTCATTGGTTGGCGTACGGGGAGCCGGTGTCTTGACGGTTGAGGTCAGAATTACACTTGCCAGCTCGGTAAATTTCACCTCAAAACCAGCCGCTCTTCGTGGAGGGGAATAGAAAATGGTTGTGACGACACGGCAGGACAATGGTCCCTTTCCGCTTCCGCAAAGCGCACGGGCCCAATTATACATGTCAAAATAGTTGCGCTGTGGCCATTGGCGTTCACGCACCGCACGGCGCCGCCTGCCGTGGCGATGGTGCCATCTACCTATCGACTGGCACCTGGCATTGTGCTTCATTCGACCGAGGGCGAGGCCCGTATGGGTCCACTCCCGTGTAAATATGATGAACATTCGTTGGAGCGCATCAGTCCGAGTCGGCCCGGTCCGGCTCAAACGGGCTGTCCCGCTTTTGAAATGCTAATGACGCTCTTGTTACAGTGTCCCAAGTCCTAATTTCTCCACTCGGAATTAGATCGCCACGTACAATTCGAATGCCGAGTGCGTGGTGATCACGGATATGTAATTGTTATCAAAATATATAAATCGCTGTTTTAGAAAATTTGCCTTGTTCCATTTTGCAATTGCTTCAATTGACCTGGACGACTGCTTAACTAAATGTTCCTAATAATCATTTTTGCGTCCGCTACCCGGTGATTTCTGTAGTACACGCACTTGGACATACCCGCACGCAATGTAGAAGGCAGTGGCACCATTTTCCCATTTGCTTCCAGAGGTCTTGTTCACAGACTTGCCTCTCAGATTCCCCGCCGTAGCACGTTGCGCACAAGGCTGGGCCAACACGATTTATCGGACCTGGTGAACAGAGGACCGCTTCGGCGACACGAGGCCAGGCAGTGACCCCGGTGCGTGCCACTGATCCGAAGCATCTACCTAGAGGCATAGAGCATGCCGTTGAGTCAGATGCCGAGCGCTGATCGGTCAGCGTTTCTCCCGTGGCTCGGTTGGTTGGTTGGTTATTGGTTTTACGACACGTCGACCGTTGAGTCATATAGCGTCGCCAATCTCTCACGCCGATTGGTCGCGGGCGAAGAGTAGCGACAGGTGAGATTCGAATCCACAATCTTTCGATTGCGAGACGAGCATCTTACCCCTAGACCACTCGTCCCCTCTCCCGTGGCTCGGGAACGGCCACGGGGCACTCCCCATTTACTCCCTATCTCCCGGGTAGGAGCCGGCAGAAGGAAAGCTCGTGGTCAGACAAGCCAGGGGCATACCACGCTCCAAACAGCAGCGCTAACCGACTGCCCCACCGAGGTAGTTAACTGCTTACCTTATTTCTGTGTAGCTGACATTTGATTTTTATAGTCAAATAAGTTCATTTGCATCCATCAACTCCTCAACATCTCATCAACAATATTGGTCGTAGGCTACACGGTTCAAAGTGTGAGAGTATTAGTTGATTACACTATGAGAGCATTAGACATCTGACAGTGGGAACAATCATCCATAAAATCCTGGTATTTTGCGCATTGACATCACGTCTTAAGTTCTCCATGATACACGCATGAATTATCCGGTTATAACACCCCGGCTGAGGATTGGCCGCCCAGGACCTCGTCTACGGAGACGGCGTTCTATGAAATATTTGATGTATGATCAAACTCAAAGAGTTCAGTTGCATCGGGCAATGTCAGTCTAGCTGTCCACGAAGGCCCTGAGAAAGTCGTAGCCATTGGAGAGAAGTGGAATGTGTGTGTGCTGTTTGCTGGACTCAGTTATTGCCCGGATATCGCAACATATCTGGCTGGGACCTTAACGCCGGAGTGCCCACTGGCCAAACGTCTGGACCGTTCGTAGCTGCTTCTCCACCAACCGCTGGTATCCCTGTGTGTCATTTGGGCTTAAGGGCACTTCTTCGACCAGTCTGTAATCATAAGCGCCCATCACTTGTACCGTCTACATGATGGAATCACGGTGGCCAGCCACATAGCGCTCTGTCAGCGTACACTCTCTGGCAGAGCAGCCAGAGGGCCTAGCTATTGCAGGACCCATGAGGGCCCTGCAATAGCTACAGAGCACAAACTAGGTGCAAACAAAGCGCAAACTAGGCTCGCTGCAGCGCTCCCCGACGGCCACGACTTTCCGAGGGCCTTCGTGGAAGACTCGACTCGCATACCGAACACAAATTAACTCCGTGATCCGTGGACATTGATCAAATATAATTTTCGTAGACTAGGTCCCTGGCGATTTATTCTCAGCCCACGTGTCGTTGCAGGCGATTTCATGCACATATGCGGGGAAAATTAATACGCAATGTCAATACATGGAGAATCAGGGCTCATTGACTACTGCAGCAACTGTGAGAGGTTGAAAGCAGTGCAACCTACCGGTTATTGTTGCCTACAATTTGAGGAGTGGTTAAATACAAAATACGATAGCTGCACAGCCACACCGAAACAACCGGCGCGCCAATTGAACAACTGCAACATTTAATAAAATATGCTCACAGAAACAGCCCATATATTTGAATAAAAATACATATTCGTAATCAGCACATGTTAAGCTATCAAATGTTTTTATGAGAATTCTGAGTTTTCCCAACGAATCACGTGGGTCATACAACCAGCCACCGGCTATGCGGTTATGCGGTCATGCCTTTCGAAATGCGTGGCCCGAGGCCGAGAGAGTGCGTGGCTAGGGTCAGTCCGATGGAGGAGGCCGCGCTACTTGCAATATAAACGTAGCGAAGGGCTGCGCGACAAAGCGAATCGTAATCCGACGTGGCATCTAGCCTAGTCAGACTATTTAACAGAGTGCATGTAAGTTCGAGATAAGCACACCACATTCGGCAGACATCCAGATCGCATCCCAAATTTGAATGCACGGCGCCAAATTGTCAAAATATGTTTACTCAATTATACAAATCATGCACTTCCACGATAAGTGAATGCAACAAGGTGCATATATTTACAGGCCATCAAGAAGGTGCAGCTGATGTCGGTCCACAAGTTTTCTGTCGCCGGGTGGTGCTCGATTCTGTGCCCGGAGCCCCAAAGCTCCGCCCTGGCTATTCCAACGCTTTCAGTGACGGCTTATAATGGAATATATATATATATATATATATATATACATTGGCAAGCACATGGAGTATCGCTGTCATATGGTGGTGGATCGTTTAAAATCAGCGATTTGTCATGCAAGAATAAAAATATTGGATACACGTCATGATTTTTTTCCAGTTCATTATGTGACTACTCTCATAGTCTTACTTCTAATTGTAAAAAAAAGCCTGTGACCTGTCTTCCACACTCACACTCCCCTTTGTGGCGGAGGACATGCTCACAACGCTACCACGTGCGTTGCCAGTGCGAGAGCTGGAACAACTCTCACCTTCTCCTGAGACACCGCTGGCCCCCTGGAGACTTTGGAGTACTGATTGCGAAATGTGCAGGCTGTGTGTGCAAGTGAAACGCTCCAGCAGTGCGCCTCGAGTGGCTGCTCATCGCGCCGATTGCGTCAGGTGCTGACGGCGTGTTCACGGGGGACACTTTAGGTGGATCGCTGACAACCAGCGCAGTCACAACGCCCGAGACCATCTGGCCAAATACGTGTGCACCCATCCGATCTACCCCCATCCCCGCCCCGTGCACTCAGACGATGTGAGCACCACACGGTGTGGCGGCACCGACTCACGGTGACACCTATGCACGGCTAATTGCTGTTTTGTGAACGTCTTATGGGACAGTTTTTGCATCACTTCACATGCTGTCTGGATGGACGTTCCGAACGTCTGCTGCACGCGTACCAAGACGTAGTCGCTGGAGGCCAGTGACCAGTGGAACGTAAGCAACCCATCTGTTGATTGGTTGGTGGTCCATTTAGGTGAAAAGAAGAAGAAACATGTGAAATAACTGACCAAGACGCCATTAAAAAGACAGCCTTACATCCGTCTTATTGTATGACTGTCCAGCTCTGGCAAGCACTGCCCGGCACTGCCCGGTACAAGCACAGCTGAGAGACGTCATGCAATGCATCGCAATCCATTCCACGTGATGCTCCGGTAAGTTTTTCTTGTAACCAGTCTTACCTGCTCTGAGAGGCAGGCGCCTGCGGCTGCAAACATTCGAGGGTGGGGTAGCGCGCTCTAGCGTCCTGGAGGGCCACTTTTCCCGTTAGAAGGGCACCGTATCTTCATGGAGGAGAGGACACCTGTCCCCAATTCCTCCCTGTATCCGCCAATGATGGTGAGTTATTTGGTTCAGCCTGCTTCCTGACCGCGGGCCGTCTGGTCGGCACACTCTGTCCCGCTGATGGCGGCACCTACCGACCGTCGCCGACAACAGTGACCAGTGGTGCCACCTATTTTATGTCTAGTCTCGTCGGAGTCCGTCTCGAACAGGTCGGCGAGGAATGGAGCGCTGCACCCAGGAATTAGCCCAGGCATACTCAGGTTACCCGATGGTACATACATTTACGGAGACCTGGAATGGTACAGACATTTACAGAGACCCGGCATATTCAGCCAACGACTTCAGTCAAACATTATAATGAAACCAGCTATATGAAAGCCGCCAGCTATCGAAAACTACCACTAGACATTCCCCATGATATGCATCTATTCCTAAAAACCTCAACGCGAATTATTTGTATTTAGATTATTCACCGAACGGTGCACGCCGTAAGTGAGGTGTAAGTCCCGTGGTGGATTCAGCAGGCCGTTGGGAACAGGGGCACGCACAGTCGTGGGAAGCAATGAAACGGCCGTGAAGACCGATACATTCTGATCGATTCAGACACTGCTGAGATTTGGGGCAATAATTTCAAATTAGCCGCCCATTGTCGCTGATCCCACCGATGCCGGCTGGACTTCAAAGTAGCAGCATTAGTAGAAGTTAAGTCTGATATGCAAATGCTCGACAGCAGTGGCGAGGATTCATATTTTACTTGAAGAGTGAAGGAATTTTAGAATGTTTGCTGGCATGGCATGTCTAGATGTGTTCGATAATTATAAGGATTGTGTGTTTGTTTTCATGCAAACAGTAGTTTATTAAAATTTGTGTCCTTTTATTTCACATGGAAATATTAGACGACATGCAGGGGGACTTTTCATACTTTGGAAAGAGGGGCAATTTCCGTTGCTCCTTGTTTCCACGTCACTGAGGATTAGCATCAGACCTATAGTCTAATATTGGTGGAATATGCTATAGCATCGGACTTATAGCCTATGGGCAGTGACTGGAAAGAATGACACCAAAAACCTCACTAACCCCCCCCCGACATTTCGGAGAAAACTAAATTCTACTCCTCTCCGTGTGGATATTCCATCCATGCTACGCTTTACTGCCGACGTACTCCCTCGTCGATGTGCTGAGCTTGCATGACAGAGCCATCTTCAGGTGATTTGGTGAAGCATTGATTACGTGCGCAAACTCTAGGGCAGTCTTGACAGATATTGGCAACATACTACTAAAACAAGTATTGGTGCAAAAATAGCACGGGTAAACAGAAACACATTCTCACTGAAGCATATCCGAGCATTTTGCGAAAACAACCATTAGACATATGCCATTGACTGGAAATAATTAACCCAACATCGGCTTGCACTCATATCCTCTTAAAAAAAATGGGGAGGGGAGCTCCTACGCCCATGCGTGTAGTGCCAGATTCTCTAAAACATTGGCAATGTAAGCATTGTGGGCTGTGCTACCATTGGAGTTGAGGGGACAGTCCCCCATCGCTCTGCAATATTTTGAAGCCAATATTACGCCAATAGGTATTGCATTAAAAACGCACAATAAAGTTCGAATAACTACCCTACTCCCTCAATCGATTTGCCGCAGCCGATCCCATGATAAGTGCCGCATGTATTCTTGCAAAAGTATACGTCAGACCGCCAACTGGCGTCGATAGTACCACTACATGGGGGACAGCAGATCGGCTTTTGGCAAACCTCCACAAGCTGCCAAATCCTGGCGTCCACATTGAGAAAAAGCTGCCAAATCCTGGCGGATGTATTGACAAAAAAAGAGTTGTTTGGCGAAGGTGGAAATGCTTTGTGGTCATAAAGACAGTAAATAGGAAGTTTTGGCTGGGAGAAAAAAAAACACATGCTGGCCGAATTTTATTAGAACATTTATTCCCTCACAAGAGGGGGGGGGGGGGGCACCTTTTTGCTCCTTTCTACGGCAAATATGACAATTGATCGTATTGCCCTACCCTCCCATGCATCCGCTAGTGGCTGTACCTCTAGCGGATCCAGAGGAACCGTCCCCGAGCATGGTCAATAATAACCATCCCCTCCACACTTCACAGCATACTTCGGCTCCGTGGGTATAGCAGGAACGATTTTTTCGGGAGGCTTGACCAAGACCGCTAAGCTGGAACATTCTTGCCAGGTGTTTTGCCAAAATGGCACGAACGTGCGATTTTCTCGAAGTCTTGACAGAGCGACTTGGAAAGGACGGGCCCAGTGGGCCCTCTTGGCTACGCCACTGGTGATGCCAAGTGGCGTAGCCAAGAGTGGCGCGCTGCAGTGGCGCACTGCAGGGCGCACTGCAGGGCGCACTGCAGTGGCGCACTGCAGGGCGCACTGCAGTGGCGCACTGCAGTGGCGCACTGCAGTGGCGCACTGCAGTGGCGCACTGCAGAGTGGCGCACTGCAGAGTGGCGCACTGCAGAGTGGCGCACTGCAGAGCCTAAATCTGCACAGGCTCAACATATAGCTCGCCATGACTTGGCGGGCTTAGTTCTGCTTTCCTCCAGACCAGGCGGCCGGCATCTGGCCAGCTGTTCTTCTCGGCGAGTGGTGCAGCAAAAGGCACCGTGGTCGCAACATCACCTAGCCAGTATGACCACTTATGAACTTGATGGCGAAACTTTCGGACGAAATGACGTTCCTGGTAATATACACAGTTTGAGGTTGTGCGTTATTTCATAGTTCTAAGCAGGCGGAAATAAATTAGACAGGCGATGCCTGAAAGAGCTGGAGCAACACAGCTACAGCAATGGAGCTCCTCTCCAGCAGGGCATCAAATCACAGGTGGGTATAACTGGCACAACACAATACAGCTGACACAACCGGCACAACACAACACACCTGGCTGGTGTTATAAGTGCACACAACTTGCTTCTTTAAAGCAAATAGTACAATGGCTCACCTCTATTCTCAGCAGAAACGAGTGGGTGATTCTCGTGACCTGATGTCTCAAACAGCGTCTACGTTGACGTGTCTATGAAACATTCAAGGGTAGCCGAAGATGCAATGGGCTGGGCGAGGCCAGATAGATCAAATGGCATTTTATTTGGCGCTTTACTATGCTGTTTTACTCTCAGTTCATCACATACACACAAACACACACACAAACACACACGCACACCAACAACCAGACACCCACACGCAGACACACACACGCATGATATATATGTATATGTATATGTATATATATATGTATATATATATATATATATATATATATATATATATATATATATATATATATATATATATATATATATATCAGTCATGCGCCCACATGCGGAAGAGGCACGATTACTCATCTATATTGCAACCATAGCGATAATTCTTACCCCGAATGACGTTTTAACCCTCCGCACGCACGACACTTAGCACTGTCTACATCTTGTATTTGTTAAATTGTCTCCTTTTTATTGAGCCCGCCAACCGCCCTCCGGTCCTCCTTTTCTGTGACGGCAGTCTTCATTGGCTACGACGTCCAGCGGCAGATAGCAGCAGCGTCAGCCTCGTGTTCCCCACATATCGGGTGATTAACCACGGATGAGAAAACGTTGGATTACTATTTATCGTGGGATTCCCGGCCGATCAATGACCCTGGAACCACACAAATTCGCGATAATGGTACCCGCGCGCACTCATGGTACAGTAACGCCCTGATCCAAAAGCCAAGAAAATGCAGCGTGCCAAGTTTTAGCATCCGAATTGTATGCGGCTGAGAGCCTGGGCGTGGTAGAGTAGTCCAAGGCTGGAGTGAAATGGGGCATTCTTAGGACGATCAGGTACAGTGCTTTGAATCCAAAATGAGGACACGCTCGAAGATAGAGCGGCAGCTCGGTTGGCGCCCCGGTAGCTCAATTGGCTAGAGCGCTGGCCTGCACTGGTCTCCCCTGTCCCGGCAACACAGGGTTCGAGTCGCTATGCGCGCTCGAATTTAGCCATCGGCTGGGAGGGTCAGTTGGCAGCTGGCCCGATGAGGCCGGGGACGAGCTACCGGGCGGCCGTGTCGGTGCATTGACGGCACGTTGAACTTTCGGTCAAAATTCTGCCGTTGAACTGGAATTCATGGATCGGGTGGTGGGGCCAGGGTGCACGCAACAAGCTCTGCTTAACAATAGGACCCTGGTTCATAAAACCACCCCAACAAGAACTCGGATTAATTTGTGTTGTTTAATAGTAGGAACGTCTCCTTGTGACGGAGATGGAAAAAACAGACAACGCTGGTGTGAAATAGGACATCGTAAAAAAATATATACGCGAGCGCGGTAGGCGCGGATTACCTTTCTTGCTTGATGGCATAATCCCGGGGATAAGAGCATAAGATATGGAGCCTGGAGCTATGCCGTGCATACTTAAATGCTAGTTTATATGAGAGAGCTTGAGGAAATTGGCACATGAAGTAGCTCAGAGTTGGCGAGGATATTAGCATATATCAATCATATAAACATCATGTATATAATCTCATATAGTCATATATGACTATATGACTATCTGAGACTATATATGACTATATGCATGTTGTCCTTTGTGCCTTTTTCCTGAATGCATCCAATGATGCCTTGTGCCTAACCTCTTGTTTCCAAGCTTGAGCATTTGGCATCAGATGAAAATCCATAGGAGCCATGCAGTCATTCATTCCTGTCTGAAGCAACCGGCTGGGGAGGGGAAGCGATTTAGAAGTGGAATGTTCATCTCCCAACCGACAGGTTGTGAGCTCGAGTCGCAACTGCCGCTGCTCTTCCCCTTGGCCAATTGGTCTGGGGGGTTGGTGACGCTGTACGACCAAAGGGGTCGATGGGCCGCAAAGGCCAGTAACCAACCAACGAACCCGAGGAAGAACGAACCCGAGCCCAACTGAGTTGCTAATCTCAGACGAAGGTACCATTGCACTATTGCCTTTTCGTGCTACTCAATATCCTCTGAAAATAATGGCATGCCTTTCCAAAACATGCGGTTTAGTCCATCATTCACAGACCCCGTCAGCACCTCTAAGTTGGGGAGGGGCATCTGGTATTTTGGCCGATTGCTTCCATGCGACGTCCATTTGTCCGGCAGAATGTTCGGCGAAAGATGCCCCGAGAGAAGTTTGCCCCCCCCGAGTACGTCGCAGTGCACCTCTCAACTGAACATTTGTCCCGATCAGTGACGTCGTTGTGAGGAAATGTGGTACCTGGGACGCCTACGCTCAATCAAAACGTCTGAATCGGCTACCGACGCCTCAAGTCACCGATCAATCAGTGGCCTGTCTACTGACTAGGTCAATATTTTTCCATCCCTCCTCTCTCAAATACGATAGAATTAGTCCATTGCGTGAAATTGTCATGTCCAGTATACCTTACTCAGTATTCGGTTGGTAGACTGGCGGTAAACTGACGCGATCGGTAAACTGACGGTAAACTGGCGCAGTCGGTAAACTGGCGCGAACGCGACACTGGTGGCGCTGTTAGTGACTGCTTCTCCAGGCTATTATCGACGTCACAGCTTCAAATGACAGCTGACGCTGACGAATAATTGATGGTGCCATTGTCCCTGAATCGACACGGGTGCAGCTAATTCAATGATTTTAAGCAATCGCAGTTTAATCGCTTCAAAAGACGGCACCAGCATACGACACGAAGCGTGCCACCCCGTACCCCCGGACGCAAAATATGGTGACCAATTGGAATCTGTCCTTCATCTTCGTCACAGGCTGGCGAACCATGTGCCGCCGACTCGTCATGACAAACAGCGAGAGGACAGTCCAGTGTACAGACAGTCCAGAGGACAGACAGTCCAGTGTACAGACAGTCCAGAGGACAGACAGTCCAGTGTACAGACAGTCCAAAGGACAGACAGTCCAGAGGACAGACAGTCCAGTGTACACAGTCCAGAGGACAGACAGTCCAGTGCATAGACAGTCCAGAGGACAGTACAGTCCAGTCCTTGCATTCGTCCGTCACAAAGTATCCAGGAAGGATGGGATGCCAAGAGATAGGACGGCTATGGTCTCGCCTGTTATTAAAGCTGGTACCTAAATTTGTTTCTTCCTAGAAAATTAGCATCACTCTTACATCAATACACGCCCATCTGGATGCCTTCCTCTCCTCCGTCCCATATCTATGTTCTTGGGCTCCCGTAGATTCTCTCCAATTTTCCGCAATCTCAGTGCACCGTAAATCTCCTCCGAAAGAAATCTAGAGTTAGTTTCGCTTCTGCCGTTAGCCGCCGCCACGCAATTAAGTCGCGACCTTATCTTGAAGACTAAATCTGTCCCAGCAGGTTTCTATTTCGCTGTCACGTTTCTGTCTCCACGTATTTTAAAGACGAATAAGCTTGGCAGCTTCATGAAATGACATTTGCGTCACACGCCACCCGGACACACACTCCCGCTGAATCAGATCATATTTTAGCTTGCCCATGTTTGAGATACATGAATGCTATGCGTACATATGCGTGTATATATATATATATATCCCACCGCTTTTAACGTCCCGCATCGCTTGCATGCGCATTGATTAGTGTCGAAGTCATTGATATATGGCGCACCTCTGTTTATTGCATAACACCTTCTTACGACGGCATTGAATGCATGTTCAGGCCCAAAGGCACGCACCGCACGGCAGACATTTGACATGCGCAGCTGGAGCAGGGACACGCCATCCTGTTAGTATGACAGTCACGCATTGGGCCACGGACAGTCACATGAGATGCATGTGGAATTTGGGACACGCGAGTAGAGTTCAGCACTGCGAGGAGCGATCACTTCAAGAAAACAGCACAAGATGTTGATAGGATAGCAAGAAAACAACCACCGATGCTTCTCTTCTGCCGTGCCCTGTGCCCGCCTTCCACAACGCTCCAGTTTCAGCTATTCGGCCACGCATCGCCAGTGCGGCCGGGCACACCGCTAGGAGATGATAACTCGAGCCGGTTTCCTCAGATATGCAGTAGCACCGGGTTACCTTTGCATTACCAGGCTTGCGTTCGGTGAATCAATATCCCCACCAGCAGCTCCAAGGGAGGCCATTTGCGCCATGCTGCGCCCCATTCACCCACCGAGCTCCTTTTGCGAACGGTTTATGATGTTTCGAATAACTGCCAACATCAAACCAAGAGAAGTTTGTCTCAAAAATGTGTTGCAACAAAAGTATTTCAAATCTGCATTTTCTGAAATCGGACGGAAAAACTGGTGCAGCATTGGTCACCTATTTGGTCCTGGAAAATGGCGTGGCCACATCCAATCCCGCGAGTGATTTGCCTGTGGCTAGCCCAGTTGCTAAGTCATTCAAATTCCGTTTGCAGCTAAAGTTCAGCCACTATTTCCTGTCTTCTCAAAATCTTCCCTCCTTGCTTTCCTCGACGGTCCAGTACGTTTTCAGAATGCCCAAACGCACACATGCTGTCAAAATTTAAATTGGAAATGTATCAATTTCGAGACGAAAGTGTAATAAAGAAATTACCGTAACAAGCACGCCACATAATATACAAACCAAATAGAACAATTCACTACGAAATGTAGCTGCATTCTCTTGGTCTTGATTCACATCGACAATTTGCTTCCCCAACGCAAACCCAAGACAATATTTGATGCACTGGCATTAGCCATAATGCGCTCCTGCATTTCTACATACATCACGTAAATTAAGTAAAACACGAACCGAAAGAGTTAAAAAAGAGTAAATATCTGAGTTAATGTCATGCCAAAAAAAGATGAAATGCGATCACATGCCAAAGGTATGTTTGCTTCCTGTCTGCGTCTTTATAGGCGAGGCATCATCAACTGTCAATCATTCAATCTGTACCAGTTAGGTGACAGTCGCCAGACATAAGCGAGCTGTTTGTGTACGCTGATCACAATCATGAAGCACGCCACGCTGGACGTCTGTGCTCAACTCGATAACAAATATAATGCTTGAAAGCGACGGTTTTGTTTTTATGGAGCCAAACTATTAGTGAACTTCCACTGGACGTTCAACGACTGAATAACTTTATCTCAAAGTACTTGATGGACTTAGTGTGCGATCCTGGTTGGGCAAAGCATCAACGTCCTTATTTGTATGAATGAGAGCATATGAACCACTTACCGTGTAAGTAATAAAGGACGAAATGTTCCTTGATTTTCCTGTATGTGAATGCTTTTTACATTCCGTCCCGCGTCCTTGCTTAAAGTGATGATGTCGCTGCAAAACCCTAGTGCTATGTGAGGACGTGACCTAAAGTGACGAAGTTGTTGCAAAACCTCAGTGTTATGTGAGGACGTGACTTGGTGTGCACATTGATAATGAAGTAAATTGAATGGATCGGCCCGCTCCTGCTAATGCCATAAGTATGCAGATGAGAAAGGACTTGAAATGTGTCATTTTTGTTTTCTCGTAAAAATACGGTGACAACATTTCTGAAAAGAATGCCCATGTTGGAGGCACAATAAAAATAATTGATATCGGCAACCATGCTCTTTGAAGGTATCAGGTGAGAGTCCATGCAAAATGTCGATACATCATAATATAATCATAGGTGTTCCAATGCAAATTTATTCGTATATATGCAGGATGTGCAAAGCGGTGGAACATTAAATATCAACAATACGACATTATTGTGAGAAGAAATGGACTCATTCCTTGCCTGCCATAATTGAAAGTAAAATAAGGCAAAACTTATGAAAGAAACATGTATTTTCTCATCGGCATTCATTGTATTAAAGAATTAACAATACGAAGCCAAGCAAAAATGATGCCCAGTGCCATGGCGCGGCTCGCGTCTACTTGTTCACCACAGCCACGCTGCCGCATTCGTGACGTTGAGTGCAATGTTTCGCCGAACAGACGCTGTCGCTGCGGGTGTCGTTTGTTTGCTATCAGGTTCCACCAGGCTGAAGCTGGCGCCGGTGAGCAAACTCGTGCACCTCGCCCTCTCTCCGATGGCATCCACCTCCAAGTAGCTGGGATTGGTCGAGGTCCGTTGAGCTGAGCCACACGTTCTCCTGGATATCGAGCCTCCAGTGCTCGTCCAGCGCACTTGCTCCACGTTGAACGATCGGTGTGCTGCCCAGAGAGCCGGGCGCCTGGATTAACATGCAGTCTTCAGGTGGCCGCCCGGGCGTGTTTTTGCCCAGAGCCGCTCTGGAATACCATATGCTATCCTCCGCACGCCGCTTGTAATTGGCAGCAGGATTGGTGGACTGTCTGGGCACGGTTTCTTTGGAGTCTTCTGGCGAGCCCTTCGTATACGCGGATTGAACAGCCAACTGCGGGTGCCAGAATGCTTCAGCAGTGAATGCTCTGCTGCCGCTGCTAGTCCCTTCGTCCCACGTTTTGATTGATGCATGAAAACTCCAGAAATCAACGTGCTCTTCCATTCTTTGTCTAGCTCAACATCTGCCCACTTCATTTGTCGGCTTGCGTGTCTTCCTTGATGTCGAAGGAAAAAGCGTGTTTTTCCACCACCGAGTTATCGGGAGAGCTTGCCGGTTGTCCAACTCAGTGGGGCTGGAACAATTTCTCAGCCGAATTGGCCTGTAGTGTGGAGAATACCTTATTCTTTAATCGGTGCTGTTGCATGTAGCGGTCTGGCTCCTATTCCTACGTTCTGAAGTTTCTTCAGTTTCGCTTTTGTGCGTCTCTAATTGCGGTGTCCTTCGCTTTCCTCGAGATCAATCTGTTAACCTTCCTGAACGGATTAATGGCTGAAAACATGCGCTGGATCTTGGTAGTTTCATAGTATTCTTCATAAGCTATCGTTACTTGGATGAGGAAGGAGGAAATGAGCGAATTCATGCTGGTTTTGCTCCAACTTACGAGAAATTCTTCGCGTCTCAGTTTCTGACTGAGTGTGTTTGCGTGTTAGGTGCGTGTCCAAGGTGTGCGTGTTATCCAGTGCCCTGAGTTGTGCTATGTGTCTGCGCTGCGGCGCGGTTCCTATGGATTTCTTTGCTTTTTTTGTTGGTGTCTCTGTATGTTCAGCTTCGGCCATTTCGAAGCCAAGAAATGGAAAGAAACGGTCGTTGGTGTACTTATTATCCATGTGTTTATCACGGTTTAATATCTGATGATGTTCGAAAATGTAATATCACTCCGACCTGCCGTAAATATTTTCCAACTCTTGGGCCGAACAATGATGTTGGTTCTACTCAGTTTTTAGCTTCATATCTCGGGCCCACCGACTCTCCGTAAGAAACCTTGGAAAACATAGCTTAATTTATCTGCATCTGGCGGTAATATATGGACATAAACATGTTGATATATTACCGCCAGACGAAGATAAACTATGCTATATTTTCCATGGTTTCTCAAGAGCCTGTGGATTTCAGCATTAAGTCGGCATGGCAGGGGGGGCTTAGCCAATGTCGTTTTATATCTGCCACTGACATGGGCATTCGCTAACGAGATCACTTCAGCCTGGAGGAACTGGCGACTGTCATCGGTTAAAGTACAGTCGGTTATCTCCTGGGCGGGGACGGTTATTGTACCGCATTCCAAAAACGTGTATGAACTAACTAGACATGAAAGGAAATTCAACCAACATGAAGCTATCTGGAAACGAAAACATCGTCAATTGCTAACGCGTATAACCTATCTATAGACTGAAATGACTAAACAGATGTGCTACACTGATAGAAAAAGCATCATCAAAATATCTTTGGAACAGGAAGTGACATTGGAACAACATGCCCATCTGCCATGTACACATCGTACGCTTAAACGTCGCATGGCGGTAGTGGTAGCGTTGGTCTTTCTATTCACAAACGAGCTTGTTGAGGGGAAGCAGAGTGCTGGTTCGACACCTGAAGGCGGAGCGTCCACTCGGAAGCCACCAGAGTTGGCCTTTATGTTCATGTTTTCAGATTTTGAAAATATTAACATACTGATGCCTAAAAGAATGCCAAGCTTCCAGTTGCCTTGGGTGTGATAGTGCCTGGGAGCCGTTATCCTCTCCCGAAAAAACCGGACAGAATATCTCTGAAATTGTGGAATGAGGCCCCACACATGTGTGTAATCTCTGGGGGCGGGTGGAGAGAGCTGAGAGGGGGAGGGAATGACCGCTCAACTTTCTCATATCTTAGCCATTAACCCTACTGTGCTGGCTGGAAAGGATTGACAAAAAAAACGACTTGCAACCTCATAAAATTGTTGATTACTCCTACGTCCATGGTTCCACTATCAGCCAACCGTCAAGCGGCACAAGGCCGGGTGGGCGTCACGACTCCTTAGTCCTTATCATCTCTGCTTTCCTCCAAGGAATCGTTCCCCGTTATCGACAGACAATATAGGCGACTGCACTCTCTATGTCATGAAAAAGTAGGTGCTGGGCTTTTGATTAGATGTTCGAAGAACACCTGCTTGAACACAGGAGGGAGACAAGAAGGAGGCTTATCTGGCGCCGAGATTGGACACCATTTCCTCTGTGATATCTCGCCTGCTTCAGTGCGGCTCCCCACTTAATATCGGGGTGGGTGCGAACCAACGAGTCGTGCAGCATTATACGTGCAGACGATAGCAAACCCACCACCCTCATCATTTACCAACACACCACTTTCCAATTTACACTGCCGAGAGCGTCTAGAATTGCATATCTGGCGAGCGATTGATAGCCGATTCTGACGATTGCCTTTGTCGCATCGCCAATCGACGGACGACAACTGGGTGACGAGCTGGGCGAATCACGTCAACACCGCAGCCGTCCGGGCCGCTCCACTGGGTGACGAGCCGGGCGAATCACGTCAACACCGCAGCCGTCCGGGCCGCTCCACTGGGTGACGAGCCGGGCGAATCAGTCAACACCGCAGCCGTCCGGGCCCTCCACTGGGCGACGAGCCGGGCGAATCACGTCAACACCGCAGCCGTCCGGGCCGCTCCACTGGGTGACGAGCTGGGCGAATCACGTCAACACCGCAGCCGTCCGGGCCGCTCCACTGGGCGCTGCGAGCCACCCAGCTGCCGAGCTGTCGAGCTGCCGAGCTGCTGAGCAGTTGAGCTGTCGAGGTGTTGAGCTGCCGAGATACCAAGCTGTGTCAAGTTGCCGGGGTGCAGAGCTGCCGAACTGCCGAGCTGCTGAGCTACCAAGCGGCTGAGCTGCCGAGGTACCAAGCTACCAAGCTGCAGAGGTGATGAGCTGCTAACCTGTCGAACTGCCCAGCCGCCGAGCTACCGAGATGCAGAGCTGCCGAGCTGCCGAGCTGCCGAGATGCAGAGATGCAGAGCTGCTGAGCTGCCGAGATACCAAGCTGCCAAGCTGCCAAGCTGCCGAGCTGCCGATGTGCTGAGCTGCCAAACTGTTCAATTGTCCAGCTGCCGAGATCCCGAGCTGCCGAGCCGCTGAGTTGCCGGGACATTGAGCCGTCTCGAGCTGCCGTCGTTATCGACTGAGCGGGTGACGGACGCCGTCAGGACCGACGTCGGGGCCATTTACTGCCGACAGCTTCGGGTTGGTGGTGACGGAGAGCCGACTGCTGACTCGGACTGGAAAGGCAGCACCGCCTCCCTTCCGCCTCCCCATCTCCATCTTCCTGCGCCGGCAGGCATCCCACATGGCTGGATATATATATATATATATATATATATATATATATATATATATATATATATATATATATATATATATACATATACGACAATAGCAATATGAAAATTATCTTCGCATGAAGCTTTCCTCTTTGCAATTGGTGATTGGCTGAAGTGATCTGTGTCCCTGAGATAAAAATAAGAATGCAATGTATGTTCTAAAATTATTTTGAATGCAAAGTTCTGAGCCGAAAACTGGATGGTTCGAATTGAACGTTGAACATATCTTCTTTTACTTTCAGACCAGGAATGGAACGTTTGTCACGGTGTTTGACAACCCGTGTATTTCAATAAGCACAACGTTCAACAATATTAAAGATAGGCCTGATATCATTCCAAGAAGTTTGATATTTTAATAGGAAGCTCCGTCGGATGACAGTACGAGTTCGCGATCATATGCGATATTTCGAGTTTGTTTCATGAAACTTAGCTCCCCGAGCCGCTTCATTTACAGCTGTAGCCGTTCGCCACTCACCTCGCACGAACCAGAAGACGAGAGGACAGGGCAGCTAGTTCACCCAAAATTCATGACCAAATCATATTTCTGAATTCCACAGATAAAATATTGTATTTGTTAAACTTTGGACATAATGAAAGTCAACTTGTGCGAAGGATGTATCGCTAGATCTTGCGCGCTTAATAATTCCCTGACCTATCTTCGTTGGGTCTTCGATAGATTCGATAGGATAGGTCATTGAAGATAACCTATCTTTGATAGGTTATCTTTAATTACCTATCATATATAATATCTACCTTGGCCTGCTTCAGTGAAAGATTTGCAGGCCTTTCGCGAATGGAAATGGTAGTTGCGATTCATGCAACGGCGACTTCGCGACCACCGACCAGCCTACATCCATAGTAAATGACATTTGAAAGAAGATATTGGCTCAACGCTACTCTTAACCCCTTCCCTGCCATTCCTCTCTGCTGCCTATACTCCCAGACTGCCGGAACCTAGAGTCAGCAGGCATCGCGGGGAATGAGCTTTTCAGCTGTCGTTATTGATTGAATTACTCCTCAGCCGCTGGTGTCGGGCATATGATAAGCGGTGGTGGTCGGCAGAGAGGGAGGAGAGAGAGGGTCCAGCTGGGGTAATGGCGAGGGCACGCCGACACCTGCCTACCTACTAAGTGACCAAAATAAACACACGGGCATGCTCAATGGTGCGAATCCGGCCGTGCTGTCCATCACAAGTTATTTTTGGTGATGTACAATAGGAAGTAGCACTTTTTCGCCGAGCTGAATTTGAGTTTGAGCATGACAAGTGACATAGGCAACTTCGTGAGCTTATATTGCGCTATATTGCGCTATGAGCGTGAGCTAATATTGAGTTTCGTGCAATATTTAGTTACATAGGCAATTGTGGCAAATTGTAGTTCAGATCCTAGTACATATATTATTTGACACTTGCAGACCAGCATTCAGGTTGAAAACACCTTTTCACAGGCTTTGCATGAGCACAACACTGTCAAAGGAGTATGTGATCAATTTCTTTCCCAGTGACAGAGCTGAACAGTGTTGCAAATTCTGAAGACGTTCCGTATCGGCTGGGAATTCGCAATACGTCATCAAACTTTGAAATATATAACTGGACTGCAAGGAAGCCACGTATTCGACATAAAAGACTTAGATACCAGTGCTGCCTTTTCTACTGAAAGTGAGAAAAACATAGTAGCTGCGAGTCAGTCCAGGCAACGGTGGACTGACTTGTCAATTTTACTCCAGTTATATTTTTCGGACGAGCCGTCAGATAAGCGGCACTATCACGTTCACATATAGCATACCATCCTATAATTAAATAGCGGATCTTGTAGTGCCAACATTGTTATCATGTAGTCCAAGTCCACCAGCATAAACGAAGTTAACTCGGTTGCCAGTTTCCACAAGTATTGTTGCCAGTTTCGACAAGTATTGTTGCCAGTTTCGACAAGTATTGTTGGATGATGCGTTTCAAAGGGCTATCAAAAATAGGTGACCAAGTGAGTGGGATGGCTTAAGGCTATCGCTGTTTGTCATAGTTGACGTACGATCGAGTCAGGGGACAACACAGGGCTGTTTGTCATAGTTGACGTACGCTCGAGTCAGGGGACAACACAGGGCTGTTTGTCATAGTTGGCATACGCCCGAGTCGGGGGACAACACAGGGATGTTCAATGGAGCCTGTGAAGTTGCCGTCAACCCAAGTAAGCTCCACCCCAATCAGCTGGCGTCAACAGGCCGTCAGCAGCTCGTGTTCGATTGGTGCATACACGACGCAAGCGAGACCTAGGTGTTACAATTAGTTCAGTTTATTTTCAGTTAGCCACTGGACTACTCATTTCAAGTGATGCCAGGTATAATAGCACAGTATCGTTTTTTTAGACATTCGGACGGCATGTTCCCCGTTCATATAAACAACGGGCGCGCCCACAACACCTGCTAACCATGCAGCTACTGTTTTACCGCCAACAAAGTCAGCAATCTGGCAATACCGGCTGCATCCCATTGGTCGGCTTCGAACCACTCTAAGCCAATCAGCAGCCTCCCTGCTGTCAGCAAGCGTTGACGGCAACGCCGTAGGCGCCACTGAACCAGCCCTCGTGATAGTGGTTTGAATTCAGCAGAGGAGACGGCGCGGTAGAAGTGTCGACGGCTTACAGCTACAGCCAGCTGACGCGTCAACACGTCACGCTGAGGTGGCGGCCTACAGCCAGCTGACGCGTCAACACGTCACGCTGAGGTGGCGGCCTACAGCTACTGCCAGCTGACGCGTCAACACGCCACGCTGAGGTGGCGGCCTACAGCTACTGCCAGCTGACGCGTCAACACGCCACACTGAGGTGGCGGCCTACAGCCAGCTGACGCGTCAACACGCCACGCTGAGGTGGCGGCCTACAGCCAGCTGACGCGTCAACACGTCACGCTGAGGTGGCGGCCTACAGCCAGCTGACGCGTCAACACGCCACGCTGAGGTGGCGGCCTACAGCCAGCTGACGCGTCAACACGCCACACTGAGGTGGCGGCCTACAGCCAGCTGACGCGTCAACACGTCACGCTGAGGTGGCGGCCTACAGCCAGCTGACGCGTCAACACGCCACGCTGAGGTGGCGGCCTACAGCCAGCTGACGCGTCAACACGCCACGCTGAGGTGGCGGCCTACAGCCAGCTGACGCGTCAACACGCCACGCTGAGGTGGCGGCCTACTGCCAGCTGACGCGTCAACACGTCACGCTGAGGTGGCGGCCTACAGCCAGCTGACGCGTCAACACGCCACGCTGAGGTGGCGGCCTACTGCCAGCTGACGCGTCAACACGCCACGCTGAGGTGGCGGCCTACAGCCAGCTGACGCGTCAACACGTCACGCTGAGGTGGCGGCCTACAGCCAGCTGACGCGTCAACACGCCACGCTGAGGTGGCGGCCTACAGCCAGCTGACGCGTCAACACGCCACGCTGAGGTGGCGGCCTACAGCCAGCTGACGCGTCAACACGCCACGCTGAGGTGGCGGCCTACAACTACTGCCAGCTGACGCGTCAACACGCCACGCTGAGGTGGCGGCCTACAACTACTGCCAGCTGACGCGTCAACACGCCACGCTGAGGTGGCGGCCTACAGCTACTGCCAGCTGACGCGTCAACACGCCACGCTGAGGTGACGGCCTACAGCCAGCTGACGCGTCAACACGCCACGCTGAGGTCGTGTTCACATTCAACACTTCGCCGAATACAGTAGCACTTATTTGAATACAAACGTGTGGAAAAGACGGCTTCCGACTACTAAAGCGCAGTCCCACAACTCGCACATGAAAGTTATTTGTGCATAACTCGAGTGTTTCATGCATAGTAATAAGTCCCGCTAGTTATTGGACATTCAGCCAGTCTCCTTTCGTCACCGTCAGTTGCAACAATTATAGAACAACAGCGATACAGTAGTAATGCATGTGAAATGCGTGTCGAGCACGCGAAGTGCGACTATTTAAAATTGCAGAGGGCGCTTAGCCATCAGGAAGTAAACGACAGTGGGGACAATGGGGACGACGGCTATTTTGAACCTGTTGTCATAATTGCGAGTGGGATGATTAGTAAAACTGCTTATGCTCAGATTCGTATTGCATATTTCGAACGCATCACATCTTCTCAGTTATTTTAGGGGGAGGGGATTGGTATTGATCATGAGAGGAATCAATCGATCAATGGACATAGAAAAGTACTTTGGAGCAATATCGAGGACTTGCATTACTAGGCATATCACTCGCTCGTGATTCTCGTCGGTAAAAGTAACGACGATGAGGTTATGATGGCATACCCAGGGTATAAACATACGTGGGATGTGAGCTGTATGGAAAATATGCTGGTTTAGCAGTGCAAAGTATCCCTTAAACATGCGCACGCCCACTTAACCTCTTTTCACTTCATCCGAAGTACGCGACCGGAAATTGCGTTGGCGACAATCAGTGGCGACTGGTGCCTGGGTACCGCTGTCTACGATACCTGGATGCTGTTCCAAGTACAGGCCAAGAACAGAGCGGTGACCAGGATTACAACTGGGACGGATTTTGTGCCAGCCACCAGCCGGCCCTCCGAGCCGCTGAGCCGGGACTGGTGAGGTGTTTTCCTGGCACGCGCGACCTTGAAGGGTCCCAGTGGCCCAAAGTGCATTTATTGATTTGTCGCTCGCTAGCGGACGGCGCGCATTGCCCAATTGAGTTGCCTATTCTGGAAAGTCCAGCTAAGTCTGGACAGTCCAGCTAGTTCGCAATCGTTGTCAACTTGCGATCAGTAATAAGCCATCCCAGCTCGAGTGAACAGTCGCAACAAAAGACACATACACATGCTCCTGCTTGCCGTTCTGACGTATGTGGCCAGCCGCGCAAGGTAACGCCTGCTGCCCGATTGGCCGTGGTGCCACGTAGTGTGTCAACCTGCTGAACACTCCGTGCCACCGTGTCAACCTGCTGAACACTCCGTGCCACCGTGTCAACCTGCTGAACACTCCGTACCACCGTGCCAACCTGCTGAACACTCCGTGCCACCGTGTCAAC
This sequence comes from Ashinkailepas kermadecensis, assembly GCA_034440615.1. Classification (NCBI taxonomy): domain Eukaryota; kingdom Metazoa; phylum Arthropoda; class Thecostraca; family Neolepadidae; genus Ashinkailepas; species Ashinkailepas kermadecensis. The sequence goes on from JAOTOM010005163.1 coordinate 1,109,088, forward strand.
CTGCTGAACACCCCGTGCCACCGTGTCAACCTGCTGAACACTCCGTGCCACCGTGTCAACCTGCTGAACACCCCGTGCCACCGTGTCAACCTGCTGAACACTCCGTGCCACCGTGTCAACCTGCTGAACACTCCGTGCCACCGTGTCAACCTGCTGAACACTCCGTGCCACCGTGTCAACCTGCTAAACACTCCGTGCCACCGTGTCAACCTGCTGAACACCCCGTGCCATTGAGCCGGTGTAATACCGCAAAACGCCACGCCATCCCCTCCACAACAGTCGGCGTTTCGGACGTCACGACACCAACCGCACCCAGTCGCTGTGCTGAATGATCGATTGCTTCTTTAGCTCAATGCCGCAGCCGTATGTATGTTCGTTCGTTTGTTCGTTTGTCCGATGAACGACAATACATTTCGGGTCGGATAAACCAAGCATGGCTAACAACTGTTCGAGTTTGTTGCCAATCGGTCGTGTCTGCCGATCAGTAGTATCGGCCAATCCCCGTAGATAAGCGTGTCTATGTTTTGCATCGTCGATGTTTTGCGGTATCGATATTTTGAAGGGTCGATGTTTTGCGTTGTTAATATTCAGCACGTCACTATTCTGGACGCCAGTATATACTCTGCAGTCGATATTGTGTCCGCTTACCGCTGCAGATGAATTGCACATGGAACACGAGGCGAGGCATAGCTGCTGTAGTCGGTGCAGTATAATGACGATTGTATATCCGAGCCACTTTCTATGTCCACCGTTTGAGAACCTCCGCCATAGAGTCTACGGATACCAGAAGGCGTCGGTTTTGACATCTGCACGAAGGGTATTTTGAAACAGTCTGAAAATCATAGGCTAGGCAGATGCCCGAGCTAGGGCAATCATGATCATGATCATGATCTCGTCTCGTCATGATCAACGAGATCATGATCTCGTCTCAATGCGGTTTTCAGATGTATATTGAAACATTTTTCGCAACAAACCTTGCAAGATACAGCCAAAAGTGAAACATATCAATGTCCAAAGGAAAATACAAAAAATACAAAATGTGACCTCAGATAAGGTCCGCCGGTCAAACGGAGAGCTAAAACAGAAAACACATGATTTTCGGTATATAACTTCGAAGGTATATGCATTTCAGTCGCCATGGAGTCTAAAATACGGATTTTTATCACGTAAAAATGACGAAACAATTCTGATGTGATTGGGCTCCCCGAAGTCGAATTGAACTGCTTGGCTGGAAAAAATAGGAATATTTTTGGGGAATTTGTTTTTTTTTCAAGAACGTTCTCTATGAGGGTGGGAAATATCTTGGTTTCGCTTTGGTGAAATCTATGACCATTGCCTGATAGTCATCTGTTTCGAAATTTGTCATCTGGGCATTCCATATGTCCAGGCATTTGAGCGTAACGGGAACGGGGATGGCGCTCGAAGCGGACGGATTGGCGCTAAACTGGAATATTTGGCGCTGTAAGGGGAAACGTGCCCGCAGGGCACAGTCCACTCGGAATTGGCACCCGTTTTGGCGGTACGGGGACGGAAATCTTAAAGTAGCCATGGTGTGAATAGAGGGGAGCATTTAAGACTATATTCATTTAAAGAATCATGCTAAGCCGTTGAGCATTACGTGCTGTTACATGTTCCGTAGGTTTGAACATCATAACCCAGCAATATATACCTTCGGTTTATTTTGGCGCCATGAGCGGACATTGGCGCTTTACAAGGATACAATTCCTTCATGTCAGCATTAAAGACAATAATCAATTTAACCCGCACTACCCGTAATATACGTGATATTAGACGATGCTTCTTTGCAATAATAGTGCTAATTGCATATTCAATCTCAGGCAACTGCGCATTTTTATTGAGAAGACGGCATTCTATGACAGAGAACGAGCTTGCATTTTATATTATCGGCTTCAGCTCGATGTCTATTGGAGCTGTAGCAAATATACCAGGCCTTGCGGGCAGAATGCACTTGCAGAAGTGACCTTCGAAATTTGCACGGCTGACCCAAAAGCACCTTTAATGGACTAAGTAAATTGTCAGGATTAAAACGTGGGCCTTTTTAACCGCATACACTGATTAAGTGGCCTGTTTTGGATTGTTTTGCATTTCGAGTTTCCGCTTAGTCCAGCAATGGCACCATTGCTCCCTGCCGCATACGGCACCAAGCTGTCCACATACAGCGCCAATGGGCTGCAATATTGGCATTGCCCGGCCTAAGCGCCATTTAAAATCCGATGCTTTCCCGAAACATTTACTTACATTACTTACATTTACATTTACTTCATTATTGGATTAAAGACAAACTAACTACGTTATGAAGCTTCGTTTGTCTGCCAGCATCACAATAATGGCTGGAATATACATCAACGACGTCGAGCAAGCAAGCAATGCAAATAACTAAAGCTGTCATAAACCAATGCAAATTAAGCAAGCCTGTGACATATAAAGCAATCCGCCAATCGTCTGGGATCGCATTGAGGTGCTTTGTGCACATATTCGTTGCTTAAATCACTCGATTTATTGATTATTTGAGTTTAAGGGCGCGCCGACTGCAGGGTCATTTGGCGCCCATGCTTAAATCACTCGAAAATGTATGTTTTACATCATGAGATACCTTAATGTCCAGCAGTCGCGTCATTGCTCCCTGTCGCATACAGCGCGAAACTCTCCACATACAGCACCAAAAGGCTACGATGTTGACATTGTCCGGTTTAAGCGCCATTTAATACCTAAGGTTTTCCCCAGATGTTTACTTCATTATTGCAGTAATTACAAACTAAGTACTTTCTCGAGCATCGTTTGTCTGCCAGCATCACAATAAAAGCTTGAATATACATCAACGACGCCGACAATGTCGGCAATGGAAATAACTTAAGCTGTAATAAACCAACGTAAAGTCAGCAAGTCTGTACCATAGAAACACTCCGTCAATCGTCTGAGATCATACTGAGGTGCTTTGTGCACACATTCACCGTAATTAAATCACTCGAAATTTTGTGTTTTACATCTTGAGATATCTTCATGTCTCACGGTCCTACCATTGCTCCCTGCCGCATACAGCGCCAAACTGTCCACATACAGCGCCAATAGGCTACAATGTTCGTATTGTCCAGCTTAAGCGTGCTTGAAAACCCGACGACGCATCCGGGTATCTGCCTTTTTGCTGCTCAATAAGCGAACTTGCTGTTTCCTCTGAATTCGCTTGCTTACTAGCATGATAATCCATGCTGGGATATACACCGGCAAAAGCTATCAAACACGGAAACCAATTAAGAGGAAATAATCTTGCTTTTAAATTCCTCTAACGGATCCATTGCGTCTATCGTGAAAAACGTACAATGGCTTATCAGGGTTAAGATAAGCCGCTTTCTACACATATGCATTGCTTGAAACGTCTGACATGTCATGTTCTACAGCTTGTGGTACCTGTTCAAGTGTGACATCTTGTTCCCTTTTCCGTACAGTGCCAGGCAGACCAACTATTCACACACAGCGCCAAATGCCGTGCTGTTATTTCCAATCGCGGAGCCAATATGTCCACGTGTAGCGCCATTCGTGAGCCATGTTGGTTCGCCGTTAGGCGTCAGACGCAATGTTAATGCGGACATCGGAGGATCTCCAGTAAAGAAAGAAAACAGGTAGGCTCCTGATGCCATTCAAGAACTCTGAAACATGCGCCCGCGACAAGCTCGCCCGGATGCTCACTAGTGTGTGCGCGAAGAATATAGTTACAATTTATGAGACTCTGTCTCCATACAATATGATGCCAAGTGCATTCCTGAAAGGTAGATTGCCTTCAGACGTCAATTTTATTGCCACTTATAGTGACATATTGCGCATATTGTTACATTCCGTATTTCCTTCTGGAACTATTTTCAACCATAGACGGCCGGCCGCCGGCGGCCCCCGTCCCGTCCCCAACCGCCCGCCATTCATAATATGGCGGGAGCGGGATTCCTATTCCCTGAATGTTAATGGCCCCAACGCCAAAGTTGCGGGCATATTTATATATTTGAAACAATAGGCGATGTGCCTGGCATGAGTTCCGCCACCATTAGAGTTGAGGCCGACAGATTTTCACGAAATTGTTTAAGAACATTACGCTTATGGGCTTTGAAGGGAAAGAATGCATCTACAACCGTGAATTTCTCCTACACCATTTTGGCGTGGCAGATCCGATGTTGCTTAGTATTGTTGAAGGGTGGAACTTTACTTTGTGTCGTGCCACCGTTCGGTGGCCCTACGGATCCTCTTGGCAGCAACCGTCGGCGCTTGACGTGCATCGAGCCATGCCAGAACGTCAATAATGTCGCGAAGCTTCATGTCAAAAGGTAAAAAGTGACAGGGTTAGATATCTATAAAAGTAGTCGAGTATGGCATCAGAAGGTAGCTGATTTTATGCCGGTTTATTTGAGACCATTGGAAATTAATTCGCTAATGTAGAACATCTGATATACAATTTAAAGGAATAAAATGCGATAATTCGAGACACAAATCTTGGAATTGAGTGCAAAAGTGACAGGGTTAAATATCTATAACGTAGTCGAGTGTGGCATCAAAAGGCAGCGGATTTTATGCCGGTTTGATGCAAAAGGCGGTTGGTATTTAAGACCTTTGGAAATTAATTCGGTAATGCAGGACATCTGATATACAATATGAAGTGATACAATGTGATAATTTTGGACACAAATTCTGGAATTGAGTGCAAAAGTGACAGGGTTGAACCTTCATGGAAGTTATTCAAGATTATATAAAAATGTAGCACGTTCGATTTTCGTTTAGTTAAGAACATTTTAAATTGTCAGGACGTCACACAGAATATGTATGACACGTTTTTATCACAAGATGTTGAGTGGCCAGTTTCTCCCATTCCATTTTAAGGGTAAAGTGACAGGGTGAAATGATTTGATAATAAAACGAACTGCACATCATAAGAGAACTTGTTTCAATGCTGTTCAAATTGAACCATTGGAAATTACTTGCACCTCGTCTAGAAACCAGAATATAGCATTAATCAAAGCAAGCCCACTCTGGTGGTGTTCATTCACAAACCCACCACCAGAGCGTCGCCACCGGTATTATGTCAGCTTATGACGCCAAACGTTCCAATTAAGTAGGTTTAAGGTTGCGTGCTAACCAAACTACTACGCCATGGTGTAATTTTTTCCTTAGCAGAGGCGAAGTGCCATCCGGTAGAGGAGAGTTACGTTAAAGAAAGGACTACGTTAAGCCGGCTTATGTGACATCCGGCACCAGGCAATCAAGAAAGGAAAGTAGGGGAACGCTGGCAAACAAGAAAAGCACAGAGTACGCTACCAGGTATCGCCCACCCACCACAGAAGACGTCAAGGAACATAAACCACCATAGGTACAATTTTACGCAAATTATTGGAGGCCCGATGAATTGAGGCAATAACACCAAAATGGGGGGGGGACTCTACAGGATCCATTTTAAAACCTGCAGTTGTTGGGTAGCAGGGGGCGGGGGGGGCATGTCAGCATTGCTGTCACCCTCCAAATCATAGGAAGATCCGCTCCTCTCATCTACCCACGACGAAATACAGCCCTTTGGAGGGACAGTTGGTTCTCAATTGGTTTCTTTCTTCCCAATGATTCTGGATTATTTATTCACGACTCAACCTCGGTCATGTGCATCTTCAGAATCATTAAGTGGCCTATTCCGTATTAAACTCACCTGACCCATTTCACTACATGAAGAAAGATCTCGCCATGTTGACGGTCACAGGATGTCTGTGGTGTAGGAAACAACTGCTTATTTTATTATGTATTGGTCGTGTTGTATTTTCAATGAGTACCCATTCTCCAGCGCGTACACCACTGCATAACGATTTACGAATGGATTAGTAACCTTATGAAGCTTCATTTAAATACTATCCGGGGAGAAATTAAGATACGGATTCTAGATTTCCTAATTACTCGTACCACAAATTTGCGAGATTGAACAACAAACCTCCACACGGCGATATCTCACCGTCCATTGAGAGCGCCAACGTGCCAATTTCATGCGACTTGTCTCAAGATGCCCATCTTGAGCGCCATGACGCCGTATCAGGAAATCTACTTCGCTCGGTTTGTCCGCTCGGGGCGCCAAAGGTGCCAAATCCACACGATTTTCAGGGATGAGGATTTTATATAAAATGCAACATGGGACGTTTAGTGTGAGCAACATTTAGCACATTGTGGTGTCGTGGAAATGCCTCATGCATGCTTGGTTGCATGCAATATTCATCTACGATGTCACGTTGCAATTATACTGTCGAAATGAAAAAATTGCGGCGTGCCATTTTTTCGTTTTCGTTTCCGAGTTTGTTGTGTTCTTGTTCCCTGTTTAACTCTTTTGGCGCTCGAAGTGGACTTGGCGGTTACAGGTAGGGATCGGTGACGTTGGCTTTTGCATATATGACAACTGTATTAGACTAAGTCTTCAGTTTGCATATAATAAATATTGTAGCACGAAATCGCATTTGGTTTACGGCCGGTGTCCGAACACTAGGGGGAGATCGAATGCCTGACTGAACCCAACCATTGACCTGTTTGATCTGATCTGGAAAGTCAACCAAAAGAGATATAGAAAACTATTTCATGTGACTTTAAACGTTCAAGGATGTAGCTACGCCATACCGTTTATTGCATTTATCTATTTTGCTTAGGACTATCCAAGGTAGGAATAAAATAGAACCCCCCGCACTGCGTGAGGTAGAACATTTTGCCGCACTGAGAGGGTTGACAATGGCAACGCCACAAAAGAAGGATGTCAATTTTGCCATTTATGGTTTCAACACTGGCAAAAGAGCAAAGCGATTCTTGATCTTAGCTCACGCCAACGCTGACAAAATTGTGACGATTTTCCATAATCAGAAGGACACTCATTGTTGCAGTCTTAACCATTCAACTGCCGGGGAGGCGGAGAGGAGAAGCATTCCCCTTCCCTCTCATGTCTGTTTCCGGACTAGCTACCGAACGTACAGCGTTATCGCGGTCCAGCTTTGCCTACCTTCGAACAATTAAATAGTGGACCTCAATCAATTTTTGGGGTCGGTGATTCGGGGGTCGCTGACTTGGATGAGGTCAAAGTAAGGTCGCCGGCTTCGGAAAAGTGTTGATCTTGGAGTATACATACAGCATACATGAGTGTAAGAATAAGGTTTGACAGATATGGGGAAGTTCCGAATATTGGTGTGCATTTATTTCGTCAATAAGACGTCAAAATAATTCGCGTGACCTCAGATCACATCACGAGGTCCAGGTCAAGGTCAAAACAAAATGCTTGTTTCCATGTTCAGAATGTCCAACCAAATTCAGTAACGGAAAAACCGAAATGCATGTGAAATATGTGCCATGTCTTCTACAGGTGTGACAAGTTCCATGTTAATATCAAGTCAAATTATGAAGGTATGACCTGAAATGTGTTCCGATACCCATTTCCCGAAATGAAATTTTCACAATTGCATTGGTAGTCATTTTTTTCGCAAATAAAAAGACATCAGCTACTTTTATTCTATCAATTCACATTTCTTCGGCCACGGATTTTAACGCTTAGACCCACTCAAGGCCACATTCTAGTAATAGATGAGTGCGAAACGGACACCTAAAAGTGGTTTGACCCAATTGATCTCTGGTCAAACTGTTGGTAGCCACAATGGGCATCACGCCATTCCAAGTCCGCTTGTTTTCATTTCATCACCCTGTCTGTCTCAGTTTGGAAGCTACAGTACAGTTACGCCGTTTTGTTTCATTTCATCACCCTGTCTGTCTCAGTTTGGAGGCTACAGTACAGTTACGCCGTTTGGTTTCATTTCATCACCCTGTCTGTCTCAGTTTGGAGGCTACAGTACAGTTACGCCGTTTGGTTTCATTTCATCACCCTGTCTGTCTCAGTTTGGAGGCTACAGTACAGTTACGCCGTTTGGTTTCATTTCATCACCCTGTCTGTCTCAGTTTGGAAGCTACAGTACAGTTACGCCGTTTGGTTTCATTTCATCACCCTGTCTGTTTTGTACATACAGTTACGGCGTTTGGTTTTTTAATCACCCTGTCTGTCTCAGTTTGGAAGCTACAGTACAGTTACGCCGTTTGGTTTCATTTCATCACCCTGTCTGTATCAGTTTGGAAGCTACAGTACAGTTACGCCGTTTGGTTTCATTTAATCACCCTGTCTGTCTCAGTTTGGAAGCTACAGTACAGTTACGCCGTTTGGTTTCATTTCATCACCCTGTCTGTCTCAGTTTGGAAGCTACAGTACAGTTACGCCGTTTGGTTTCATTTCATCACCCTGTCTGTCTCAGTTTGGAAGCTACAGTACAGTTACGCCGTTTGGTTTCATTTCATCACCCTGTCTGTCTCAGTTTGGAAGCTACAGTACAGTTACGCCGTTTGGTTTCCTCGCACCCCACGCGTAAACTTGACCTTGAACTGGCTTCGTAATAACACCAGCGTATTCGGCAGAAGCTACGCAATCTATGAATGTTAGATCTGATCCGCAAATGTCATTTGGTTAGCAGTTAGAAGTCGAAAGACGGCAAATCACATGAGTCAGTTAGCGAAGCGCCCATTTTGCTCTCCCTGACCTGATTTCAAAAGTCAGCGGTACCAAGTAGACCCCACGGTTAGTCCCATCCCTGGCAGAATTAAACGTATGTACTGCGGGCGGCAGCTCTCTGGTTAATATATTCATCTCCAAAATTAAACACCAATGACTGACTGCGAGAAATGGTTGACCAAACGCACCGAGTGAAAACGTGTCTGTCTGGTCGATTTTGTATTTCGTGTACAAGGTAGTCACTCAAAGTTCCTGAAGCGGCAAAATAATGCGAAGTCATCAAACTTACAGATAAACTAATTTAACTTTGAACACTGGCTTAACTTCTGCTCGGCTTCTCCTTCCATTCGGACAACATCTCGGCTCGACCCGTGTTCTCAGTTCGGTCGACGAGGGCCGTAGCTCGACGGCAGACATTGCGTCCGACAACAGCGACGATTAATTCAGGTCGAGTGCGACAGAAGTTCGGAGTTATTGGCCACAGGCCATCCTGACACTCGCAGCCGACACGCAAGTCTGCACACATCGGGCTCCAGAGTGTGACGTCGGCACACACAAATGATACGCACACGCACACACGCACACGCACACACGCACACTCACACGCACACCCGCGCCCGCGCCGGCGCACGTATATATATATATATATATATATATATATATATATATATATATATATATATATATATATATATATATATATATATATATATATATATATAGTATATAATTATATATATATATATATATATATATATATATATATATAGTGCCATATATATATATATATATATATATATATTCAGGACCTAATTCATAAATGCACCGGAACAGTCACAGAACCTGTCACATACGATCGATGCAGTCTCTGTTCCCGCGAACGAAATTGTGCACGAACCTAGCAGACCATCGCTGGTTCCTAGTTGAGAAAATAAGCATTTGGTGTGTGGGACTATGAGACGATCTTTCGGTGACAAATAAGCCCTACTGAAGCGATACAAAACCAACGCGGGTAATGTGGAGTAATCTGGACGGACATTGAACATCCCACCACCCCATCCATCCTCACCACCACTACCGTCACCGTCACCGTCACCGTCACCGTCACCGTCACCGTCACCGTCACCGTCACCGTCACCGTCACCGTCACCGTCACCGTCACCCAGGTGCGTCGCCTGCAACGCCCCGAAGCGTTGGTTTGGGTCCCGCACCAATCTCATGTCTGAGTTCTCTCAGTTCCAGTTCTGAGAAAACTTCACTGCTTGATGCTGAATCTTGCGTCATTCTGTCAAACTGAACGTCCACTGAGCATGTCCAGCTCTCGGGTGCCTATCCCGACTGTTGCTGTTGGAAGCTGTATATAGTACGTATATAGAGAACAATATACATATATATATATATATATATATATATATATATATATATATATATTACATTATGCGGGCAAAGCATATATTTATCGTTCATGCTCAACAACCACACAAGATGAAAATGACGGAGCTCGAAAACATACTCGGTATTAAAATGAATTACGCTCAATCGTTAACCGACGTCTAAACGCTGACAACACAAAGGCCACATTTTTTAATGCTGTAAAATTGCCATGGGGCAGGAATAAAGCTTCTAGCTCTTCCCAAATTATAAGTTGTTAAGGAATACGAAGCGTGACGGTCGTGTCGCTTTGTAATCGGGATGATCCTTTCCGATGATATTTCATTGATCTGGATGTGATCCATTGATGGAGCTCGTTGTTGTCGCGACTCTCGGCCTTCTCCCCTCCTGCCTGCCAAGTACCCGGAGAACGAAGAAGACGTGGCGACGCTCTGTCTGAACTCGCACCGTCAGAGGCATCCTCTGACACGCTCCATCAGAGGCTTCCTCTGACGCGCTCCATCAGAGGCTTCCTCTGACGCGCTCCATCAGAGGCTTCCTCTGACGCGCTCCATCAGAGGCTTCCTCTGACGCGCTCCATCAGAGGCTTCCTCTGATACGCTCCCTCAAATCGCCGCGATATGTCTGAGCGTCCATCAGAGGCTTCACATACGACGCGCTCATCACAGCTTCCGCTGGTCAGGCTGTCGTTCGAGGTCAGGCGGACATCAGTGAAATCGTCACCGGTACTGGAGGAAGACGTATTCGTCTAGCGATTACATCAACCGTTCGGGGATGTATTCACTCACCCTCCTGAAACAGGCCTCGATTCACGGCACAGACGGCACCACACGATATTCTGCTATGTGCGATCTTCATATGCTCTCGTCCCCTGCCACACGCCAGGAACGAGTCGAGGAATTGTCACGAGGAGGGACACTCGTCTGGAGGGGCACAATTTCTTCGGACGGGTGCCCCTGTCAAAGTACCTGGAGGGGCACCTTCAGCTGAAAATCCGCTGAGGGTGGACCACACCGAAAGGAGGTATTTATCGCTCATGAGGGCGCCTTTTCCTTCCAAGGGCCCCTATTCACTTCCGAGGAGCACCTCCAGCTGCAAAATCCGCTGAGCGAAGGGGGCGCAATCGAACCTTTCAGACGCCCGCCCCCTTCAATGGGGGAGGGGAAAATGCCCCCAGTACCCCCCTCTGCCCTCGCCTTTGAAGGTTCCAAATTTCCCAGAGGATTATCTCGCCAGTTGACAAACCATGCATGAAGCAAAGAGGGATACCTGATACGACAGGTTTGCACGATATACAGTGCGCAGACTATTTCTGTGACCGCTATTTGATTGATTCGGCTTTATCGGGCGCAACTTTTGCAAACGACAAACCAACATCGCACGTAGCGCCGGCAACTGACATCCTTCTGGTCGGATCTGCACAAGGCCATATTGTATCGGCGGCAGAAGGCTGAGTGGATGAGAAGCTGTCCATCTATGCAGCAACGAAAACTGTGATGCATTCTAACTGACTAATGTCGAAGGTTATGATTTCTAACCGATATATAAATATATATATATATACTGTGCGAGTGCGTGTTTGCAAATCAGTGTCATTACTGGCACAGTCGTGGCGGGTACTATCGACCGCACTGTGTCCGCACCGGTTTACCCCAGAGCACCGCCACAGAGTAGAGCAGCCGACGGCGACCGCCAGCTGAGTCAATCACCAGCCGTTCGAACACGCACGTGTTCACCACAGGTCATCAGAGCAGGTTCCGGCTTCGCCGCGGGCCGTCACAGCGGAAACGGGTTTCGCCCCAGGCCGTGAGAGCTGGGTGTGGGTTCGCCATGGGGCTGCGATCAGAACTGGGATCGTTATCGCTCCAGGTCGTCAGACCTACAGAGGTGTGGGTTCGCCCCAGGCCGCCTGTCCTGCTGAGGCCGTAGCTCCCATGATCGGCCACATGAGGACTAAGCTCGCTCAGTTCGTTCATTTTGTCTCAGGAAGGTGGCAGCCTCCCTGTGGAATTCGGCACGCATAACTCCGGCCCAGCCACCTCACTATGTGCACGCCCAAATATTGTCCACACCTCAACAGCGCATGGAAGGAAGATGACGCATTGTGCAGTAGTTTTCGAATGCAAACAGAAGAGCTTTGGACGAGCTTTGTTACCTCGCAGTTTTCCAGCGGAAATGCGGTTCAGCGGAAATCCTCGAAATAAACGGAATACAAAATTGTATGGTAGACATATCAGTTGACGGGTTAATGGTACGGGATTTGTGGTACCGCAAGACGACTTGTGGTACGGACACATATCAGGTAACGCAAATTGACGAAGAATAACTGCCGACGTTCGTTCGATTTTAAGCTATGCAAGTCGACATTGTCCCACAATATAATACCCCTGAGCTTTATAACAAAGAGCGGCGGTGCACACCGCGAGGCTGCCGGAGGCGCTACATCTGGGAAGCTTCAGATAGCACTATGGAAAAGCTCATCAGCCCCGCTGATGCTGTCGACTGTGGCCAGGTCGACTGTGGCCAGGTCGACTGTGGCCAGGTCGATTGTGGCCAGGTCGACTGTGGCCAGGTCGACTGTAGCCAATTATCCGGTTACGAGAAGCGTCAAGCTCGTGCAGGGTTTTCTTGAGAGCGCAAACGGCGAGTTCCGACAAGGTGTGTTGCTGACCGTGTCTGGACCGGCGGTTCCTCGGGTTGTGCTGACCGTGTTGCGACATAGTTTTGGTATGTTGATGACCGGTTGACGGGACATAGTTCTTGTATGTTGATGACCGGTCTGAGGAACTGTCCTCCGTATGTTGATGACCCGTCTACAGACATGTTCCTACGGTTTTGATGACCGCACGGACAAGTTCCTGGGTATGTTGATGACCGCGTCTGACGGAGACATAGTTCCTCACATGGTATGCTGCTGACCTCTGACGCAGACATGTCCTCGGGTTGTTGCTGACCGTGTCTGGACGCACACAAGTTCCTCACGGGTTGTGCTGACCTGTCTGACGCAAGCCTACAGGGTATGCTGCTGACCGTGTCTGGACGCAGACATAAGTTCCTCACAGGGTATGTTGATGACCGTGTCTGGACGCAGACATAAGTTCCTCACAGGGTATGCTGCTGACCGTGTCTGGACGCACACATAAGTTCCTCACAGGGTATGCTGCTGACCGTGTCTGGACGCACACGTAAGCTCATAAATCCATATTTCAATGTGAAGTGAAATAAACTTCCGCTTCAAATCCATCTAAAAGTGTTCCACGTATCACCATACCCAAGAACAGGTCATCGATGCTGGAGGCAACTCAACTGCAACTGCATGACTTATATGAGCGCGTTACTGTACAAGCATCGGACATGTTTCCAGCGAGGGCGCTCGACAATCCCGAGAAAGGCTTGCACAAGTTTCTACTTAGTTATGGCTCGTTTAGTGCCACGAACAAATTGGCTCTGTTGGAGCTGCATTACTGGATTTCGTCGATGTCACTCACCCGGCCGGTTAACACGCGCCGTCTGGGGGAGGGGGGGGGTGCATTTTCCACCCCGCAAGTTTTTCCGCGGATAGTGAAAAACGGCGCGCGATAACGAGCAGATATTTTGCATACCTTTTCCCACCTCAATTTAACATGTCGTGTGGAAGATCTCGAGGTCAGGTCATCTACAGTCACCAAGTTAGTCAAAGTCAAGTGAGGTCAACCAAAACTTCGCTGCGACCATCGACACATTGATACAGCCTCCGACACATCGCTCGAACATCGCTAACAGTCTCCGACACATGGGAACAGCGGTCTCCGACTCATAGGCACAGTCTCCGACGTATCGGCATATTCTCCGACCCATCGGCACAACAGTCCTCGATACATCAGCACAGCAGTCTCCGCCACATCGACATAGCAGTCCTCGACACATCGCACAGTCTCGGACACACTGACACAACAGTCATCGACAAATTGAAACAGTCTCCGACATATTGGCACAGCAGTACCCGACACGTCAACGCTGCAGTCCCTACACACAAACACAGCAGTCTCCGACACACCGACGCAGCAGCACCCCGCTCCCAACATAGCAATCTCCGACACACCAACACGGCAGTCTCCGACACACCGACACCGCAACACCCCGCTCCCAACACGGCAGTCTCCGACACACCGACACCGCAACACCCCGCTCCCAACACGGCAGTCTCCGACACACCGACACAGCAGCACCCCGCTCCCAACACAGCAGTCTCCGACACACCGCAGCAACATTCTTCAAAACATCAACGCAGTAATTACGAACGTAATGTGAAACCAACCGTGCCGATGCCGGCAGAGCAACCCACAACACACAACCAAAACAATCGCTAGTGCGCTGCCAAAATCGCCGCCCGCACACAGTCTGCGGCAGCACCGACACTATTGTAACGACCGCAGGTTCACCGTCCAGCGGCACTGTATCGGACCATTCTCTGACGGAGCTGACACGGTCAGCGGCGCAACGTCAGAGTGTCAGAGCCGGCACTGTCAGCGGCGCAACGTCAGAGCGTCAGAGCCGGCACGGTCAGCGGCGCAACGTCAGGGCGTCAGAGCCGGCACGGTCAGCGGCGCAACGTCAGAGTGTCAGAGCCGGCACGGTCAGCGGCGCAACGTCAGAGTGTCAGAGCCGACACGGTCAGCGGCGCAACGTCAGAGCGTCAGAGCCGGCGCGGTCAGCGGCGCAACGTCAGAGTGTCAGAGCCGGCACGGTCAGCGGCGCAATGTCAGAGTGTCAGAGCCGGCGCGGTCAGCGGCGCAACGTCAGAGTGTCAGGGCCGGCACGGTCAGCGGCGCAATGTCAGAGTGTCAGAGCCGGCAGGGTCAGCGGTGCAATGTCAGAGTGTCAGAGTGTCAGCCCGACACGTCGACACACCGTGTCGAGCCGTTCGGCTCAGTAGCGGTGTGGGCCAGGGGCCGGGACATCTCGGCTCAGTAGCGGTGTGGGCCAGGGGCCGGGACATCCGGCTCAGTAGCGGTGTGGGCCAGGGGCCGGGACATCCGGCTCAGGAGCGGTGTGGGCCAGGGGCCGGGACATCCGGCTCAGGAGCGGTGTGGGCCAGGGGCCGGGACATCCGGCTCAGGAGCGGTGTGGGCCAGGGGCCGGGACATCCGGCTCAGGAGCGGTGTGGGCCAGGGGCCGGGACATCTGGCACAGCCGCAGCAGCACAGATTCCGCACTTTCGGGACGCCTGGACTACAGAGGCGAGACTGGTGGAGCACTGTGGGTCCAGAGGCGACATTTCCGGAACAGGGTTGGCTACAGAGGTAGCACTGGCAGAACACTGTGGGTCCAGATACGACATTTTCTGAGCACGGTCCCAAAACTCGCAAATGCAGACGTAGGCGACATACCACAGGACACATAGGCCACGGGCCATAGGCCACAGGCCACAGGCCATAGACCATATATCATAAGTCATATGCCATTGGCCACATGTCATAGGACACAGGCCTTAGGCCATATCCCATGTCCTGTATGCCATATGACATAATATATCATATGTCATGTCATATGTCATATATCACATATCACATATCACATCTACCTTATATATCATATGTCATGTCATATGTCATATGTCATATATCACATATCACATGCCTCACCTGTGACATACCATATGTCATATGTCATTTGTCATATCTCAATATGCTATAGGCCATATGCCAAAGGCCACGAGCCACGAGCAACGGGCCACGGGCCACGGGCCACGGGCCACGTACCGCTGGCTATAGGCTATAGGTCACAGGCCACAGGCCATTTGTTATAGGCCACAGGCCACACGCCACATGCCATATGCCATAGGCCATAGGCCACACGCCATAGGATACATGCATATGCCACAGGCCACGTGCTACATGCCAAATCGGCCACAGACCACGCAGGTCACAGTCTGCAGGTCCACTTCCTTGTGTTGATGCTCCTGACAACATCACATGAAGAATGGCTCATATTTCATTAACGTGCGGCGACAGGCCGCCGCTGCCTCCCAGTGCACCTCCTGCGCCTGTGAGGGTGGGTCGCAGCCATGGCCACACTACCGAACCAGCCAGGGCCACTCGGGCCGCACATTAATGATCCATACTCCTGTCGGAGAAAACGCGGGTGCATCGACCGGCCGAGCAGCGCGACGCCCACTCGGCTCCGGCGACACGCCTCTGAACTGCACGCCATGGGGCGTGGCCCACGTCGTGGGGGCGTGGCCCACGTCGTGGGGGCGCGGCCCAGGCCATTCCCGGGAACCGCGCGCCGACCGGTGCAGCAGGCGCACACGCACGCTATGCGGAATGTCGCCTGCATGTGGTAGGCATGCGAGCACGGCGTGCAGCACGCGATTATGCCCGCTGAGGTTGTGTGATACATTCTTGCCATGCCGACTGCGGACGGAACCACTGTCCAAGATCACTGGGGGTTCCAGACGGCATAGTTATCCCTCACCCCTCCCCAGAACCGTGCAGCCAAATAGGCAGTTGTTGATCTTTTCGATTGCCATCCAAGACAATTGTGCGCTTATAAAGTTGTATGCGTATGTGTGTATCATATGCGTATATCGTATGTGTATATTGGACGCTCCCTGAGCTGCAATGCATCCCAGTTTGATAATTGCATTCCAGTTTGATAATTATTACTCATGGAATTATAATCATTTCGTCCTATGGAACTAAAATCCAGTTAACTATTTGCGTGCATCTGCCTGTGTAACATGTGTACAGTAACTCGTACAATACGAGCAATCGGCTTGATCTGAGCTCTTTATGGTAATGCACTTAATGAAGTGTAATATTGGTTGTAGCGAAGCCTGCACTGATTTGCACACTTCAAAACAGCTGTCCTGTAGAAACACACTTACACAGACGCCTTTTCAGCAGGCCACGTTGCGCTTCGTTATTCAACCATGCCAGTCTTGAAAAGCTGCATAGTTTTCATGTATGGCATATGGCATTGGCCAACTTCTGCTTTGCTGATGAAAGCATTGTCTCAGATTACATGTTTTGCATGCATGGCTATGCTCATTTGGAAGGATCCTCACGAATAGTAAACGTTAATTCTGCATCGCCTGGCAGATATGATACCATCCGTCGGCTGTCTTCTCGAAAATGATGTCAAGAAAATTGTCTCGGAAATGATGGTGGAAATGATGGTGCTATCTAGCCACTTAGTTTATCGTGAACAACAAAATAGTGACTGCAGAATAGCGACCAACTCTCACATCAGCGGCAGTGTTAAGAGCCACTGTGGAGAAGGGCGACTCCACACTTCAGCAACGTCGCGCTTATAGCAGCCGATTCTGGAGCGACTCCCCGCCACGATTGAGAGACGTGGCAGATTGACGTGTGCAGTATCGCCACGCCACTATGTGGCTGCTCGAGGTAATTTCTGGATATGGCGATTGCTATTGCAATAGGGGTTATGCAGCCCTAGATTTCATGGGCTCCACCACAGGAACGACAGAGAGAACATGTCAACAACTTTGGTTTGGCCGGGGAGGACATGTTCCGCCAACTTTCAGAGGAGCCCCCTGAAATGAGGACCCTAGAGACCAGGAAACCCCCGTCAGACACTTGACTGAACTCCCACCAGTGCCCCACACCCGGGTAGATGACATGCCACTGGAGAGGAGGCCTCTTTAGAATGAGTTCCCCGGGAGTTCCCCTTAAAAGAGCAGGATCCCTTCACGGAGGAGGCCCCCGCGGTGGAGTCCTCTCCAACCGTAAGTAGCTGGTGCAGCCCTTGTCCTTGTTGTCTGCAACCAACCACACACAACCACAACCACAACCAGCAGGTCATTCACGCTGCGTCTCGCTGCAAAGTCTGCACAAAAACGAAAGAAAACACATCGCGATCGACACCCGGCCTGGCCACACCGTATGGATACTTTCCGCAACACTTTCCTGAATATGTTCCCAGGAATAATTCGGTCAACGTTGGGGACAGGGCAGTTCTGCAAGACAAAAATGTTCTCAAGCAGCGCACTTTTGAACATGCAAGCACATAGGTCTGTACTCTGACATTCGAGTACTAAGAACAAGATGAAAGCAGTTGCAAGATTTGCCATTCGCCGCTACATATCCTAAATATATGGCAGGAATGTCGATTTTGCCACTATTCTTTAGCTGCCTTAAGCGCTCACTCGCTTTTACATTGCATGCAGGAGCACTTGCGCACACCGGACATGTTCCGTCTTCTCAATTCGATTAGGCAGAGGCCGCCTCGATACGGCAAAGCGAGGTCATACCATCGGACAGAGAAGTAAATAGCATCCATAAATCAGATCATATCGGCGAGTGAAAGAATGCTGCACTGGTTGTCGTCCCGCTACAGGCAAAAGCAACTTCCCAGAGCTGTCGCTGTTCGGGCCAACTCAGGGAAGCTCAGCAGAAGGTCAGACTTGACGTGAACACGTCCCACGCTTCAGGGCGACCCACCAGCAGCCCGCTACCCTGACGGCGTGAAATGACGTTAGCATGTCCACCCACCGAGGTCATTTGTGCCGCCTGAACCAACAGTGTTCCAGCCGACGCTTAATAATTCGGCGAGAAACGTTCAGTGACGCCGGTAATCGTTACAACAGGCGTAGGTAAAGGAAGGTCACAACACCACGCTACCAAAAATATCGTGAAATTCAGTATTGCGCCTAGTGCTGTCTGGGAACTCGATCTAAAAACGATTAAAAAAAAACACTTTCACTCCCCAACTCTATTCGATTAAAAATGCGTGACGACAACAATCGTCGTTACCATTCATGCCTGGGCTGCTCATCACTCATATGGGTTCCACACAGCATCGGTTGTCATTATCCTACGGCGGTAATTTCCATCCGACATTTTTTGGGGGGAGGGGGCAGAGTTTTGTATGAGAGTGCAACCACCACCTGCCCAGCATTCCGTCCGGCGTTGTTACCTCGCAAATCCGACGTTTCGTCTGTTCTGTATGCGCCCTTAGGGGCAGACGTAGCTATTACAACAGTGTCCATAGAGCTTCCGTTATCCCCTCTACACGATCGGTCTTTCGATAAAAAAAAGTATACAAACTCTGAGCGCCCAGTAAAATGGCAGTGTCTGACCGGCCAGGAACACGCCCATACCCGGAATAGCTCTGTTGTTGCGCCAGGCCACATATAGCTGTAATGTCGCTAACCAGTGTGGCGCGGTGAGGCGTGGCAAGGCCCAGACCCTCCGAGCACCACGGTATTACTGTAAGTCGGTGCAGAGCGCGGATAGATGTGATGGTGTCGACACACGTCCTTGATAGTTGCACACTGCGGGGACGGGGCGGGGCGGGATCACCACTGGCTGCGAGGACGGGGCGGGGAGGTATCACCACCAACTGTGAGGACGGGGCGGGGCGGTATCACTACCGATTGTGAGGACAGGGCGGGGAGGTATCACCACCAACTGTGAGGACGGGGGGGGCGGTATCACTACCGATTGCGAGGACGGGGCGGGGCGGGGCGGTATCACCACAGACTGCGAGGACGGGGCGGGGCGGTATCACTACCGATTGCGAGGACGGGGCGTGGAGGTATCACCACGGACTGCGAGGACGGGGCGGGGCGGTATCACCACCGACGTGCAATTGTGTGCATCACAATGCGCAATTTCGTTCACCACGTGTGCAATTTCGTCAGTTTTGCCTTAGCACCCGCGTCAGATCTCACCAAACTACCCCCTTCGCAACTTGTTTACCCGAGTTCCAAGAAGTATAAGTGAGGTTGTAGGTGCTCAAAAGAACGTTAATGACTATGACGATGATCAAGAACAATATAACATTTTTAAGAAGCAAGGAGTACCCCGTGGCGAGACCTAACCAGAAGCAAACACATCCGTGTCCTGGGACCAGG
This sequence comes from Ashinkailepas kermadecensis, assembly GCA_034440615.1. NCBI lineage: Eukaryota > Metazoa > Arthropoda > Thecostraca > Neolepadidae > Ashinkailepas > Ashinkailepas kermadecensis. The sequence goes on from JAOTOM010005163.1 coordinate 1,128,899, forward strand.
TGCAGGCGCATGGGCTTCTACCGAAAATCGAGTGGGTAATAGGTCCTCACGGCGGGAGATGAATTTTCGTTGTTTGTCTTCAAACAAAAGAAGTGCACTGGAATATTTCACCCTACAATTGTCTGAAAAAAATCCCACTTTTTTAAGCACATGGTGTACCTTTAATTTTGTTCAACGGCGTCACTACCAACGATTTGAGCCAGTCCCAACAGAAGAGAGGTCATGACCTCACGCTCCAGCCTCCTTTGAATTCGCCTTTGGCGAAGGTGACCATGAGCATTGGCTCTGCAAGAGTGAACACGCCTGGCCTCCTTAACAAACCTGCTGACGTGCGACGCGACGTCATCGCCAGTGCCGAGAAAAAAGACACCACACTTTGCAGTATTCCTCCTTCTCCCACTGGCTGCGCCGCAGTACCGAGAAAAAAGACACCACACTTTGCAGTATTCCTCCTTCCCCCACTGGCTGCGCCACAAGCGGTCCCTAGTCCCAGCCGTTACAACGCGACGACGAAGATCCAGACATATCGATCTGACGGTGCCCTGGCTACTAATTCGAAGAAAATCGATACGCAATAAGCTCGTGCCAACCGAGGTCGTGGACGCCAACAGCAGGCCAGTGAGGTGTCCGTGAGGTGTCGGTGTGGTGTCGGTGTGGTGTCGGTGCGGTATTGGTGTGGTGTCGGTGTGGTGTCGGTGCGGTATTGGTATGGTGTCGGTGTGGTGTGGTGTGGTGTCGGTGTGGTGTGGTGTGGTGTCGGTGCGGTATTGGTGTGGTGTCGGTGTGGTGTGGTGTGGTGTGGTGTGGTGTCGGTGCGGTATTGGTGTGGTGTCGGTGTGGTGTCGGTGCAGTATTGGTGTGGTGTCGGTGTGGTGTGGTGTGGTGTGGTGTGGTGTGGTGTGGTGTGGTGTGGTGTCGGTGCGGTATTGGTGTGGTGTCGGTGTGGTGTGGTGTCGGTGTGGTGTGGTGTGGTGTGGTGTGGTGTGGTGTGGTGTGGTGTGGTGTGGTGTGGTGTGGTGTGGTGTGGTGTGGTGTCGGTGTGGTGTCGGCCAACAGTCTTACGTCGTGGATCAGCCTGACTACAGCACGTGCAGAAACCACACCGTCACCACGCTGCCACCGGAAAAGCACCTCTTGGTGTCGGAGCTGGAGAGAAAGCAATCGGCCCTTTGGCGCTTCAGTTCACACCGGTCATATGGCGATTCGTATCTAATCCGAATGTCTTACTTTGATCACTTCTGGCACTCGTATCGATCATTGTACCCGATTGCTCTGGGATACATACATCCTGAGAGGCAGTGTCCAGCAGAGTGGAGGATGGGTCAGCGGTTTTCAGTCGACGTGTGTGAACCCGGAAGATGTTAATCAACTACTCAGAATTTACGATACAGTTTCCACTGTAAGGAAACATGAAAAGTACAACTTCGTCTCGTATTCTCGAGCCAGGGGACATTGTCAGGCGCAAGCTGAGCGTATGTTGTGTGATGATTCTGGTAGGGCCCATCTTACACTCCATCTGTCCATCCAGCAGTAGGTTTATTAACAAAATACCATGCATGGTCAAAGAGGGTGAATCGAATTATAATCCCGCAACATAATCGAGTTCAGTTGATCCTTCATAATGATTCAGGTAATTGAGCCCTAGGCCAGTGCATTAAACACATCTGTAAGTCATTGCAAGTGCCCTTGCATTATTGTGGCGCCCAAAAAGGAAAAGATCCACAGAACAATAAGAAATCACGTATCTTCCTTCATGAGTGGTTCCTTCATCCTTCCAAGCTTCATGTGCAATTATCCCCAAGTCTTTCAGAACTCTTGAGCATTAGCTCTCAAGTGTTACATGTGGAGTAGTTACTTCAAAATAGCCTTGGGCACGGGCTCTTGGTTCTCTGGGAAGTTACACCGTGTCTGCCCTACACACGGTGTCGTGGCCTCATCGAGCTGGAGTCACCGGAAGGTCTGTCGGGCTGCGTTACGTTGTCACGCATCGACAAAACGGCACCCAGTACCAGGTTTCATTGGCGGATAGAGAAGGGGAGGCAACCTCCCCGCAAACGCTTTGAGTACGTACATATAATACGTGGACTTTAAATCGACTCTCAGTTTCAATCGCTCTTCGAGTAATGGCATGATTATTATGCAATGTTGATGAAGCTGCAATAGATCCAAAACGAACACCTTTTGGAGATTGTAGGAATGCTTAACTTCGTCATGTGGGACTAAAATGTTGGCCCCTCTCAGCAACACCTACGCGACATGACCTAAGGCAGGGACGCTATGTTGCTGCTGACGTAACGTGTCTGTAACAAAGAGTGCAGTCCTAATAGGAGCAAATATTGATAATTAATGTTGAACTAAAAAAAATATTGGAGGCTTCAACCACAGCAATGTTCGCTTCATATGGGGCTTGGGACACTCCCTTAGCGTAGTCAGGGTGAGTTGCGGCAAATAGATGAAGTTGAAGAACTGCTAAGGGAAGCGACCATCAAAACTTTAGAAACTATTGCACTATATGTTTATAAGTGCCATTGTATTGAAAGACTAGTTTGAAAACGCCTGACATTGAACTGTCCAAACTCGCTGTGAAAGCAATACTATCTCTTATTTTTGAATAGCGGAAAGCTTTAAGTCACCTTATTGTGAAGCATTAAAAGTCCCAAGTGATTTGTAATTAGGTTTCATCCTGATAACGCTAAAACTGGTGCAAAGGATTTAGAAGCGGGAAGCCGCCATCACAAATCCATGGCCCCGCAAACATGAACGGAGCGGCGCCAAGTCGAAGGCTCCCTGGAGCGGGCGGCGCTGCAGTGCCGTCGGGCAGAGGAAGAATAAACGTCTGTCCCGTGCGACAGTTCTGGTCTGCCCGTTCCCGAGATCAAACTTATGGTCTGTGCTGACGCAATGCGAGCCAGCTCTAGACCGATACAGCAGCGGCGGCTCAACAGACGACTCCTCAGAGTATTCCATGTCTCACGATCCCAACGTCGGTGCCTCGCCGCCTGGCAACACGCTAGAAAGGGAGAACCAATCGTAGAAAGTGCTCATCGTTTGATCGGGGCGCGGCGCTTTTCTACACCCAGAACACTCAGCACTTCAGGGAATGAGTAGCGTTGCAGCGACTTGTGTGCATTATGCACGCGCACGCGCAGCCGTTCAATTTATCCCAGTTTGTCACGCTTCCATTATAATGCTATTATCGGTGTGGTACGTGTACGAACATACAGTCGTCGATACGGTATCTGTACAGCAAATACGGTCGTAGGTCCCGCATATGTAAGGCAAATCAACTGACACCAAATCACGGTACATGACCAAGGTGTTGAGATTTGCCATGATACTCCTCATCTGTTGTGTAATACTAACTGATGCAACTACTCTCGCCTTTTAGGCACCGTTCTGACCAGACAACATCCGTCCAGACGTGACCGTTCTGACCGGACAACATCCGTCCAGACGTGACCGTTCTGACCAGACAACATCCGTCCAGACGTGACCGTTCTGACCAGACAACATCCGTCCAGACGTGACCGTTCTGACCAGACAACATCCGTCCAGACGTGACCGTTCTGACCAGACAACATCCGTCCAGACGTGACCGTTCTGACCAGACAACATCCGTCCAGACGTGACCGTTCTGACCAGACAACATCCGTCCAGACGTGACCGTTCTGACCAGACAACATCCGTCCAGACGTGACCGTTCTGACCAGACAACATCCGTCCAGACGTGACCGTTCTGACCAGACAACATCCGTCCAGACGTGACCGTTCTGACCAGACAACATCCGTCCAGACGTGACCGTTCTGCCACCATCCAGACACCAACATCCGTCCAGACGTGACCGTTCTGACCAGACAACATCCGTCCAGACGTGACCGTTCTGACCAGACAACATCCGTCCAGACGTGACCGTTCTGACCAGACAACATCCGTCCAGACGTGACCGTTCTGACCAGACAACATCCGTCCAGACGTGACCGTTCTGACCAGACAACATCCGTCCAGACGTGACCGTTCTGACCGGACAACATCCGTCCAGACGTGACCGTTCTGACCAGACAACATCCGTCCAGACGTGACCGTTCTGACCAGACAACATCCGTCAAGACGTGACCGTTCTGACCAGACAACACCCGTCCAGACGTGCCCTCGACCCTACGATGCGAAAAGTTCGGATGCAAGTCCAGTGGGCATTGCCAACCAGATGGACTTGACGTGAATGCTTCCTGACGTAAATAATGAACTGTGTTTAGAATAAATGTTTCAACATTTAATTCAAACATTTAATTGGGCCACCGTATATTTGCGTCCATATATTTGAAATGCAAGAATATTGTTAGCAAGGTACGAAGTTAGCAAAGAACCCCATACTCAAGACCGCTACCGCTGAAGTTGGCAGACTCTTATTTCATTCCACGCGCACAGAATGTGACGGTACGCCTACCAATTCATTTAGTGCGGGTAACCAAACTTGTGCCATTCCAAGATGATGAAACGCGCACGCATACGCGACACGGTGAATGCCAAGTCATTATTTTCATGTAACAGTCGTTCGTAGTGTTAACAAAAACCTGCATTTGCAAGTCTCTCAGCAATTCATCTGCTTAATGGACCATGTTGTCACAGCCACCATGTTGAGCGCAGAGCAAGCTTCAAGTTGTCTGGATGGCATCTGCGGTGCCCTGTAGCAAGCTCAATGTGCATAAGCTCCAGTGTATGGACGCCTGAAGCCTCATTTTTTTCACGATAATTTACAGGCAAATTAATGGTTTCCAGATTTCGAACCGCATACAATCCTGAAGGGTCCATCGCCGTATAGATGGCAAGATGTGTCCGAATGTAAATGGAGTAGTGTTTTTTTTTTGGGAGGGGGGGGTGAGTTGGATCGAATATTACCTAATAGCAACTTTTATGAACTTAGTTCAATTTTATAGCATTTTATATTATGCTAATATATTATTATTATTATTCACGTGGGCAATGTTAACATACCTGATTTCATGAGGCACCTTGCCCCGGTACACCCCACACGCCCCGTTCCGTCGCCTACGCATGGACGTAGTCCCGCACTCCCTACATCCGCAAGTGCGAAAATGTTCTTACGAGCAAATTATTACCACATTTCGGCTAATGTGCGTAACTTGGATGAAACAAAACACCACACAACTCAACGGAAGCCGATACTGGTCACTGCAGCGCGTGTTCAGTGCCGAATCTGGCAATCGAGTGGGCTCAGTTCGCGCAAAGCCACAGCCGAGTGCCGCTCCGGCAAATGGCAGCGCAAAGTCACAGCGCGGCAGCACGGCGGCGTCGGCAGCCGCCAACCGCAGCCGCCAGTGGATATGTCGTCCGCGCCGCCCTCGCCGCAGCGTCACAAGACGCGGATGGGGTGGGCGATCCAGCACCGCAGGGCACCGGCGGAGACCTCCAGTCTTGCCAAGTATCTGCTGCTGCCTGCCTTCGCACGACGGTGGCACACACGACGGTGGTTCCACGTACCGCCACAGGCTCAACGCTGCACCTCAACACGTCGGCGGAACCCAACCAAGGCTGGATGGTGCCCAAGCGCGACCGGTTGACACCGAAGCCCTACCCGCGCCAAAGATTGCAGGTGACACGCCCACAGCTATCAGCCATCCGCTCCTCCAGCGAGAAACACGTCCCACCCAAATGCTCCAACACCGGATGCAGCATTCGTTCCACATACCCCCACAAGTACCGTCTTAGGGGCGAGTACCTCGCGCAGTCTGCGTACCCAGCCCCTGCGGCCGTCCAGCTGGCTCCAGCCGGCGCCCACCACCTACCTTCTGTCGCGCCTGGCCAGCTCGTCCTCGGACGCGTCGCCGCCCGGAAGGTCGCCCCTGCGGTCGGCCGGTCTCGCCGCGCCCGCCGTCCGGTCCGTCGAGAACTGCCACGTGGCGCGCGTCAGCTTCGGGTGCGCGCCGAACGCCGAGGCGCGCCGGTGCGCCGCGATGTTGGGCTGCACGCCGGTCGACACGCGCCGCGACCTGGGCTCGGCCGGCGCCGCGACCTGCGCCGCGACCTGCGCCGCGACCTGCGCCCGCCGCTCCATCGCCGGCGTGGCGGTCCGCGTCGGCGGCGGCTTCCTCAGCTGCGAGCCGCCGCCGACGGCCGCCGCCGGCCGCGTCTTGCGTCGGATGGCGTAGTGGCGCTTGTAGTAGGTGTAGGACGGCCGCCGCTGGCGCTCGTAGAAGGTGAGCGACGACGCCTCCGACGACACCATCGACGGCCGCTCACTCATGGCTGGCGCGCGCGAGCGAATGTCACTGCAACGTGACCGACGGTGACAGCGCGACGGCCTGCACGCGGGGCCGGCCGGCCGGCCAGTCAGCCGGGCCTGGCTCCGCCCGCTGGCCGGTTTTGTCCCACTGCCTGAGCTGTCGGCGCTCGCCGAGGTTTTTCTGGCTCCGTTTTTGCGATAGCTGGCTGAAGTGCCCGTAAGGTTTGACGCAATCAACTCTTTGTCGCGACCTCGGGTCCGAACCCCGTTCCTGATGAAAAACGAATTTCACCTTTTTTGCGGAATGACTAGGGGTTGCGAATAGCAGTGCTTGGAACTGCGACCGTTCACTGATGCCCGCAATGAATACTTCTGAAAATAACGGTGCTGCTCGCAAAGGGACGACTTCAAGTACGGCCACTGTTCAAAAAGTTTTCAAACGCCCTATCGTTCTAGATTTTGGTAGCTGATATTTATAATATACATATATACACACACACACACACATATATATATATATATATATATATATATATATATATATATGCGTCACGACAAATATATAATGAATAATTTCGGAAACGTTAGCGCAATTTACTATATTATGCATACCCATGCGTAGGTGCAGGGGGCAGGTTTTCCAATATGTTTTTCATGTGACTTTCCATTGAACGTGAGACGATAAAATACCATAAAATTCATCTGAGGGTTACACGCGACCGTTGAATGTGGTATCTGAATGGGCAAATTCAGTCGAAGTACGGCGAGACCCACAGCCAGCCACGGTGCACATGGGATTGGCCAAGTGCCCTGTTAACTATGCGCACCAACGACCAAAAGGGTCGTATAAATTTTGATCAGAAACCACTTGAGGTGTAGAACCTGTTTCCAGCACGTGCACGGTAACGCAAGTCAGGATCACACACAAAATGAGACTGCCCATGTGGTAATAGAACAGCTTATTATCCACATAAGACAACTTCTACATGCAAAATGATTCAATTATTCAAGCGTAATTAAAATCCTTCGAACTCTATTCGCCTAAAATATGCATAGACTTCGCGTTGCCCTCTTTTGTGCCCATATTATGGACGGCATGCCGATAATTGAGGGGTTCTGCCGCACGCCACCAAAACTGATCCAATAGACCGGCATTATGTCAGGAGGCAACAGCGACGTATAGTGTGACGCACCAACGCGCAACCTACCGACAGTCAACTGAGTACCTGATGTTGACATGTGTGGCGGCCGGACTCATCGAGCTGCAACCGGACCGAATATCCTCACCAAAAAAACAACAACACCGGTGTTCACTGACTTGATCTTGCCGTGACTCAGCCCTAGTCTGGCCAACTGTGGCCTGATCCAACCCTGACCTGACCGAAGACTGGCCTTGCTTATCCCTGACCTGACACAACCATGACCTTGTCTAGCGCTGACCCGAACCAACAACAACAACGACCCCACAACAACAAGGACCCACCTAACAAGGGACCCAACCCACCTAACCCACCTAACCCACCTAGCAAGGGACCCAACCTAACAAGGACCCAACCCAACAAGGACCAAACCCAACAAGGGCCCAGCAAGGATCCAACCCAACCGGAAGGCCAGACACAACAACAACAACAAGAACAGCCCAACGGTGAGATGCGCTATTGCGATTTCAACGACTTGCTGAATTTGGACAACGTGATGGCGCGGCTTGTCTCGGCTCCATCGCATCCTGCCTCGTGCGAGCCGGAACTTGGCGGGATTGGCCGAACTGCGATGAGACCAGTTGGCCCAGAAATATGCCCCTTTACTGCACATCCGGCATGGGCTGGAATGCGGCGCGAGAGAGTTATGAGCGCTCGGGATGTCTTTTCATCCAACTGGTAGCAAACTTCCAACGGAAGGACCATCAAACCACTCACTAAATCATGATAATCTGATGCAATTTGCTCCAGAGTACAGTCCAATTCATACGATGTGAACACATTTATCGAATGTTCAACCAAATAAAGATTGAGCATAACAGCTCGATGATCCCTGGTATTGGCTCACTCTGGGCACTTGCCGGCTGTTTGGTGACGCCGGAGACGGAAAATCCATCGCTGAAATGCTTTTAGATATCATTCAATGCTATCAATCAAAGAAAAGGCAATGTGGTTCACAAGCAAAACAGAAAACATCGACTCACTTTTTCAGACAGATATATGGAATGTAAATTCAGCAATAAATCCAGTAGATAGGTAAGCTATACAGTAGGGAAGCCAAGTCCATAGTTCTGGAAGAACATTAGTACCTACTGCTATGGCAGCAGCGGCCAATGTGGTTGCCACATATGCCCTACAACACTAACAGCGCTGAAGCACTATTCGAGAAAAAAAACAATCCCACTATGTCGCACCTGCTTTTGTATTTCCGTTACGTACTGAATTTACAAAGATTTCGAAGTTTCGTATTTCAAAACACCTAAAAATACAATGCAATAAGGTATAAAGCGGCATAGTCTGGAGCCAAGTCCATAGTTCTGGAAGAACATTAGTACCTACTGCTATGGCAGCAGCGGCCAATGTGGTTGCCACATATGCCCTACAACACTAACAGCGCTGAAGCACTATTCGAGAAAAAAAAACAATCACACTATATCGCACCTGCTTTTGTATTTCCGCTACGTATTGAATTTACAAAGATTTTGAAGTTTCGTATTTCAAAACACCTAAAAATACAATGCAATAAGGTATAAAGCGGCATCACACTTAAGCAACACAACTAATAACTTCATAACCTTACTATGTTTTATTGCTTAGAGGTAATTAGTGACTTATGATGTCGGATTACATCAATGTGCCTTCCGTCGCCTTCAATCAATTTCTCCGTAGACAGAAAAACAACAACGAGGGCATAACAATGCGATTGAAATTAATATCGAGACACCACAGCACCTGCTACAACTGAGGTGAATGATGGTCGGGTTTCTTCACATGGTCACTAGGCCCTTATGCTTCTTTTTGTGCGCGGACGGGGGCCAAATTTCATGCTTTGAAGATTAGTATTACGTACATAGCTCGTACACATGCATAGACATGGACGGCAGGTGGACGTCGCGACACGAACGCGTCTACCTGGCGGCAGGGGGCATGCAGTCGTAACATAAAGGTTATCAAAGTCACACCGTTTACACACATCTATATACAATTCCTTGGCCTTTATCTAAGGAAATTTCCATAAGACTCTACGTACGCGATAATTTGTCAGCCACACGCAAAACATCGGCAAAACTGGGTAGAACGTAGGGTATCAGGTTTGCCGATGTTTTGCGGGTGGCTGACAAATTATAGCGTACATAGAGTCTTAGAGAACTTTCTTTAGAGAAAGGGCAAGGAATTGTATATCGATGTGTGTAAACGGTGTAACCTCCGTCCGACTTTGCCAAATTGGATCGGTCCCTGTCTACCTAGTGCGCAATAACTTAGATGTATGTGGTATACGACAGCGGAGAGGATGATAGCGTTTGGCTTCAAATGACTTGCTCTGGTTTGGTGCTATGCAAAAAGGTGAAAAATAGCTCGAGGAGCTCCTCTAGCTCGTCATCGAGGAGGAAGCGTAGCGAAAGTGGAAGGTGATGTTGGGAGATGTAAGAGAGAAGGGGCGACGCTGTAAATGATAAGTAGGACAGGTAGTTACAACTGCGTACCCTCTGCCGCCAGGTGGACGCGTCCGTGTCGCGGCGGCTTCCACCTGCTGTTGTCTATGCATGTGTACGTTAGGTTTGTTTTGTTTTCTTCTTCTTTTTTTGGTGTTTGTATTTGCGTGTGGTCCTTTTTATTCATTTTTTTCTTGCAGTGCAGGTGGTGAATGGATTTTGTCGAGCTTGTGTGACTGCAGCATTTTTAATTTTCGACCTGCTCGCCGATCGCAACGAGTGTATTGTTTGGCAATGGCCTATGGCCGAAACGTCACAAGATAGCTTTACAATTTTCATGACTTTGAGTCGTTCCCGGATCGTGAAGATCAGCTAAGCTTTTACTATATCTATAATGATTGAAGATTTGTGGTCGATTTATATTTGTGATCTGTGTGACTGCAACTTGTGATTTATATTGTGAATTTCGGTGGATTTTTCTAGTGATATTTTGTCAGCCATGTATTCAAACGCGGTCGATCCTAGCTTCATCAAAAACACACTGGAGGCGATTTTGTGGAGCCATGTTATTGACGGCGTTCTATGCATTGGCGCACTCGATGCTGAGTGGCACGGCAGCGTGGCAAGCAGTATGGCAGTATCTCAGTATCTCAGAAACTCGAGGACGCATTCAGGGAGACAAAAGTGAAGGAATTGTAAAATTATGCACATGGGCATAGGCAATGGCATAAACGACGGGGTCACAGCACACAGCATCTTGGTAATTTGTGGTATTTTGAAATTATGAGGAATGTTTGTGTTCACCGGCAGCTGTAGGAAGAGTTAGGTGCATCCCTCACATTTCCTTGCTACTTTTGTTGAAGACATCCGACTTGCAGGGTATTATAAGGGTGCACTTGCTAAGTTAAGTTTGGCTAACCGGGGGCACGAATAGCCAAACTATTCGTGCTCTGGGTTAGCCAAACTAATGAAATCGAAAATGGTTTTGAGGAAAACCGGCTTCAGAGTCATCTCGGGATTGCCTTCAGATTTTTTTGTATTCCGGTGAGAAGAAAAATGCCACCATGCTCGTATTTGAATCATGTATAGATAATGTGATTCACATGTCACGACACTTCAGAGTTTCAGCTGATATAAAACGACCGATTGTGAAACGATGCTTGGGAGAAGAGGGGAAAAGGCAACGGTTGAAAACATATGGGTGGGAGAAGAGGTATAGACAGAGACAGAGAACGAGACAGAGACAGAGACAGAGACGGAGACGGTGACGGAGACGGAGACGGTGACGGTGACGGAGACGGTGACGGAGACGGAGACGGAGACGGAGACGGAGGCGGAGGCGGAGGCGGAGACGGAGGCGGAGACGGAGACGGAGGCGGAGACGGAGACGGAGGCGGAGACGGAGGCGGAGACGGAGGCGGAGGCGGAGGCGGAGACGGAGGCGGAGACGGAGGCGGAGACGGAGGCGGAGACGGAGGCGGAGGCGGAGACGGAGAGGCGGAGACGGAGACGGAGACGGAGGCGGAGACGGAGGCGGAGACGGAGGCGGAGACGGAGGCGGAGACGGAGGCGGAGACGGAGACGGAGACGGAGGCGGAGGCGGAGACGGAGACGGAGACGGAGACGGAGACGGAGACGGAGACGGAGACGGAGACGGAGACAGAGACAGAGACAGAGACAGAGACAGAGACAGAGACAGAGACAGAGACAGAGACAGAGACAGAGACAGAGACAGAGACAGAGACAGAGACAGAGACAGAGACAGAGACAGAGACAGAGGACAGAGAAAGAGAAAGAAAAAGAGAAAGAGAAAGAGAAAGAGAAAGAGAAAGAGAAAGAGAAAGAGAAAGAGAAAGAGAAAGAGAAAGAGAAAGAGAAAGAGAAAGAGAAAGAGAAAGAGAAAGTGACAGAAACAAAGACAGAGAACGAGAAAGAGGCAGAAACGGAGACAGAGACAGAGACAGAGACAGAGACAGAGACAGAGACAGAGACAGGGACAGAGACATAGACATAGATAGATGTTTTGAACTGCTGCCCTTTCCTCATCTCCATCCAAACATTATGTCATCATCAGTCGTGATTGTGTGAACTGAAGCTGAAGAGTTCCGGCGTGTGTTGGTCACGTTATGTGTGCATAATTCAAAGATAAACATGCTATCTTTTGTGTTGTCTTACCATAACAAAATAACTGACAACGGTTCCGAGATAGGGTTGAAACCAGCTTTTCTAAAAAGCCGTCTTATACGTCTGGGCAATTAGCCGTATATTTGTGGGGGGAGGAGGACGGAATTCGCACTTTGAAAATGTTGTTGTCAATTTATATGTGTGACCTGTGTGATTGCGCATTGTGATTTTGCGGATTTTTGTTTTTAATCCAGGAAGCTTGTATTTGCTCGATAATCCGCATAATTGTTTTAAAGAGAAATTCCGCATGATATCTATACCTTGTCTAATCACATGGATTACTTTTCCCGGCCCTATTTACATTACACAACCCCAAAATGCGGGAATGACGCACCAAAAACCATTTCTAGTGTGAGAGGACACGGAATGGATGGTGAGGAACTGCAGAGTGCTGCTGCAACGGACGGAGGTACACCACTGTAATCCACGACCACTCCCGCGGCGACGACAGATGCTGAGAATGGGCACCACCTCACTTGTCGGCCGCAGTGGCGGCTAGCATGCACCCCGCAACGGTCACCAAATGCTTTTAGTTGGCTGAGTGCTGGAGCTTAAGGACGCGCCGACTGCGAGGTCATGTGACGCCCATGGAATGTTGGTTGGCTACTGGGGTTTTAAGGGAGCGCGGACCGCGAGGTCATATGCCGCCTATGGAATGTTGGTTGGCTACTGGGGTTTTAAGGGAGCGCGGACCGCGAGGTCATATGCCGCCTATGGAATGTTGGTTGGCTACTGGGGTTTTAAGGGAGCGCGGACCGCGAGGTCATATGCCGCCCATGGAATGTTGGTTGGCTACTGGGGTTTTAAGGGAGCGCGGACCGCGAGGTCATATGCCGCCTATGGAATGTTGGTTGGCTACTGGGGTTTTAAGGGAGCGCGGACCGCGAGGTCATATGCCGCCTATGGAATGTTGGTTGGCTACTGGGGTTTTAAGGGAGCGCGGACCGCGAGGTCATATGCCGCCTATGGAATGTTGGTTGGATACTGGGGTTTTAAGGGAGCGCGGACCGCGAGGTCATATGCCGCCTATGGAATGTTGGTTGGCTACTGGGGTTTTAAGGGAGCGCGGACCGCGAGGTCATATGCCGCCTATGGAATGTTGGTTGGCTACTGGGGTGCTAAGGCTGTGAGGTCATCCGACGCTCACCGAATGTATGTGTGCACACTTGCATTTTTGCTAACAACGGCCCTGCACACCTACCTACGAGTGGGGAAAGTACCCGGGTAGATGGGCTTTGGAACGCATTTGTTTATGGGTCAGAAGCTGATGACAATGTTCAGCTGAAGGTGCGAAACATTCGTTATGCACAACCAAAAATGCCATCTATTTCCATTTCATGTGGTGCAAGCATTCAAGGTGTACCTAACGCAAATTTGTGCATGACGCTGCTCAGATCCATGCGTGCCGTTGACTGGTAAGCCATCGTTCAACTCTCCCGCTCAGCCCACACAGCCAAGTCAGGCACTGTGCACATTCCGAGTCATGTGTTTAAGACCAGGGCTGACAAGATGCTGGCACCAACTGGTTAATACCAAGGGCCTGACAAAGACATTTACTGTCAAGATGCGTGTGCAGGAGATTATAAAGTCAGTCATAAAGTGATAAGGCTTAATTAATAAAAGCCGCAAGGACCCATCTGAGTTAAGCCTATAAAGGAGAGATACTATAAGACGAGAAAAGGACACCGACACACCCCAATCAATACCATATACCAGTTCCAAAGGAACTATCTACCCCAACTTATCTAGCACCGTTCACTTTACATTGCGCTTTCCAGTGCACACCTACTAGCATACAGCTCACCACATCCACCACCAATTATCTTGCTCCCACTGCCAAAGTTACAACTCAAAAACAAGATTATCCAACCTAAAGCATTTGTCCACCATATTTTTCAACACATTGAATGAGGGATCCCTACTGCATCTGCAGACAGTCTATTCCATTGATCAGCCACTCTTTGACTGAAAACCTGTTGGAGCTGAACTGTTCCCCACCATGCCTTGTCCGACCTGAATGGCTGACTCCTTTGTGAGACTCCAAACAGAAGAGCATCATTCAGAATGGCATTATCGAACCCTTTAACGATTTTAAGAATATCAATCATGTCACTCCAATATATCTTATGCTTGAGCGAGTACATATCTAATTATACAAGCTTTCTCCATATTCTAAGTTGCCTATTTAAGTTATTCTAAGTCCGCTGATAAATCTAGAAGCCGCACAAAGGCCGTGAACCGCGCATAGGCTAAGCACAGTGGTTTTTTGGCAAAATTTCCTTGCTCTTATACTCCACACTCCTATTAATTATTCATATCATTATAATTGCCCTGCTTCTAGCTGAGATACTTTGTTTGTGTGCTTTAAGATCATTGGAAACTACGTTAGGCGTCAAACGCAATGGTAATGTGGACATCGGGGGATCTCTAGTTGAAGAAAGAAAACTGATATGTTTCTGCTGCCATTCAAGAACTCTGAAATATGCGTGCGCGACAAGCACGCCCAGATGTTCACTAGTGTTTTTTGCGAAGAACGTAGTTGCACTTATGGGACTGTGTATCCATATAATATGACGCGAAGTGCGTTTAGTGAAGCTACCTTGCCTTCAGTTGTCAATTTCATTGCCACTTACACTGACATGTCGCATTTATTGCCACTTCACGAATTGACTTCTGAAACCATGTTCCGATATTCATCAGACATAGTCGACGGGTCGCCGGCGGCGGCGCCCGCGGCCGATCGCCCGCCACTGATGCGTTGAACGGAACGAATGCATCTAAAACCGTGCATTTTCCCTACACAATATTGGCGTGGTAGAGCCAATGTTGCTTGGTACTGATCAAGGCTGAAACTTTACTTTATGCAGTGCCGCAGATTGGCGGCTCTACGTCCTCTGGGTAGGAAATGTCGGCGCTTGACAAGTATCGAGCCACGCCAGAACCTCAACAATGCCTGAAAGCTCCATGTCAAAAGGTGAAAAATGGCAGTGTTAGATATCTATCAAAATGTTCGAGCATGGCACTAGAAGACAGCTGATTTTATGCCAGTTAATTTCCGACCATTGGAAATCCATTCGCTAATATAGAACATCTGATATACAATTTAATTGAATACAAGATGATAATGAAACACACATACAGGGATTGAGTGCAAACAAAATGACAGGGTTAAAACTTCATGGAAGCAATTCAAGATGATATCAAAATATAGCACATTCGATTTTCGTTTTGCTAAGAACATTGAAAATTATTGGCACATTACACCTGAAGATTGGAGAAATGCAAACGTAGTACCAATTTTCCAAAAAAGGAAGTATGAAGTGTGTAGGAAACTACAGGCCAGTCAGTTTGACCTCAATGGTTTGTAAGGTACTAGAAAATCTGGTTAAAGAGAATGTTGAGATTCATCTTGATAGGCACAACCTTTCAAGGGATACTCAACATGGATTTCGTTCTCGAAGGTCTTGTTTAACTAACCTATTGGAGTCCATGGAGTATGTTACTAAAAAAAGTAGACAATCAAAGCCGGATGGATATTGTGTACTTGGACTTTAGCAAAGCTTTTGATAAAGTTCCACGTGGGAGGCTAATTCGTCAACTACAGCAACATGGGATTGTTGGAAAAGTTCTAGGTTGAATTGAAGGATGGTTGAGGGGAAGGAAACAAAGGGTAGTGTTAAATGGATGTAAATCTGATTGGAAGGATGTTCTGAGTGGAGTAGCACAGGGCTCCGTTCTAGAGCCACTTCTCTTTATCATCTTTGTGAATAACATTGAGGTAGGGCTGATGAATAGTGTTCAAATTTGCTGATGACATCAAACTGATAGGAGCGGCAAACAGTAGTGATCAATCTAGTAATATTCAACTAGACTTGGAGGACCTAAAAAAGTGGGCTGATAAATGGCAGATGTCTTTCAACTATGATAAGTGTAAGGTTATGCATCTGGGGTCTGGAGGTCAGACTTTCAGATATACAGTGGGAGGGAGGGAACTGGATGTTATTGAAGAGGAAAGAGACTTAGGTGTGTTGGTTTCAAAAGACCTTAAAGCAGAAAAACAATGTATCTCAGCTAGGAACAGGGCACTCAGAATGCTGGGACTGATTAATAGAAGTGTGAGATATAAGAGCAAGGAAGTCATGAAAAAAAAACTGTACTTAGCATATGTGCGACCCCACTTGGAATATTCTGTGCAAGCATGGAGACCCTACCTAGAAGAAAAGATACAGATCTGTTAGAAAGAGTGCAGCGCAAAGCGACTAGACTAATCAGTGGAATAGGTAACTTAGAATATGGAGAAAGGCTTGTGGCATTAGATATGTACTCACTCAAGTATAGGAGATTAAGGGGGACATAACTGAAATGTACAAAAATGTTAAAGGACTAGATCAGGTCAGTTTGAATGATGCTCTTCAGTTTAGAGTATCACAGAGGCGTCATCAATTCAGGTTAGATGTGTTATGCAATATCAGGTGAATGGTGCCAGATAGACTGGGATAAATAGCTCCCTAGGAACTTGAGATAATGGATTGATTGGGGTGAGAGCATGTACTTTTATAGTATCTTGTCTTGATAGACTTAACCCAGATGGGCCCCTGTGGCCCTTATTAAGCCTTAACACTTTATGATTTTATGACTTTATGACTTTACACAGAAGCTGTATGACGTATTCTATTACAAGAAATCGAGTGGCCAATTGCTCCTATTTCACTTTGAAAGCAAAACGACTGGGTGAAATGATTTGATAATAAAAAGAACTACACATAATAACAGAGCTTGTTTAAATGTTGTTCCAATTTGACCATTGGAAATTACTTGCACCTCCTGTAGACGCCAAAGTATGGCATTGACCATAGCAAGTCCACTCTGTTGGTGCTCCTGCACAACCCCACCACCAGAGCGGCGGCACCAGTACTATGTCCGCTCATGACGCCGAGCGTGCACACCTAAGTCTCTTTCCTTTTTAATGCCATCCAATTCACAACCTTCCATGGGATGTTGAAATGTTCCATCTCCTGAACAAAGATGAATTATCTCGAGACCTTACACTTATCATAGTTGAAAGACATCTGCCATTTAACAGCCCACTTTTAGGTCCTGCAAGTCTAGTTGAATATTGCTAGATTCATCACTTCTGTTAGCCATTCCCAACAGCTTGAAGTTATCAGTAAATTTAAACAACACCCTATTCATGAGCCATATCTCTATCCTATTCACAAAGGTGATGAAGAGATGTGAACCTACAACAAAGCCATGGTACTCCACTCAACATCCTTTTATTCAGATTTGCATCAATTTAATACTACCGTTTGTTTCCGTCCCCTTACCCATGCTTCAATCCAACCTAGAACTTTTCCATCGATCTCGTGCTGCTCTAGTTGGCGAATTAGACGCTTATGTGGAATTTTATCCCAAGGTTTGCTGAAGTCTAAGTACACGACATCTATGCTACGATTATCAACTTATCTAGTTACATACTTCATGAACTCCAGTAGGTAAGTTAAGCAAGATTTCCCAGATCGAAATCCATGTTGAGTGTCCCTTAAAAGGTCACGCCTATCAATATGAGTCTGAGCATTCTCCTTCACCATTTGTTCTAATACCTTGCGAACGAGTGAGGTTAAACCGACTGGCTTGTAATTTCCTGCACGCTTTATATTTCCCTTTCTGAAATTGACACTACATTTGTGTTACGCCAACATTCAGATAATCCAGAATACTCAAACGACCGCCTGAAGATGATTATCATCAGGTCCTGCAGTGTAATTAGGTTTTATATTCTTTAACTGGTCTTCTACAGCTTGTGTAGTTATTGTAAGATCCTATAACTTATCCTACTTATCTTTCCTGTCATAGCATAACCTTCAGTGATTTCACATATACGACACATGCAGATCATGACAGTCTTGTGATTCTGGATCCGGAGGTTCTCCGCATCCCAGAGGCATGCCCATTGTAGTCTGCTGCGGGGTCAACAGCTCTTGCCAGTAAACGGTTTTGCCGGTTGACTCCACTGGCATAGCAAACACTAATTTTGTGAGTTTTTTGCCAACCCTGTTTAAGACCCTGTTTAACCTGTTAATATCGGCACTAGCTATTGGTGCACCCTCAGAAGGTGATTACTCTCTACAAGATCCCACGCTTGCGACGAATTTGGCCGCCCCACCAGCAATTCGTTCTCTCATCGCAAGAACAACATTGCTCGCAAGTACCTCACTTCTGGCCTCGGCGAATAGCGGTATGCATACCAATCTAGCATACTGCATATCTAACAGTGCAAGTAACGCTCCGCACCTCATCCTATCGCGGGCTACTGGAGAAGTCGCCTCTGCACTGAAGCTCGACGGGACGCACTGCATGGCTGGACGTGGGGAGAAATTGCGGGAAACGGAGCGTCGTCGGTCCGATCTGTGTCTCCAGGTACTGGGGTGTCCCGCATCAGGCCGCTATTAGCCGCAACGGGGCAAAACTACCGAGCGACAGCCAGGGGGCGGAGCCGGGCCATCACTCAGGTCGGTGTGGGGCGGCCGGGTCATCGGTCAGGTTTTGATGTTGGGAGGGGGAGCATGGTGGGGAGCATGCCAGCTCGATGATGTAGCAGGATGAGTCAAGAGCAAGACATGTAAATACAAGAGGAGTGGTTGGAGTCATGTGGAGCTGCCTGTCGGGAAAAGTTCAGGCTGGGTGTGTATCCACCCATGTAATTGGGCGTGATCCAGGCTATGATCAGGTAATTCCCAGGCAATATCAGGATATTTCCTGATCCCAAAAGGAACCGTTGTATTCAAGTGGGAACTTCACCTGCAGACACCGAGCCCTTGCTGGGGCATGTCAAACGCATACCTTGTGGATGTCTCGCCCGTATTTGGGACACGCTCGCGCCGCACCCCGGAGCTGCCCAACCCATGCTTGGCACACATCAAGGTCCCACCATGGGGAGCAGCCAGGCCGTGCTGAGAGCACGCCCGGCGCGCCGCAGCGACACGTCCCGGCCGTACCCGGCGTGCCGCGCGGCCGCACGCCCACATCCGGCTGCCGGCCGGCGTGCACCACCGGTACTCACAGGCAGGCGGCCGGCACGCAGCAGCGTGGTGTCGCGCCACTCGACTGTCGCCGCACCAGCGCCGTGTGCGCGGCACGCTCGCGCCGCGGGCCGCGCGCCTCCCGCGGCGGCGACATGGCGGCCGCACGTGTCGCGCGGCGCGTGCCACGCGTCGCACCGCCAGCCGGCGGCGGTTGTCGCCGGGTGCCGGTCTCGCCACGAGCTGTCGGCAGCTGCGGGAGCGTCGACACACGGCGCGCTCGACCGGCGCGACGGCGCCGCCGGTGTATCCGATCTCGGCAGAGGGTCAGCCTTCCGACCCGCTACCGCCGCCTGCGTGCCGAGACGGACCGTCGGCGGACACCGTCACGGCCAGGCAGGTCGGCGCGTCCATGTCTGGCGCTGTCGCCTCTCGCCCCGGATTCCCAGCGTCCCGGCGGCTGTCTGCGGCAGTGTCGCGGTCTTCTTCGACACTGCGGTCGCGCTGTCACCGTCCGCCGTCCGCTCTCTGGCAGCACCGAGCTGCCCTCTGACGGTACCAGGCCGCTCTCCGACTGTGCCGGGTCGCGTTCGCCCCAACCGGAGGTCGCCCTCGGCGCAGGGCGCTCCGCCGGCGTCACGGCGTCACGAGGGGCACGTCGGGGTCGGCACTGTCGCGCGCGGCCCGTGCCGGCCGCCACTGGCGACTGGCCGGCCGGCGACTGCAGAACGCGGCGCGCGCCGGCGGCCCGGCGGCGGCGGACAGAGAGAGAGAGAGAGAGAGCGCGCGCTCGGAGAGCAGTGGTACCGCGCGGCGGCGAGCGAGCGGCGGCGAGCGAGCGGCGGCGGGCGAGCGGCGGCGGGCGCGCGCCGCGCTAGGTCACACACAGCGCGGTGCGAGCCGCGTGTGAACCCGCGCCGGCCTCTGCTCTCTCGCCGGCCCAGCACTCGACCGACTGAGGCGGCGCAGTCACGCATCGGTGCCAATCGCCACGCACAGGAAACTGGCGCGAACTCCGCGCATGACGGCGGGGGGGGCGTTTGAGAGCTGGAAGTGATACCCTTTCAAACGCTGAGGTCATCCATACAGACCAACAAACATCCGACATATTACACCCGTTAAGGTCTCTGTACTTTCATCTCCAAACGGCAACGTTCCAATATACGCTGCCGACAATGTAAGAACAAGGGGCAAAGAGACATCGCCTCCCCCGTAAACAATGATCAGCTTTAATACCCCACTACTTTGCAGGTTGCATGCAAATATCTCCATACTGGTTGATGCGTACTTCTGTCCTGCCTGATTCTGAGGTAGTTGTGATTATCTCGTCCATTGTTGATGCATGGCTATGTCCCGCGATGGTGATAACACTATCAATCAAATGTCATACGTGCGCAGAGGGAGAAATCGGGAAAGTGATTGTTGCACATTGTTTCGGATCATCCACGTGTGGATATTTATATGTCATACTGGTACGTGGGCATCCAATATATTTAACTAGCGCAAGTTTAATATGAGCCAAATGAGTGGGTACTGCAAGAAAATCCAGACTTTTAGACTGGGACATATTTGGTAGGATCCCTTGTCAATGTTCGAACCTGCGGAAAACTGGCCTTTGAATGTTTCATTGTGTATGCGAAGTATTTTAAGATTTCGGTAAATTGTGTCGAGTTTCTTAGTTAGTTAGTTATTAGGGATTTTTGGCGCATCAACTGCATTGTTATACAACGTCCGTAAATTGTGTCGAAAATCACGTGACTCGCTGACCTAAAATGAAAATATGATTCCCATTATTCATTATACTTCATAAGGCGATTACTGATCTTCTGCAATATCATGCTTCGATGATGCATTCATAATACGCATAATGTCGAGACCAGTGTCCCGTGTTAATGGCTCTCATTGCTGCAACACCACTAACAGCAATAAGCATCCGCATTGCATACATCTCTTGAAGGCAACGAAGAACTTCAGCCAACGCAAATGCTTCACTCTCCCAGTAAGGAAGCCACTATGTGGCAAGCGCACATTGGGCAAGAAAGATTGCCAGACTGAGCTACGATGGTAAAGCGAGATATCGGATAAGCGAGAAACAACGAAAAATGATGACCAGAGACGCGGACGGGCAGATTTCCGGTGAGCCTGCTGGCTCCAGGTGCCCTCCTCCGTCGTCTGTCATGAAAACAAATGTCCTCCATGGTAGGATTTCGCGGCCCTCGGGCGAAATCAATGCCGCACAAATGGTGATGTGGATGTCGGACAAACAGAACAGCAGCTGGTGTGCAATTGGTGGAAGGTGGAAAAGCTGTTGGATAAATGATGGTGCAGCTGCCAAACAGAGGAGCAGCTAGGGGTCGGCAGCTGTCGGATAAAGCGAAGCAGCTGCTGGATATATGGCGGAACAGCTGCCGAACTAACAACTAGAGCTTTTCAATGGATGGGAAACCAGCTGCCAGATAACCAAAGGAATGGGAGTTATATAGATTGTTAAGTCCGCATAACATGATTTTTGGCTCAGCAGACCTACTAGTATTGCCGATTTTTTTTAGCTAAACCAACGTACCCATGGACATTCACTAGATCACACACCTTCAAGTAAGACCACTTGATGATCATTTGATGCATCTACCATGCTCTGTTTGTTTGCGGCTGTAGGTGTCGAGGAAATTGAGGGAGAGATGCCTGGACATTTGAAGGCAAATTGCTTGCCAGTGCTGCGGGTTTAATTTTGCTGTATGCTGTTGTGTCAGATATGGCGCAGCAGATGCATGCAGTAGACGATTGTGTGGCCAAGAGTTGGATTCACCTTCGGGTTTTCTAAGGAGCTTGGCTTGGCTCCCTTCGGGTTTTCCGAGGCTATAACTTTAACATACACTTACACATCCAAGGTTGAGCCCGGATGCCTTCGGCTCGCCCTGGGAGCCGGGCATCTGCTTCGTTTCAGGTCGCGGGCGGCCAGCAGGGCCTGTCTGGAGGCTGTGATGCCGGCCACCCTCGAAATGTACTGTCACCTGCCATGTGTGTCTGTATGTTTGTTTTTCTGTATGACATGTGCATACCCACCTTCCACGTCACTTCCCTTGTTTGCCGGCGTCTCTCAACTGTTCTCTCTTACTCGCTCGATACGACCGGATGCCACATACGCCGTTTTAACGTAACTCCTTTCTAACGTAACTCATATCTAGCGGATAACACTTTGTCACTGTTTATGTGTAAAAAGGCAAAGCATAGCTGAAACAACATGCAAACAAGGCGAGGGACTAAAAAAAGAAAGAAAAGAACAGGCCCCAAAAACATTACACGGAAACATTTCCGGAGACTTATGTGTGAAACTGTGTTCCGTCAATTGTTCTCCGTACAACTTCTCACTTCCCTGCACACACACACACACACCTTTCCCATTCCCATTCCCATTCCCATTCCCAAACAACCGGAGCCGTGGGATCACCACAAGGTGGCAGCCAATCAACCCAACGAAGAAGAAGATTGCTGTTGTTGAAACTGTGCCACGAGTTACTGGCGCGTTACAACTGTTCTTAGTTGCTTTTTGTTATGAGCTTGGCTCAGTTGAAAATAAGTACGCCAAGAACGAAGGCATTTAGAGTGATACTGCCACAGAGATGCACACAGGGATGAACTTGTAAAAGTGCTGGCAGCGGTACGTCCTCTGTTGCCAAATTACGCACCGTATTGTGATAACATTGTCACGAGAGAAACAGGCAGCAAATTTGATATTCTCTCTTCCGGGATGTCAAGGACCGCGTAAGGAGATGTTCGGGAACGCCGCTAGAAGAGGAGGACATTAAGGTGCAGAGGGTTCATTAGGGGTGCTCCAGAACATGCAACAATATCCAAAGAGATCGACAATTTGAAGTACCAAGGAATCGTGCAGCGATTGGTGCTCACGATGCTTTCATGGGCAGTTACAACAGCTATGTCCAGTTATACAACAGTTATGGCCTACACGGGATCTGAACGATGTCGCAAGGAACAAAATTATCCTCTTACATTCACAAAGGAGGCTCCCAAATGCAAATTTCAAAAGCATTTTGTTCCAAAAGACAAAATGGATAAAATGTGACTGTATAAGCCTGTTCGACGGGGAAGAGATGGAAGAACAAGATGTAGCTGTTCTGTGTGTGAACAAGTGTGACATTTCAGGAGCTGATGGCGTTAAGGAATACATTGTGTGGAAATGCGGATGAAGGGTTCATTTAACCTTCTTGGATACAATCCTCACACCCGGTCTCGGGGTGGGGAGTCGCCAACCCCCGTAACGTCCCAACTAAGCGGTGCACGAGAGCAAAACGACTATTATCTGAAAGCCATCGACGAACCGGGCCAGAAAATGTCCTCACTTTTTATTTTAAAATAATTTTGAAACTCAAAATGGAGGTTATTGAGAAAAAAACTTATCAAACAAATTTTATATCTCCAATTATCATAAAGACACAGATAAAACGCACGCCATTTGATGCATTCGAAGCCACTTATCACTTCGCAAGGTCTCATGTTACCTGGCTTGGGTGTTGCTAGAAGTTGTGATGTTGCTGGAAGTTGTGATGTTGCTGGAAGTTGTGATGTTCCCGGAAGGTGTGATATTGTTGGTCGCATTGTTTGCCGGGACGGCAATATTGACCCGAGGAGTGGTGTCGCGGGTGTAACTTGGCTGCATGTTGCTGTGTCGGATGTAGCGCAGCAGATAAACGCAGTTGACGATTGCATAGCGAAACGGGTCATGCGACGCATATATTGCTGTTCAAATTGCACGAGATGCCGGAGCGCTATGACTGTTCTTGGTTTATTTTGTTCTGGGCTTGGTGGAGTTGAATATGAATGCGCCAGGAGTGAAGATCAGTGGAATGATATTGCCACAGAGCTGGAACCACCAAGAATGAACTTGCAAAACCAGCAACCACATTTCTGGCAACAATTATGTCCGAGGAACAGTGGGCGAGACGGCTACATCATCCCTTCCCAATGTCATTTGGTACCATACAAAGAAAACTAGAATCGACAGGCTGCGTCTACTGTTTTCCTGTTCCCCCTATGTATAGACATTAGAAGGGAGGGACCCTCCAAACATCAATACGGCTAAAACGGAAAGGCTCGCCTACCGTGGCGTCTACCAGAACCGACGACTTCATAGCGGCTGCGAAATCGGCCGGCTCGCTCCTGTTGACTGCACAGCGCTGCTTATGCAAAGTAATATCGCCAGAAGTTCGTTACTAATCACCGACAATTCAAGAACTGTCTGCGTGTGTAACGAAGTAGCGAACTTTTGACGCCTCCGGGCTGGAAATGGCTTCAGTGCTGCATAAGTGAGCACAATGGAATAATATATAGCATGACGTTCGCGCCGACAAGCTACGGAGCACGCAAGGAAAAAAAAGCCGGACGAATCTTCCGACCTGATCGACTCCCGGACGACATTTGCATGATGTCTGATAGTTCGTGATGCAGTGCGGCCGGCTGGAATTATCGAGAACTGTCGGCCGCCGTGGGCATGCCAGATAAAACCAACAGATGACGTATGACGTAACGTATGACGGCAGATATGGCACATATGGCAGCAGATGCAGCAGATGTATCAAGGAGCAGGAACACAGGAACAATCAAGATGCAGCAAATGCATCAATACATCCAAACCCGTGGTGTCACTGTCAGCGAATAGTGATGATACAGAATGCTGGAATAATTTAACGAGGGCCAGTCCCATCGCGACGTTAACGAGGGCCAATCCCATCGCGACGCCGCCGAACAAATGAGGAATCTGGGTCGTCTGGGCCTGGGTGTTTTGCATCCTTGATTGCTCGTCTGCGACTGGGATCTATCTAAACCAGCGGTGCGGCTAACTATCAATCTGGTCGGTAGAATGACACAGGAGTACAAAATGTTCGACAACGGTCGGCAGAAGTTGCACTTTCGTCACTGCGTCAGCTTAGTCTGCTTAAGCCGCACACTGCGCAGCCAGCGACATGGGGGCGAGCAATAGCTCCGCCACAAAAATAGCATTGGGGCTTTGGACTTTTCAGTGCATTCTTCCTAGAAGCGCACATTTTTTTGTCATATGCCTTCCAGAAATACCGCCATGGAGGTGTTCAGAATGTACTTCAACATGAAATTACTGATCAGAACGAAAGGTAAAAGTGCGGATTAAAAGCAACAAACGAGTGCAGATTAAAAAGACAACAAGGAGACAGGCAGTGGTGGAATGTTAAGTTGTTGCACGGACTAGGTAACATGCTTCAAAAGACACACTGAGTGCTTCGAGACTAACTGACATCTTTGAAACTGCATGAGCTGACATGTATCTAAACGTGCCCATTAACAGCTTCGCGATAACGCTGTTATCACACAGAGCTGTTGGTGTTCCTGGGATAAACAGCCGCAATGCACAGAAGGAGAATGGCACCGTGCCAAATAATTACCAATATTGCCTTCCAGCGACCAATTGCAGCATAAGCATGCTGGCCTCCCTCACATGGACTTCATCCTCGTTGAGGACGAGGGTGGTGGTACTTGGGTTCTTTTACGACGCATCTGACTGATGGGTCATATAGCGTCATCAATCTAGCACGCCAGTTGGCCGCGGGTGAACTCGGTAATCCCTACGATTGTGGTATCCAAACAAATGATCTTGCCACCAAGAGTCCGACTCTCCACCGACTGAACTACCGCGGCCTCCATGAGGACGAGGGATGAAGATCCTCAATATCTCTGAAACTCAGCATTAAGCCCATGGGAGTGGCAATTAAGAAATGGCTGAGATGGTGGCAGCCCGTCTCGCCATCCTCCCGGGGCCGAGGCTCTGGCAGACCGACAGTAAGCCGCGCCGTTACATTCGTCACGCCTGCCGGGCAACGGTCGCTGGCTGCAGATGTAATCACTGTCGCTCCTGTCTCTGCAGATGCAATCACTGTCGCTCCTGGCTCTGCAGATGCAATCGCTGCCGCTCCTGTCTCTGCAGATGCAATCACTCCGCTCCCGGCTCTGCAGATGCAATCACTCCGCTCCTGTCTCTGCAGATGCAATCACTCCGCTCCTGGCTCTGCAGATGCACTCACTGCCGCTCCTGTCTCTGCAGATGCAATCACTCCGCTCCCGGCTCTGCAGATGCAATCACTCCGCTCCTGTCTCTGCAGATGCAATCACTGCCGCTCCTGGCTCTGCAGATGCAATCACTCCGCTCCTGGCTCTGCAGATGCACTCACTGCCGCTCCTGGCTCTGCAGATGCACTCACTGCCGCTCCTGGCTCTGTAGATGCAATCGCTGTCGCTCCTGGCTCTGCATATGCAATCACTGTCGCTTGATCATTGGCAACCCTTGTGACCTAATGTTACGGGCGCAGCAATGCACCACCGTTCATCACGAGCGCGGCAGGAACTCGCAGGTGGCGATCAAACGCCACAGTGCCTACTGGAACTGGAGTCCGACTAATCCCAGCAGCCCTCCTTGTTCCAACAGAGTGCGCAGGTATTCATCAAACCCACCGACTGCACCGACACGCGGCACAAACTGCATGCCCCCACCGACACCACTGACCTGTGGCTCCAACTCTGTGACCCTCGCTCACCTCACTGGCACACGCTCGATACCTCTGACCTCATGCCACCGACCTGTGCCTCCATCGCCTTGACCGCCGCTGACCCATCGGCCATCGCCTTGACCGCCGCTGACCCACCGACGGACGCGCCGACACCGCTGACCCCACTGCCCCGTGACCCAGCTCCCCCTTCTGACCTCTGCTAACCCTGCTGGCGGACGTTCGGCACCTCAGACTGCGCCGCCCGACTCGCCGGCAGCCGGCAGCCGCTGGAGTCTGCCCGCCACGTCAGTCAGTCAGTCGGTTTGGCCGACGTCATCCGACAGGAGAGAGCGGCTGTCAGACTGACAGGTCGCCAGAACCACGCACGGCATCTGCCAGCTGCGGTCATGACCTGTCATGACCTGTCATGAGCTGTGCTCACGCCCAATATTTGCAAAACACTCCAAAGGTAACGTGGAATCTTACAGATGAAGATGATGAAGACGAGCTTTGCCGACTAAGTGCAGGCCTTAAAGTGTTCAGAAATCCAGTTGTTCTATCCCGCTATTGGGAAGACAAACAATATTTAACCATTGCAATCATTGTTCCAATACAACACAAATAGTTATTTCATATGCAATGAAAGCATATGCGGACGTCTATAAAACTCGTCTACCTTGCGATTTCATCAACTCCAAAAAAATAATATGGAATGTGATAACCATGGAATATAAATGAACCATAGCAAAGGCTTGGTCCTATGTAATGTTCTCGTACAGTGCCACTTCATCTGCATGCTGGCTCAGTTCACCTCGTTTGCCTAAGGAATACTTGTTGCGCCTCAACCGCACCTGGGCCATTTGTGATTTGTAGCATCCGTGGCGAGAGATAGAACATTGATATGGAGCTTTAGCAGATGACTGCAGATTATGCAACAATTAAATGTTTGTGTTTTGATTAAGTGTTTGTGGAACTGGGAAATATGGTCATTTGCGAAGGAGAACGATGATGAAAGGAAATACCCACTAAGTACACCGAAATGTGAAAATACAATATTTTCACCTAAGTCGCCATAATCGTTGTTCAGTTAATTTCTAACTTTCCTTTGTTTGGACAATCGAGAGGGTAGTATTCTCTTCTTTTCTATTTATTATTTTCCCACCCAGATCAACCAACACAACATTCAACCCTTCCAAGGCCAATACGAACGTAATATCATAGCCATTGAAGGATATGCCAACGTCAACGTCGTCAACC
Source organism: Ashinkailepas kermadecensis (assembly GCA_034440615.1). Taxonomy (NCBI): domain Eukaryota; kingdom Metazoa; phylum Arthropoda; class Thecostraca; family Neolepadidae; genus Ashinkailepas; species Ashinkailepas kermadecensis. The sequence continues at coordinate 1,156,764 of JAOTOM010005163.1, forward strand.
TCGAACTATGGCTAAATTGCGCAGATGCAAATAGTATACGTGGGTACTGGGGAGCGGATGGGACGGCGAGGTGATATATGTATTACATCGGAACAAATAATGGGCCATAATGTGCTGCATGCGCAGAATGATGATACGCCAGCAGGGATAACGAGTCATACGATGACGGTACATATTTCATGTAATGTTAGTCGACATTGCTTAACGTGCATATTGAACAATTCACAGGGATGTATACTCCAGTTACCATTTCCAAATATACGTGTAATGCAATTTAGTGCAGGCTTTGGATATGATAACTGCAAAGCAATGACTGCTACATTGAGAAACGTGGCGGCTGAAACCACACTCAAGGCAAGTGGAGAAGCCAAAGATAGTTACACATGGTGGAATGAGTGTAAAGATGCATTTAAGGAAGAAAAAGAGCCACGTACCAGCTTCGATAAAACAGGCAATGCATGGCATTAATAATGGAATAAAAGAAGTATAAAGAAAATAAGGAGAAAATAAGGGCACGTCGGACAGTAAGAAATGCAAAAGGACAATCACAATACTGCTTGTCAGAGATATTTAGCTGTTCTACACCAATGGGCCAGTTATGCGATAATATACGAAAACGTACCGAGAAAACGGAATTGCAAGCATCTCTCCCAGTAAGCAATGTTAGGGATGAAATAAGTCACAATCCACAGAAGGTTGGCACTGTTTTGGACAGACACTTTTCTGGTCTCTATTCATCGGATAATTTTGGATGATTTTTAGCAATAATGAAACGGAAATGAGCGAGGAAATGGCGAATTTTCCATCTGATAATACGCAAGTGCATAATATGCCATTTCATTTGACTGAGATCAAGGAAGCTATTACATCTGTGGAAACATTTCACTTGGTCTCGACGAATTGCACCACCCATTATTTGAACACTTGAACGATAAGCACTTTGCCAAATGTTCGTGCAGGCATGTCTGAGTTCGATTGCAGCGCTCCAAGGACGCGCAACATGACATTGAGTAGCCAATCAATGACTTGGGATAATCCGACCTCGTGAGATCGTGACGTATTTGACTCGAGTTGACCTTTTTATGATGCATTTACGTCCCAAATAAAGCAAGCTTAGATAAAACTTGAAGGGAACGTTTAGCAATGTCTATACTGCCTCAACGTGGCCTATGGTCGGATCACGTGGCCGGAAGCTGGATAGTTTACAAATATGCTCCAGCATCATATCAGTTCTTCGAAGTACAATCTGCATACATTAGAAGTGATGTAGCGGGGAAATTTAAGCTTTAACTGACCTGACCTGACCGTATGGTGTAGTCTGACCTGACCCATTTTTCTTCAAATATGAAACAGGCGTACGCATTTGATTTGATGGGTTCTGTACAAATAACCCGATGTGTGTATAATCATATTTTCCGTGTCATTCACCAAGATAAATGTCATGTGATTGGGCGACCTACTATATCCTTTAATCGCCTAAGCATCACCAGAAATGAAGAAATATGTTGCGACATGAGTGCAAGGCTACATTGTATTGCTGATGACCCTTTTCACTGTTTCTCCAGCATGCGCAGAAGGGCAGCTGCTTTTGCAAACCTGATTTTGACCCAACCTAACCTACCCTGTCCTGACGATGCTGTGCTGTGATCAATAGAAATACATTGTTTGATGTTAGCTCGTGAGAAACGATTCGAAACGAAAATAAACCCTGACTTTTTAAGTTCATCGAGGGGTTTAAGTCAAGGTCAGCATATTGACGTATGACCTATGGTAGCATTATTATCGGCCAACATACAAATTTGTGATGTGTTTCGGGCTCTCCATGATCAGGGTGTTCTAACGAGGTTTTGCCATTGGTCATAGCTTACGTGGTTCGGAGATTGTACGGGGCTTCCAAGAACCCCCCCCTCCCTCCTCGTCCCCGTATATTGGACTTGCCGGCCGGTCCGGCGAAGGTGACGATTATCCCCATTAAAGTGGGGATTATTCAGCCTTCACGTGTTTACATTATGGATCGGGTAGCAATTATTTTAATTTAGTTTAGTATATTTGCAATCATCCACGGACACGTAGTGTCCCATTATGGACGAAGTCACAATAGATGAAACAATAAATACACATGCACGGCTGCATATTGATACTTATCACATGCGTATGTGAACATACGTTCCTTAAATACCGGGGCACTGTACTTCCACAGATCAACATAGCCGTTGTGATCCAATAATATACGGCACAGTCCTGGGATGCGACATTCATTTGACGGACTTCATTTGACGGTACTCACACGGGTGCATGACGCGTGAATAAGTACTGTGTTGTGAAGCGGCCGGGGTGGGACAGCAAGAGGGAACTGTTCAAGCAGGAATGAATAATCAATAGTATGACGGTGAAAGTTGCCGATGAACATCATGTTCTGCTGTTCAAGTTCGACCGCTAGTGTGGCCACTGCCAGGAACTGCATGTACCAGATCCTTGTACTGGAGGGCGACATTCGTCAGACGACAGCGTCCACACAGCCACACAGGAAGTTGTATTGCGCTCGCTCTGTCCTCTGCGTGTTCACTTAGCACATACAGAGGACGAAGGGTCACATACAGAGGGTCCACTGTATGGGTCCACATACAGAGGATACCCGTCCGATTTACCACTACACAAATATAAAATCAAACGGACGTTAGCACAATAAGTGCACAGCACTGCCTTACTATCACACTAATACAGCGACCTGCCAAATGTTCCTGTCTGAAGCGATCTGAAAAGGAGTCCAAGTGCTCTATTCGCTTTGGTTGGTTATTTGGGTTCAGGGGCGCATCGACTGCGTTGGTCATACAGCGCCTATGCTCTATTCGCTTTACGCACAATCCAATCATTGGAGAGCGTCAGTGTGAGGGTCAGCACCTGGTCTGCATATCTTCTGTGTCTGGTCTGAATGTCTTTGAAGGGAACTAAATTTTGTCATCTATCTGTCAAACAAACCTCCGGGCACCGCCCAGATCTAAAGTTGAATTTGGTCCAAATACCAGCCGGCTCCCCGATGACATCAGTGGCTAGTTATTTTGTTCACGAGTACGTCAACATATGCCGCAGCACCCACGATGTCTCCAACGCGGCTGTTTTCCGTTGACGGCTTCAAGTTTTAACGGTTTATTTCATAAGCAAAACGTCCCGGTTTGCTAACGCTGACCACCGCCGCCCTCCCCGAGAAATTGACATCGATCCAGGCCGGCGACGCGACGGTGCGAAGCTGAGATTAGATTGGGCTGCATACCGCGACCACGAGCCAAGACGTGTGGCGGCGGGAACGGACAGCGTGGGGCGGGCTCCGCCCCCCCCCCCCGTGCCGCCCCGCTGGCCGGCCATGCCGCCAGACCAGGGACACCCCGGGGACGCCGGCGGTGCCGGCAAGTGTCCTCCACCTGAATGATCTCGCCCACGCCGGCCGATCGATCCGCTTCGTGTCGTCCGAGGCGCGCAGCCGGCCGCCCGCTCGGCGGGGAAGCGCGCCCTTCGCTTCGCCTGCCGTCCCACGTCGCCCGCCCGCCACCGCCACTCGCCCGCGCACGCGCACGCGCACACACGCACACGCGCGCGCGCCGCGCTTCGCACCTCGCACCTTCCTCGCCGGCGGCCACTGCACTGGCGCTGCCGTCGCCAAGACGGGCGGGCGGGGCGGGGCGGGGCGGAGGGGGCGGCGGCCCGACATCGGCGTCGTAACTGCGTGTTTGAACACGACTCACGGTCGGCGGCGGCGGCGATAGCGCGGCGATTATCTGCACACAACCCGAACGGCCAGGTCACGTGACGGCCGCCCGATGCTGTCGGGTGGGCGTGGCGCCGCCGCCAACCGCGAAGTGGCATTGGCGAGCCTGGCGTCGTCCCCCCGTGACGGGGATGTGGGCACGCTGCCAGGAGATGTACCCGCGATATTCCCGCTGCTGTGACGGTCGTTTGCGTTGGATCAGCGTACACAGAGCGGAAGACATTCCCATTCTGTTCGGTCATGTTCTGTTCTGTACATTTCCGTGTCCTAGGCACATGATGCACATTATCGCCGAGTGCGTTTCATACACAAGCTGCTGCTAATATGGTCATTAAATCACATATGCGGCATGGGCGTATACGCCCATCCTCAAAAAGTGCATGAACAGTGCGATGCCGGGTCCACATAACCGTACACAAACAAAGGTTGTTGAGTGGGGGAGGTTGCCCTGCGGGAATGACACCGTACTCATTAACTGAATTGCAATCGCCGTTGGTTTTTAGTTTAGTGTAGTTGCCGATCCGAAAGTAAGTGCCGAGCACGGGGAAGGGCGTGTATTCGCAGTAGTCAGAGACCGAACGAACCGACACGACTCACGAGAGAGGGCTCACCGTAATCAGACCACGAGCACCGGCCACGCGTCCCCTCGAATTACCGGATCGTCACTGGCGCGCGCCGCCGACCCAGCCGCCCTCAACAGCAGACCGCGCTGCCAAACTGCTGGAGCATCGCCCCGGGCTCAGGACAGCTGACTGTGCCGGGTGCCACTTGACTCATGCATACCAGCATGGCCGCTCACTACACCTCCACCTGATTATCAATAATCATCGTCGTCCGGTATACACAAATCACTTGGTACACCGCAACCATACAATTCGACTGGCGCCCGCCTGACACGCATACTTCGCCGGGGCGCGGCTCGCCCATCCCGCGCGTCCTCCGTGACCACACATTCAGCGCTCGAGTGGTCATAAAACGCATCGTCCTCACAATCCTCCGCCCGGCCCGCGCCGTCCGCGAGGTCTGCACTCAATTCTGCCGTCGCCCACGCATCCGGCGGTGCCGGTGGCGGACGCCCCGCCTCCGGTTCTACCGCCCCACCCGCGCTGGGCGACACCTTACACGGCTGCTCCATCACCTCCTCCGGTGGGTCAAAGTCCTCCGACTCGATCGCGCTCCCGTCTGGTCCGGCGTCCTCGCTCCCGAATCGCCGCCGGACACACCGCACGTGCCACGGGGCATCGTTCACCTCCACCAGCGGTGTCGGGAGCAGCCGCGTCACCACACCTCGCCGCGACACCTCCGTGCACCGCGTCGGCTGACCTCGGCGTCGTATCCACACGGTGTCACCGACCTGGAACATCGCGCGCGCACGCTCAGAGCCGTCGTTCGCCACGGGCATCGTCCGGCTGGGCCCCTGCTCACCGGCGGCCACCGGCAAGTCCCGGCCAGCTCGCTTGAAGAGCCCCGACGCCGGAACGCTGGAGGGTCGTACACCGTCGCGAGGCGTAGCATTGTAACGGTGCACCGCTTCACCGATGGTGCAGTCCTGGCGGGCCGCCATCACCTTAATTGTCCGATGATGGCGCTCGACAATGCCGTTACCTCCCACCTCGTGCACGGCCCGAAAGCGCAGCCGGACGCCCCATCGCGCCGCGAACACAGCCATCCGACGACCCCGGAATTCTGTCGCGTTGTCCAACAGCAATTCAGCCGGCGCGCCCCGTTCCAGGAAGATGGTTTCCAGCTGGCCCGTGACCTCGGCTGCGTCGGAACGGCGCAGCAGCCGCCACATCCCGTACCGAGACGGCCCACAGTCGATCACCGTCAGGTACGACCGGCCCCGGTAGTGGGTAACGTCGATGGCTAGACGTTCCCACGTCAGCGGCACGCTCAGTGACCCGCGCTGCCAGCGCGCAGGTGCCGGGTCGATGGACTGGCACACATCGCACTGCTGGATCACCGCTCGCACCGCTGACCGGGTGGCACGCGCGTCCTCGCTCCGACGCACATACCAGAGCGTCCGGCGGACCCCCTGGTGCCCGGTGTTCTCGTGCACCTCACGTATCCGGGCGGGGTCGGCGTCTGGTCGCGGGTCCACGGCCGCCGCGACGGCGCCCGGTGGCGCGTCAGCCGCCGGGTCCGGCAGTCGAAGCCACTCTTTTGGCACACGGGTGAGTGCGTCCGCCAGGTTGTCCGCGGATTTTACCAGGCCGACCGTAATCTTCAGGCGAAACTCCTCCACCAGCTGTCGAATGACGTCGATCCTCCGGCGGATAAGCATCTCCTCGTGCGCCTTAGTCCGCAGGCGAGAGCGGCTGCTCAGGGCGTCATCGATCCACTTGTGAACCGTGGCCGAGTCAGTGCGAAGGTCGATGGTGGTAACCCCCCACGCAACCGCCATGTTGACACCGCTGAGCGCCGCGTCCAGCTCGGCCATGTTGATGTGCATGGCCGCCTTCGACTCCGGCCGTAGCCAGCTCGCGTCCTCCACGACGCCACTGACCGGATCCTCCAGGACGACCCCGGCAGCAAGGGAACTGGCGTCCGTTCACACCACTAACTTGTCCCCCTTCAGCTGCCAGGGGCCTCGTGCCGGGTCGGCGCCCCTTACCCGCACCGCGACACAGTCGACCTGCTCGCGCAGCCCGGCGTCCATCGTCGGGTCGTCCCAGCCTGCCGTCAGGGCGTTGACGCGCCGCTTTAACCACGCGGCCGCCGGACGCAGCCACCCCACCACCGGCAGGTGGGACACCAGCTGGCCGCACCACGCGAACAACGCTCGACGTGTCAGCACCTCCGGGGGCGCGGCCACCGGGTTGTCGCGGCGCCAGCACAGTTCTCCGTCGTCCGCGCGCACCCGTAGCCCGAGCAGTCGCACTCCCTCGGCCGTCCGCTCCGGCGGCTTACAGACCAGACCGTACCGGGCGAAGTGCTCCACTACGTGGTCTGCGCCGACAATGTCATCGTCTACCAGCAGATCGTCCACGTAGGGCAGCACCCCCCGGTTCACCGCGGCATCCTGGAGCAGGACGGCCCGCACCACGGCCTCCATGACGAGCGGCGCGACGTTCAGCCCAAAGCCGACGCGAGTCAGGCAATACCTCTGGCCTCGCACCTCCACCGTCTGATACGGCCACAGCCGCCGGTCCAACCGGAGCTGAAGGTACGCCTTCCGCAGGTCCACCGCCGCGACGCGAGCGCCGTGCCGTCGCCAGCGGCGAAGCTGGTCAGCACAAACGTCCGCGTTCGTGGTGTGTGTGGTAATGGAGCCATTCAACTCACGGTAGTCCAAGACAGGGCACACCCTGTCCCGATTCGGCTGCTGGACCGCCATCAGAGGGATCAGGCCACGGGCCGGGCCATCTACCTGCTCGTCATACCGCTGCAGCCATCCCTCCCGGATCAACAGCTCCAGTTCAGCGTCGTACGCCGGCCGAGCCGCCGGCGGTACCGCATACTCCGCGACTCGGTTCTGCAGGCTCATGGGACCGTTCCCGTCTGCCCACACCCATGCCACGGTCCATTCGCCCGTCCGCGCGACGAATCGTTCCGTGAAGTCCGCCGCATCCACGGCCAAGTCCCGACGGTCGACCTCAACTGCCGCCGCACAGCTGTCGGTGTCCACAGGCTGATGCCACCCAGGGCCGTGATGCCAGACATTCCCAGAACCACGTCCACACCCAGCGGGCGGTCTGGCACAACCAGCGCCGCGAGCATTACTCGCCTGCCCTGGTATTCCACCTTGACCGTGACCGACCCACTGCACCGTAACGTTCCCCCGTTCACGGTTCTCATTTCCACCGTCCGCGGCGTCCACCGCCGACAGCAACCTCGGTACACGAGCGTGTCGGTGCATCCGGAGTCCACCAACACGCGTCGCTCGCTGCCGTCCACCTGCATCCGGGCGACCGGAAGGGCGCGATCTACTGCTCCGGAGACGGCGCTCGCGCTGACGCGTCCCCCGATGCGTTTGGGCAGGCCGCGGCGAGATGACCCTCCCTCCCGCATGTCCAGCAGCGTCGCGGTAGTCGTGGCCGCCGCGCTTCCTGACGAGACGGCGGGGGCGCGGGCCGCGACGCCGCTGCCGCAGCCAGCACCTCGTGATGTTCATCGCTAAGGATTTCCCGGGCCAAGCGGACGTGGCTCGGCAGCTCCATCCGCTGTGCACGCGTACCTGCCTTTAGCTGGCTCCGTACCGGTGCCGGCAGTCCCGATATGAATTTGGCGTCCAGGATGGACTCGGGGAGCTTCTCGTCCGAGACCAGCGCTATGAGGCGCCGCAGGTCCGCCAAGTAGGCGTCCACGGACTCCCCGGGTTGCAGTTCTCGGTCCTGGAAGGCGGCGTACGCGGCGTGCCGGTTTAACGCGAACGCGTGGTATAACGCGTCGTATAACGCGTCGCGGACGGCCGCCATGGAGTCCTGCGCCTTGTCGGGTAGCTGCTCCCAGACGGCGAAGGCTGCCCCCGTCAGCCGCTCCGGGATGACGTCCACGAAGTTGACGCCGCGTCGTCGGCACAGTTTATCTGCCCGCGTAAACCACTCGGCCACATTCACCGTCCCGCTGAACTCGGGTATGTGGCGCGTATCGAAATTACGCGGGCCTGCCACACCCAGGGTCCCCGACGCCTCCGCGAAGTTCACTGATCCACTCGCGACCGGCGTCGCCTCCCGTGGTTCTCCCTCTTCATCCCCGTGCCCCGGCATAGTAACCGCAATTTACAGCCGAAATAGCTTGTAGTTGCCGATCCGAAAGTAAGTGCCGAGCACGGGGAAGGGCGTGTATTCGCAGTAGTCAGCGACCGAACGAACCGACACGACTCACGAGAGAGGGCTCACCCTTATCAAACCACGAGCACCGGCACGCGTCCCCTCGAATTACCGGATCGTCACTGGCGCGCGCCGCCGACCCAGCCGCCCTCAACAACAGACCGCGCTGCCAAACTGCTGGAGCATCGCCCCGGGCTCAGGACAGCTGACGGCGCCGGGTGCCACTTGACTCATGCATACCAGCATGGCCGCTCACTACATTTAGGGTGTGATTTTCGACAATTTTCAATGTCAGCAGAGGAAGGGAACTACAAAGGGAAATTGTCACATTGTTATATTTTGTTTTAAGTCGTCAAACACCCTTCGGCTCTACTAATTTTCCTTCGGAAAAAGACAGGGCCAACATAGGTGCTCTCCCGTGTACACATGGATCACCAGAACAACACATTCAACAAGCACACAAAGTAACATCGACAAGACAACTGATTGATAATGCAATACTCAGGTCATACGACGACCATGCAGGCATTATGATTATTGAAGCTTTATTCATGCAGCGATTCTCCACAACACCTAACCAGTAAATTAGATCTTGCATTACTCCAGACCTATGGATGTGATCAAATTAAGTGTGGGGAGCACTCGAGACCACCGACCACCGGTTGGTTATTGGTTTTTACGACACGTCGACCGTTGAGTCATATAGCGTCGCCAATCTCTCACGCCGATTGGTCGCGGGCGAAGAGTAGCGACAGGTGAGATTCGAACCCACAATCTTTCGATTGTGAGACGAGCATCTAACCCCTAGACCACTCGTCCCCTCTCGAGACCACCGTTCTGGCCATTACATCACTGTCTGTGTTACCGATGATTTGGAACCGTAGTTAATAACAGTCTATTGGTTTTCGCGCAGTGAATGTGTTTGATTAACATCTTCATGCGCCAGGTTTAGAACTGAATAGTGCTTAAGCATGTTCCCATTCATTCCAACGAAGAGTGATGTGCTTGAAACGTTAACATATCCTTAGTTAATGACTGTTTTTGTACACCTCATATCGAACTTAAGCCAACTTAAGCCATGAAAACAAGACCAGTAGCCAGCTCAGAGAAGAACCTTGAAATTCAGTGAATGCTGAAACCGCGGTCGTCCTTAACAAAAACATATGTAAATGAGAAACCATTGCCGAAGTGTCCACACATATGCATGCATGTTGGTTGTCACATTGATCAGTAGCAAATCGATGCAATGCATGCTAATTGTAAAGCTTGGTGCCCGGGCAGGCTCTGAGAATACCAAACCACTTCGGAGACCTCGTCCTTCAGCCGAAAGGGTGCGGCTCAGTCCGGCAGCTGCATCACATCCGGAACGGTCAACGTCACGGTACGTCACCGCGAACAGACCTCTTAATGACCGGACTGGCCGGCGGGAATATATGTCTCCACTCCCCGACACATCGACTCGGTAGGCGCCCTGTGTTGTCCATCACACTCTCTGCGAGAGAGAGAGAGAGAGAGAGAGAGAGAGAGAGAGAGAGAGAGAGAGAGAGAGAGAGAGAGAGAGAGAGAGAGAGAGAGAGAGAGAGAGAGAGAGAGAGAGAGAGAGAGAGAGAGAGAGAGAGAGAGACAGAGACGGAGACGGAGACGGAGACGGAGACGGAGACGGAGACGGAGACGGAGACGGAGACGGAGACGGAGACGGAGACGGAGACGGAGACGGAGACGGAGACGGAGACGGAGACGGAGACGGAGACGGAGACGGAGACGGAGACGGAAACAGAGACAGAAACAGAGACAGAGACAGATATCCTCGCAGCACAGCTTATTTCATCCAGTTACCACTTGCTCGCTAGACCACCTGAACCAGCTACACCACTGATGAGACCGAGCGTGGCAGTGTGGGAAATATCACCGAGTTTGGCGCAAAAAACAAACATTTTCATCTCGTTTGCATCCATACCACGCTACAAGTCTCATACACGTGGAACACTGCCATAGTCGGTATGCATGTGCAACACTGCCATAGTCGGTATGCATGTGCAACACTGCCATAGTCTGCATACGTGCGCTGTCATAATCGGCATTCCTGTGCAACACTGTCATAGGCATGTCACTGTCATTATCATCATCATCATCATCAGTCACTGTCATGTCATCCCTCGAGTGCGCCCCTCTCGAAATTTTCCGCTGAATGCACCCCTGGGGCTCATCCAGTGGCTCCAGACATGCCCCTTCCATGAAAAATCCTGGATCCGCGCCTGCCCTTTTGGCTACGCCCTTGGAAGAGGTCTGGGCTGATAGAAAGAACTACAATTGAAGAGGAAGTCCTGAGCTCACGGATGTTGATTTCTGAAAAGTATTCAAGCGGGGGGGGAGGGGCAAATACATGAAGGCAATGGGCAGGCCCAAAGTGATTGCGGGAGCACACTCCATAGGGTCCCATGTTAAAGCTTGAAATTATTGGCTGGGGGGAAGCCAACATTGATGGGGCACTTGCCCCCTCGAAAGTATATAAAGCAACACCCCTGCCTGAGCGTTAACCCGTGCCCTGCAGGATGGTCGGGCGGATTCAGGGATGGTTGGCGGATTCAGGAACACGTCCCCATGGAATTTGGAGCCCGCGCCCATCCAGGAAGGCTCGAGTATTCCCCCTCATATTTTCAGCCAGAAGCACACCTTTCAGTGTGATACTAAACAAACGAGGCACTGTTAGAAAGGAGACACGAAGACTTCATAAGCACGCATCAAGAAGCAGGATGTCGATACTTCTTGGAGAAGGATGTCAATTGAATGTTCAGAAAGTGGTAATTTCCACCCTATTTTACGAATAATTTAACACTGCGATGAACCCAGCATCATTTCGCACTACTTTTTATCACAATCTATCAACATTTTTTCTTTATTTTACAATATTTCATTCCAGAGCCGAAATGCATGGGAGCGGGCGAAGCGCCCGATCTTTTGCCCATATACCGCGCCGCTCGGCCGCCTCCAGCCGGGAACGGCCGGAATAGGACGCGGAGCGTGTGGCGGGAGGCGAGTCCGCCGTCTAGTTATTATAGAGGTCAATGGGCCCTCTTAAAAAAATATGGCTGCGCTTCTGGTCAGCGTCACACCTGTGTTTGGACAAGCTCAGTGTTAGGCTCAGTCTCTATTTTATGACTTAGTTGATAGTCTGGCTCGGCAATATGCCAGGCTCAGGTCTGCTTCTGATCCAGCTTAGCTATAATGTGGATCATGCATCCGCCTGCTGGATAGTGCCGGTCTCGGTAAGCTCGCGCACAGTCTTCTACTTCATACGTGACGTCACCGATCTCGACCCGATCGATCGTGACGTCACCGATCTCAACCCGACCGGTCGCTTCCCATCGGTCGAGGGTCAGCTGGTGCGATGGGCACTGGCCACTGGCACACTTTTTCTATCTCTTCTTGCTGATGACCTGCGAGTAGATGAGATAGCCTTGAAACGTGCGTGTGGGAGCGGGGGTGGGGATGTTTGTCTGGCACAGAGCTGAGCTGATGGAATGGTTCTGGTCGCCACATAATGGACGCCGGTACACGAAGGACGCGACATAACCATTGCAGCGAGCTCTTCCACGGGTCAACGCACGCAACAGAATGAAAAGAGTGAATGGATCTTGCTCACCAACAGGCGCCAGTGTCTACTGATGCGCTATGTTGGCAGCGTGCCTGGTAGATTTGCTCGATTGGATGCTCCAGCGTGGGCCCAAGATATCTTCCACGTGCAAGCTGGCGGTCTTTCCGTAGCTGGTGGCAGGAACTGTCCTCAACCCTAAACTGAGTTGTGCCGCTGCTCACTGTTGGTTATTTGGGCTTACGGGCGCATCGACTGCGTTGGTCATACAGCGCCTGTGCTCACTGTGAGAGAGGAGAGTGCTTATATGGGTTGCAACAGAGATCTCTGTTGCAACAGCTGCAGCAAAGCTGCAACACCTCTGTTGCAGCATAGCTCTAACCGACGTAGCGTCGCTCTATGGCCTGCCTGTCGTGAATTGATTTGAGCTAATTGAAAATCTCCAAACGCAGGCCATGATAGGTGCCAACGGCCCCGTGTATAATTAAGAGGATCTGTGGCACAAAGCAGAAGCGATGTGCAGTGCATTGGCTCCTATTGATGCCTTATCTCTCTAATTAACTCGCACGGACTTTCTATTCCAGACGACCTATAATGATTGCATGGAGATACTGTTTGTGCCGAGCTACAGCGCCGCATGCATGCTCTATTGGTAGCACCACGACACATAAACGATGGTCGGCTTCTTACAGTGCCTGAGGGTACGAACACTTAAATTGAATCAGTGGCACACGAGCATCCACCGAGAAGGCGATGCTTCCAGTCATTTTCGGATGAGGGGATTGACTGATTATTTGGGCTTAAGGGCGCGCCGACTACACGGTCATTTGGTGCCCATCGGATGAGAGGAGTGGTAAGGGGAGTGGTGAAGGAAGTGGTGAGGGAGTGGGGAGGGAAGGGAAGGGGACTTCGGTTGACTTCGGACTCAGAAGAGAGACTTCGGCTGAAAATTCAAGGGGGTGCACTCAATGATTCTAAGGGGCACATTTTCATCTGGAGGGGCGCCTTTAGCTAAAAAATTAGAAAGGGTTGCACTTGAGCCTCACTGTAGGACCACTTTTCCTGGAAAGATGGGCGCCACCTTGCCATGAGCGGACACATGTCCCCTGCGCCCTCAGTATCTGTCTCTACAAGGGGATGAACAGCAAGGACGCGGCAGGTCGGAGTACAGGCTTAATGGGGAATACATGATGTGGTTTTTGCTTGATATATGCGTACATATCAAGCAAAAGTTTTGCTTCATATATGACTGTATCATTTGAAAATGATAGTCATTTTGACCACCTAGAACGCTCCAGCATCACCGCTCTACGTCCACAACACACTGCGCTGCGCCTGCCAGCGCCGCCGTTTTGCCCATATGCGGCGCCGCCGTCGGGAACTTTTTGAAAAGTCGAGTTGGCTGTCTAGTTATATATAGAGGTCAATGAGGGGGCCCCATAAACAAATGTGATGAAACCGAGTCGCTATCGGCGCGCAAAGCGCGCCGATAACGAACATAATCGAACTACTTACTACTCGTCAGACTGTCTCCCAGTGCCACAGCACCACTTGTCAGACTATCTCCCAGTGCCACAGCACCACCCGTCAGACGATCTCCCAGTAACCGGACCACCACTGTCAGACTCTCTCCCAGTAGCCGGACCACCACTGTCAGACTAGCCCCCAGCGTTAGTCAAGTAACATCTGTGGGCGCCGGACCGCCGTCACCCGGCAGGTGATCGATGAAGACCACGCCCGTGCAGCCGGGCTCTGATTTGGGCGGACCGCCTGAGGGCGGAGAGCTGAGGGGGGGGGGGGGTCGGCGGCCGTGTTGACGCAACGCCTGCCAATGCGTTGCGTCGGTGCCGGAGCGGGCGGCCGGCGCCGCGGGCGCTTCCGCGCGAGGCACGCGTCGCAGTCCGCCATGGCAACGCCGGCTGGAGCCGCATCGACCACCCGATTGCGCGGCCGTCAGTGAGTGAATCACGTCGGCGGCTAAACCGGATCATCTGCTGCTCCGTGGACGGGAGGATATCGGTCATATCGATCATACAGGTGGTGGTTTGCGGTCAAGGAAGTCACGAAAACATTGTACTTAGCCTATGTGCGACCCTGCTTGGAATATGCTGTACAGGCATTTACTTATACAGGTATATGGATATTGTAGAGTGCAGCGCAAAGCCACGAGACTTATCAGTGGACTAGGTAACTTCGAATATGGAGAAAGGCTTATGGCTTTAGATGTGTGCTCACTGAGGTATAGGACATTCAGGGATGATATGAATGAAATGGTTAAAATCGTTAAATGGTTAGATAATGCCAATATGAATGATGCTCTTGTATTTCGAACATCACATGGGATTCGTTAATTCAGGTTGTACAAGTCAAGGTGTAGGACAGTTGGCGGCAACAGGTTTTCAGTCAAAGGGTGGTTGATCAATGGTATAGGCTGCCTGCTGAAGTTGTGGGGAGTTCCCTCGTTGAATGTAGTTAACAATAGGGTGAACACATTCTTAGGTTGGAAAATCATGTTTTTAAGTTATAATTGGTGGTGAATGGGGTGAGATTGTTCCTGGTGCACTGTGCAGGCCCATTTAAGCAGGCACGAATGAAGGATTTTGAAGATAAGTGATGGGCATGGGTTTGCAGGGGTTAGTCGTGCAATATTAAGTGAACTATGCTATATATGTTGGGTAGATAGTTCCTATGGAACGGGATGGTATTGATGGTGGGTGTCAGTGTCCTGCTCTCATCCTATAATATTTTTCCTTTACAGGTTTCACTCGGGTGGGCCCTTGTGGCTATTATTAAGCCTGATCAATCTATGACTTTATGACATTCTGGTGCTGGTGTTGGTGTTGTTGTTGGTGGTGGTGGTGGTGCTGGTAGTGGTCTTGGTGGTCGTGGTGTTGGTGTTGGTGGTAGTGGTGCTGGTGTTGGTGTTGGTGTTGTTGGTGGTGTTGGCGATGGTGGTGGCAATTGGTTGGTTATTGGTTTTACGACACGTCGACCGTTGAGTCATGTAGCGTCGCCAATCTCTCACGCCGATTGGTCGCGGGCGAAGAGTAGCGACAGGTGAGACTCGAACCCACAACCTTTCGATTGTGAGACGAGCATCTTACCCCTAGACCACTCGTCCCCTATTGATTGGGTTCGGACAGCCCCTGCCGGAGAGCGGCTCGCCCAGTGACCCGTGACCGATGTGGTCAGCCTGGCACCGCCCCACTGGACGCGCGCGGTGTCAGCCAGGTGACATGAAGCCTCTGATCGTGACAGGAGCACGCAGAGGTGTCGGCACGTGATTGGCGCGCGCCGTTGCCAATATTCCATCGCCAATGTCCTACACATTCCATGTCGTGTGTCCATGTCGTGTGTCCATGTCGTGTGTCCATGCCGTGTGTCCATGTCGTGTGTCCATATCGTGTGTCCATGTCGTGTGTCCATGTCGTGTGTCCATGTCGTGTGTCCGTGTCGTGTGTCCGTGTCGTGTGTCCATTTGTCGTTCCATGTCATGTGTTCATGTCGTGTGTCTATGTCATGTGTCCGTGTCGTGTGTCCATGTCGTGTGTCCGTGTCGTGTGTCCATGTCGTGTGTCCATGTCGTGTGTCCATGTCGTGTGTCCATGTCGTGTGTCCATGTCGTGTGTCCATGTCGTGTGTCCATGTCGTGTGTCCATGTCGTGTGTCCGTGTCGTGTGTCCATGTCGTGTGTCCATTCAATCAATCAATCAATCCTTTTATTGGTACCAAGAGACACTCAGTATCAAATGTCAAAAACGCTAAAAAAAGGGGTGGGACAGGAGGCTACTAAAACATTAAAAACACATGCATACAATACTCAAACATTCCCACGTACAGCTCTTTTCAGCGCCTCCTTCAGCTTAAACTTAAAAATGTGTCCGTGTCATGTGTACATGTCGTGTGTCCATGTCGTGTGTCCATGTCGTGTGTCCATGTCGTGTGTCCATGTCGTGTGTCCATGTCGTGTGTCCATGTCGTGTGTTCAGCATCATTGCATTGGCAATCCCAGATGCAGTTTCGATTGCTGCGATTCAACTGAGTAACTATGTTGGCCTTTGCCGGTGCATGTGTGATGTGCAGTGTGATGTGCAGTGTGATGTGCAGTGTGATGTGCAGTGTGATGTGCAGTGTGATGTGCAGTGTGATGTGCAGTGTGATGTGCAGTGTGATGTGCAGTGTGATGTGCAGTGTGATGTGCAGTGTGATGTGCAGTGTGATGTGCAGTGTGATGTGCAGTGTGATGTGCAGTGTGATGTGCAGTGTGATGTGCAGTGTGATGTGCAGTGTGATGTGCAGTGTGATGTGCAGTGTGCAACGCGCACCCATCCGCACCACTTCTGGCCGGGAAGCCGACTAATGGCTCCGGTTGAGCGTTGGCTATGGGGAGCGTGGGAAGCCACACTACGTGTGGATTATTTTCCCCGCCGGGTCAAGCCACTTGTAAATCAAACTGCGTCTTTGCGTTCCGCGTGTTAACGTCGGGATCACTGGAGGGGCGGACGGTGTGTTAAGCGGGCCGCGAGCTGCCTCCACGCCGGCGGACAGGGCCACCACGGCCGCAGACGGTCAGCCGTCTGCGCGGCGAGACGCCGTCTCTCCCAGGTGAAAGGTCAGCACCATCACAGCTCGGGCAAATGTCGTGTGACGCGACGTCGTCGCAATCGGAAGCGGAATCGGCCGAGCTGACTGCGTAGCTGGACCAGCGGCGGCTGTCTGCCGGCCTGGGACAATCATGTCCCGTGAGAGCGGCGGCTGTCTGCCAGCCTGGGACAATTATGTCCCGTGACAATGGCGGCTGTCTGCCAGCCTGGGACAATCATGTCCCGTGAGAGCGGCGGCTGTCTGCCGGCCTAGTACGATCTTGTCCCGTAAGAGTGACGGCTGTCTGCCAGCCTGGTGCGATCATGTCCCGTGAGAGTGACGGCTGTCTGCGCAACCAGCAGCGCCCTGTTTTACCATCAGAATAACACAGAATATTTAAAACACCATTCTGAACATGTTTTATGGATATATGATTCAGTGATTGAGAAGGATCTATCTTCATGTCGGTCCTCATTTCACAAACTTCTTCGCTGCTGGATATTCCGATGTCTGGGCATTCTTACCTGATGCGATCCCAATTCCTGCACAAAATATGCCACTAATGCGCATTCATGACCACACAATAATAATCGCATCCCTACCTACCAATTTGACATGTGACGTCCATCGGAACGCTATGTCATGAGATGAAGGGACAGGACAGGTGATTCCACAAAGGTGAACCGAGCTTGACATAATTATTTTTATATATATATATATATAAATTATGCAGAAATAATGTCAAATGATGCACAACCAACCATATCCAAGGGGTCACACTAATGTACATGTACATGCATATGCACCATCGCACATACACATACACACATACACACACACACACACACACACACACATACACAGACACACAGACACACAAACACAAATATACAGACACACACACACGCACACACGCACACACGCACGCACGCATGCACGCACGCGCGCACGCGCACACGCACACACGCGCACACGCACACACACACGCACGCACACACACGCACGCACACACACACGCACGTACACACACACACACAGACAGACACACACACCGTGCAGGTCCCGAGCCAGCTTCACACACGGCTGCCAACCGTAAGGGAATCACATCGGAAGCTCTCATCAGCGCGCAGCCGACCAAACAAGGCCATTAGCGCTGTGAAGCCGCCGTCTCGACGTCACTCACCGCCGAGCGCCAGCGGCTGGCAATAGCGGACTGTGATCGACTGGGCGAGACACAGTCAAAGGCCGGCCACGGCCAACCCGGCACACGCAGAGCAGCGAGAAGGCAGCACAATGTGTTGGGAAAACGGTGGACACGTGTGGCATTGTGCATGTCCAGCAATTACTAGTTATAATTTTTACGCAGAACACTATAGAACTGAGATGCAACCACTAACATAAACCACCTCACTGTTTGGCCTGCTACAAACAAAGGCCAAAAAAGTTCCACGTCTGCTACGCAAGCGGTATGAAGTGTCACGTTTTGCTACCTGGGTATGATAAGCGCTAAGCACCGACGTGGGGTGTATGCTTGCAAAACTTAATGGTGTATGCTTGCAACCACCAGTACCATGACGGTGTTTGACACTTGGTTAATGGAACATAATTGATGGTATTTTCCGGTGCCGATGAACCAAATAATCGCGTGAAACACAATGGGAGTAATTCGAATACATCGCCAGCCAGAGTATGCTCAGTGTGAAATGCAAATCATCGTACTGTTGTGACCAAACATCTTGCGCATGCAAATTGCTGCCCGGAGACCATACCCATGGTCAATGATGCCGTAGGTCCGTGACACCAGGATGGCAGCTTCTCGCTGGGAGGAAGCCCAGACCCGGCGGTCCTCTCATCAGTGGCTGGATCGAGT
Organism: Ashinkailepas kermadecensis; assembly: GCA_034440615.1. NCBI lineage: Eukaryota > Metazoa > Arthropoda > Thecostraca > Neolepadidae > Ashinkailepas > Ashinkailepas kermadecensis. Next base: position 1,175,345 of record JAOTOM010005163.1, read on the forward strand.
GCTGGGTGAACTCGGCCAAGTGGCGGTTGAGATTAACGCCATTAAGCTTACACATCTGTATCCCGCACTCGAACTCGTTACGCTCAACATTTTGTTACCCCCATGCGCCTTCTTCATCGTCCGTGAGTCCTCTTCATCACCACCAGCTTCACGGCCAGCCTCTGCCCACCTTTCATCTTCGAACTGTTTCGATCTGTGGTCTCTCCTCCACAGTCGCCCCCTGCAGTCCCTCGCAAGTCACCATTTTCCCAATTCTCAATGAATGCGCTGCAGCCCCCACAGGAGCTCAAGCGTGCAGGGCCGCAGGGCTCCTCGGGTAACAACCTTGGTAGCAGGTGAGCACGATGGTCACAGCTTTGTACCCAGCATCACCATGCTTTTCGTGGTACAACATGAATATTGGAAGATCGCAAGATTGCAAGAATATCGGAAGATTGCAAACTGTTAGCAGATAACTGGGGAGGTTCGGGAATTAAAACAATGAAAAGAGTAAAAACAATCCAAGACAATGAACTGTATTCCACCATTTATAGCACAATGTGCGTGTTGCCTGAGAAAGGCTTTCGCGCGACATGTGTCTGGCTCTTCCCAGTTCAAAGACAATTATTGGATGCAAAAGTCGGCTGAAATGTGTGAGTTGTCATGATCCGATATACTTGGTAGCTGACGTCATTGGTTACGTAATATTTAATAAGCTAGTGCAGTATTAACATAGATGCATTGCTTTGTGCTGCCAATGAAATGCAGCAACATAAGACCATGCTGGCGCCTACCTGCAGAGTGTTTTGTATCGACGAATGTGAATGATTGCCACCGGAGCTGTCCCACACATGACAATCGTGCAGCGCACCATAGCTGGTCAGTGCGTCGGTCATAGTCGGTCACCATAGTCGTATTGCGCACCATAGCTGGTCAGTGCGTCGGTCATAGTCGGTCACCATAGTCGGTCACCATAGTCGGTCAGTTGCGCACCATAGCTGGTCAGTGCGCAGTTACCTGGCCTGTAGCTACAAGTGGCAGCCTGAAATGACTCACCAGCCGCAGTTTCCCGGTGGGGTTCAATCTCAAAGGCCCGGGAACGATTTTCAAGCAAAAGGGTCAGTACATTTCAAGACAGAAGACAGTCTTCTGCCTCTCCCCCCCCCATTAACGTCAGGAATTCGGATTTGGGCAACTTGGGTTCTGGAGCAACAACGTTCTTTGCTTTTATTTTTTGCAATTAAAATACTCAGTTCAGCTGCTAGAAACTTCAACCGCTGATCTTCCCATGTTCCAGTGTTCCTGTGTGACCCAAACCCAAACAGCTGACCCCCTCACGTCCCCGTCGTCGAGAGAAAACAACAATTTTCCGTGATAATAAAATGGCAGATTATCACGCGGGTTCCATACATTTAGCCTTTGGCGGGACGGCGTTCCTGCCGTCCGAATGGTTGTTGTTATTCATGGCTATTACCATCGAGGAAATATTATATTCAGCAGCTGACAACCAAAGCTACAATGAAAGTGATCTTTCGAACACTAACATGAATGAAGATACAACTCATGCTTGTTCTTTTGCAATGCAAATATTTTACAATAGGTGCACAATCCTTTCAAAGTCAGTAAACCTTTAAGGACAGGTCAGACAGGTAGTCAGGTCGAGCAGACCGCTGTGGACCATGGTGGTTGTGACCGCGACGAAGACCCACCCTCCCGGCGGACCCATAGGCGATACCTTCCGGCGAGTTTATCCACCCGACTCACATGTCGCCTGATACAGGACTGCAAAACTTCAGGATGTATTTTTTCGAAGCTTGCCAGCTTTCCAGATAGGGTCGGACCGCATCAAAACATATCAGGTGGGGTTCAGACCGCAGGAACCCCAGCGGTGACGACGGCGATGACAGTCTGGCAGTACAATGTAAACGTGCGGCTCACTAAATGTTGAGCGAGCATAGCTGCCACCTTTCGGCGAAATTCTAAACTACTGATGGTATAGATGTCGCTACCATTGCTCAGGAAGTCGACGGACGAGACATGAACACTTGGGATTCTATTTCGGGCCCAATGCACAAGTTAGTCAAAGGTGCCATGAATCCTGCTCGTATTCCTATTTGGACCAGGTTTCCATTTCAGACTGTCTGGTCATCTTTGTGCATAGCTCCTCTCGTCCACAGTCAAGCTGTTTTTGAGGCCTCAGGGCAGGGCCTCCCCAGCATGTTTGCCGAGGCGGTGGCCATTTATCAGTGGAACAGGCGATAAAATTAGCATCATGAAATGTGGTGTTCTAAATATAAATCAAGGTTTCATTCCAGATACATGCAACTTCCTCGCTAACAAACATTTTACCTAAGCCCATTATCACTCGTCTTGTATCTTTTCCAGGGATTGCGTCCATTGCAAGTGAATATATATATGTATACCATATATATATATATATATATATATATATATATATATATATATATATATATATATATATATTATGTGTGTGTATAGATAGATAGATAGATAGATAGATAGATATCTCATTAAAAGTAAAGGAACACAAAATCGCGAAATGCTACGATTGACACCTTCAACAGTTCTTTTTCCTGGGAGAGGGAATATGGCTAGCCAGATGTTCCTGAGTACCGACAACTTTTTGGCAATGATCGACGGTGTAGCTGTGTCAAAAAGTTGGCGGTAAAGCAGGGATGGAGTCTCCGCCCCGCTTTCCAGCTGATCTTCTCCATTCGTGATGGATGCGTACTCCATACATTTCGAAACTCAATCACTCTTCCAATTTTATGAGTGCTCCAGCCCAACTGGGCTAGTTATAGTTGAACGCAATTTAGTGACGATCGGCAATGATTTGGGCAAGAACGTCAACGACCTTCCACAGGAAGGTCGTCAAGTATTCGACACCTAGTTCGTAGCCTGCAATAAGTATGTCATGGCCAAGGTAATGGTTGCATTCACCTTCATGACCTTTCACAAACATCGCTTCAAATTGGATTGTGAGACTTTAGCTATCACGTGGATCGCTCACAATTCATACAACTAAATTGGGAAGTCCGCTGTTCGCAAGTGAGCGGCAGTCAGCGCCCATTTGGTGCCTAAAGAACTGCATCCGTCTTCAGTACCGGTTTTTACCTCCGTCACAGTGGGCTGACATTGAACCGGTCCAGTCCACGGCACCCACACGCACCCTCCCTCCGTACACCCAGCACCCACACGGACCCTCCCTCCGTACACCCAGCACCCACACGGACCCTCCCTCCGTACACCCAGCACCCACACGCACCCTCCCTCCGTACACCCAGCACCCACACGGACCATCCGTACACCCAGCACCTACACGGACCCTCCGTACACCCAGCACCCACACGCACCCTCCCTCCGTACACCCAGCACCCACACGCACTCTCCCTCCGTACACCAAGCACCCACACGGACCCTCCGTACACCCAGCACCCACACGGACCCTCCGTACACCCAGCACCTACACGTACCCTCCGTATATCCAGCACCCACACGGACCCTCCGTACACCCAGCACCTACACGTACCCTCCGTACACCCAGCACCCACACGGACCCTCCGTACACCCAGCACCTACACGTACCCTCCGTACATCCAGCACCCACACGGACCCTCCGTACACCCAGCACCCACACGGACCCTCCGTACACCTAGCACCCACACGCACCCTTCGTACACCCACTGGCCACTGGCGGCCGTACGGATCCAACTGTTAGCCGCAGCTCGCCGCAGATAAGATAACCAAACCGCGTCTACTGGTGAACCCAGTCGGCCATCACATCTTCACATAGGCCATATACGTGATATCGGGGCTGCAATCAGAACAGCCTACAGCCTCTCAAAACCCCGACTTCCTTATTACCCCGAACCCTAGCAATCATTAAAATCATCAGGTGCCTCAAAGCAACGAAATGGGAAAATAGCCCTCTGGTGGGTAAATTCATAATTATGACATTTTAGAACTTCCAGCACTCCAAAACTCCTGGTGATTCAACAGCCAATCGTCTTAAAACCCAGAAATCCTCAAATCCCCAAGCTTCAAAGGACCGCATGCTTCAAAATTCCAAAATCAGCTGACACCAACCAGACCAGGAGAATTGAGAATGTGTGTGGTTTGAGACCTTGGGGAGTTCTGACATGGACTCATGTCGTATTTGACCGCGGCCCTGACCCCTGTCGACGACGGTCAAATCGCTCACTGGCGACAGCACGCGCTGCGCAGTACACCTCCGACCCGGAGAGACGCCACTGGCGGATTTGGCCGGAAATTCCGTGTGGCCGGACCACGGGCGCAGCTCGATCACGTGTCCACGCGTCGTTTCGTCCGCTCGGCCTGTGGGTCCGACGCACATCGACCGAGCCCCGCGCCCGAGCCCGAGCCCGTGTCCGGATCCGGGTCCGGAGGTAGGTCGGCGCGCGCCCGGCGGCATTTGCCGGACGTGCCGCTCCGGGTGAACTCGCGCCTGTTTCGAGTGTGAGAGGGCCTTGATCTAAATCTGACATCAGGCAGCCATTTCCTCGGCGGCCGACTCCCGCCCAGGAGATGGCAGCAGCTGGGGAGTGTTTGCCGTGCCACGGACTTCACCCTGCTCGACCAGCACCCGCGGCATCAGGTTCGCGCGCACGATCTGTCTTTGCGCAGATCTCGTTGTACTGGGGCACGCTCTGAGGACACGGCCTCGCCTCGTGGTACAGGAGCAGACCCCTGTTCGCCGGCCGGATAGATCGGGATGGCCCTGTCGTGTGCAGAACGTGCCGCGAAGGGGAACCTGAGAGCAAGCGCGTTCACATTGTACAACGCAGTCAGTCCCCCAATGGTGCAGACATATTGAACCTCTGTGAAGTACATATTGTGTACATAGGTTGTTTTACGACGCATCCGACTGCTGGGTCATATAGCATCGCCAACGCCTCACGCCGGTTGGTCGCGGGTGGGCTCGGTAATCCCGCAGGTACATAGTGTGTGCATTGCAGTATGTGCACACTGCAAGACAAATATCAACAAGTAGGGATGACTATTTTCAGCGGATATTGGAGAGCAACTTTCGGGAGGAACTTTCTGAATGAACTTTTGGGAGGAATTCTCTGGAGGAATATTTGCGACAAAGGCTTCAGTCAAATGTTTTCGTGACGAACGTCTTGGACGAATGTTAGTGAGGAGTATCCGATGAGCAGGGGAATCATGTGAAGGGAGAAGGAATTTCAGACTCCGGCCGCTTACTCGGGCAATCTCACAATCGTGTCAATGGAAACATCGCTTGGAATATCTGGAATCCAATCAAATGCCCAGGTTGAACCGAACCAAGCTTCTTGTAATTGCTGCTCTTCGTACTCTCATGAACAATAGCCCTTAGAGTTTTCACGTACCAATGATAGGTTCGATGGCATACTTTCCCCAGGATATGCAAGCAAGCAGTACCGCTGGACTAGCTAAAACTGTCACCATTAATATATCTTGCGGTACAATGAAAACGGCGCTACCTACTGAAATTTAGCTCCGTGGGTTGCTTTACGATCCACTCAGCTGACGTGCGACACAGCATGGCCACTCTATGATGGACACGGAGGGGCCGAAATTCCATACGGTGAGCGAACTTCGAGCCCACGACCCTTCCACGACACGCACGCTTCACCCACCACACCACCATTACTTCCAGTTACCCCCGAATCGCATGAGCTACGCATTGCAAACAGCGCCGCTTCGGTGGTGATCCTGGGAGCTTGGCGTGCTCGGATAGTCGGTCGGTCAGATCACATGCCATTTTCCTGGCAGTCGAGTAATCCTGGGGCGGGAACAAGTCGGCACGAACGGTACCATTGTGGTGGGACACCTTCCAACAACGCACAACGTCGCATGGCAACGAGTATGACCGGTTTGCAGTTCGTCCGTGGCTGGCGTCGATGCACTCTGCTACAGATGACCCTGGAACCTGTGCTTTCTTTGTGGTTTCGGTAAGACGCGATGTGATCTGCGGGTTAAACTGCGGCGCCCAAACGTACGCCGGTGGACGTTGCAGGCAACATGCAGCGCCCTGCTTTAAGCTTTCCGTCTGTTCCCGTTTCTCGAATGTCCGAGCAGTAGATGTTAATTTGCATCATTTCCATTGTCGAGCATCCAACCGATGCTCAGGATGGCTAAATAGGCTCATCGCCATCCAACACATGCTTGCCACGGTGTCCATATTGGTGTGCACGTGAGTCTGTGTGTGCTTGTGTGCCTACCCAGAGAGAGTTTCGAAGACCCGAGGCCCCAAGGCAAGACTCCGGCATCACCACCGACAGAGGTCAGACCAGGTCATGCGAACACGGCCACACACAGGCCACCGTCTGCAAACCTCTGCCAAATAGATTGGGCTGATTGTGCAAGGCTAGCCAACGACCTCATAAATGGCACCAGCTCGGTTACATTACACTAACCCCTGATCAACCTAGCCGATTGACCTCGGCTCGCCCTGCGATGGCCGAGGCTGGCTGCCAATGATGTACGACAGTCAGGTGACCTCTGGCCACGCCCTGTTGCTCATTTATCGTGGGCCATAGGTCAGCTGGTGGGGCACATCACTCAGGCCCGGTGCAACACGCAAATGGCGTGCTCCAGTCGTCTAAGTTAGGCGCGCTGTTGCCAGTATTTCGGCTTCGGTCGCTGCAGTCAGCACGTCCGCTGCGGCCGGCGCCGGCCACCACACCACGTCACGACAATCACCGACTCGGCCACCACACCACGTCACGACAATCACCGACTCGGCCACCACACCACGTCACGACAATCACCGACTCGGCCACCGCACCACGTCACGACAATCACCGACTCGGCCACCACACCACGTCACGACAATCACCGACTCGGCCACCACACCACGTCACGACAATCACCGACTCGGCCACCACACCACGTCACGACAATCACCGACTCGGCCACCACACCACGTCACGACAATCACCGACTCGGCCACCACACCACGTCACGACAATCACCGACTCGGCCACCACACCACGTCACGACAATCACCGACTCGGCCACCACACCACGTCACGACAATCACCGACTCGGCCACCACACCACGTCACGACAATCACCGACTCGGCCACCACACCACGTCACGACAATCACCGACTCGGCCACCACACCACGTCACGACAATCACCGACTCGGCCACCACACCACGTCACGACAATCACCGACTCGGCCCACACCACGCGAAATCACCGACTCGGCCACCACACCACGTCACGACAATCACCGACTCGGCCACCACACCACGTCACGACAATCACCGACTCGGCCACCACACCACGTCACGACAATCACCGACTCGACTCGGCCACCACACCACGTCACGACAATCACCGACTCGGCCACCACACCACGTCACGACAATCACCGACTCGGCCACCACACCACGTCACGACAATCACCGACTCGGCCACCACACCACGTCACGACAATCACCGACTCGGCCACCACCAACCACGTCACGACAATCACCGACTCGGCCACCACACCACGTCACGACAATCACCGACTCGGCCACCACACCACGTCACGACAATCACCGACTCGGCCACCACACCACGTCACGACAATCACCGACTCGGCCACCACACCACGTCACGACAATCACCGACTCGGCCACCACACCACGTCACGACAATCACCGACTCGGCCGTGACAACAGTGTTCCGGATAATGCGATCGACAGCGGAGACTGGTCACAGCATCAGTGGCTCCGACAACAGTGGTCACAGCAGCAGTGATCACATCAACAATGATCCTGACAACACTGATCATGGCAGCAGTGACTTCGATAACAGTGGTCACAGCAGCAGTGACTTCGATAACAGTGATCACGGTAACAGTGACCCACAACCAGCACATAATGGAAACGGGGTTGGTTGGTTGGTTATTGGTTTTACGACACGTCGACCGTTGAGTCATGTGGCGTCGCCAATCTCTCACGCCGATTGGTCGCGGGCGAAGAGTGGCGACAGGTGAGACCCGAACCCACAACCTTTCGATTGTGAGACGAGCATCTTACCCCTAGACCACTCGTCCCCAATGGAAACGGGGATGGATGTCGGGGGTCAGTAGTGGTCCTGGTCAGGCCAAGGTCCGTCCCAGTGCGGTCATGGGCACTGGCAGTACTGGGGAGGTCCCGGTCGGTCCGATGTGATCGCTGACAGTTACGGAGAGGTCGCGGTGAGCACCGACAGAGTCAAGGACAGTCGTGCTCCGCTAGGTCAGCTGCCGGCGCAGCCGTTCCTGCAGAACTCACTGACGGATGAGCCCATCCGTGTCCGTTCAGAGTCGATCGCACCAACATCAGAGTGAAAGAGTGTACCCGCGAATCCCCACGCGCACCTCGATCAGCCCGACCTCCTCCCCAGTCGGTGGGCGCACCTCAATTTCAGCTCATCCCTGACCCAATTGCAACATCGCGCCGCTGCAATAAGGGCTCATTATTTGCGATAGCACACTAGTTACGATGAAAAGCCGGTCGGTCCGCTTTCGTTGCGTACACCGTGTCGAATAAGTCTCAGTGCAGAACGTGCTTGTCATAGCCGTGCATAGCGGACGTGCCGCCGGTCGGAGGCCGTGGTACAGGACGGACTGGAGGCTGTGGTACAGGACAGACTGGTGGCCGTGGTACAGGACAGACTGGTGGCCGTGGTACAGGACAGACTGGAGGCTGTGGTGTAGGACAGACTGGAGGCTGTGGTACAGGATAGGCTGGAGGCCGTGGTACAGGACAGACTGGAGGCCGTGGTACAGGACAGACTGGAGGTTGTGGTACAGGACAGACTGGAGGCCGTGGTACAGGACAGACTGGAGGCCGTGGTACAGGACAGACTGGAGGCCGTGGTACAGGACAGACTGGAGGTTGTGGTACAGGACAGACTGGAGGCCGTGGTACAGGACAGACTGGAGGCCGTGGTACAGGACAGACTGGAGGTTGTGGTACAGGACAGACTGGAGGCGTGATACAGGACAGACTGGAGGCTGTGGTGTAGGACAGACTGGAGGCTGTGGTACAGGACAGACTGGAGGCCGTGGTACAGGGCTGACTGGTGGCCGTGACACACGACATGCCGGAAGCAGCCACGGCGGTGATTAACGACTGCAGTCCGTATGGCGACGTGTGGGGGACACGACTGCGGGTCGTGTGGGGGACACGACTGCGGGTCGTGTGGGGGACACGACTGCGGGACGTGTGGGGGACACGACTGAGGGTCGTGTGGGGGGACACGACTGCGGGTCGTGTGGGGGACACGACTGCGGGACGTGTGGGGGCACGACTGCGGGTCGTGTGGGGGACACGACTGCGGGTCGTGTGGGGGACACGACTGCGGGACGTGTGGGAGACACGACTGCGGGTCGTGTGGGAGACACGACTGCGGGTCGTGTGGGGGACACGACTGCGGGTCGTGTGGGGGACACGACTGCGAGTCGTGTGGGGGACACGACTGCGGGACGTGTGGGGGACACGACTGAGGGTCGTGTGGGGGGGACACGACTGCGGGTCGTGTGGCGTGGGGGACACGACTGCGGGTCGTGTGGGGGACACGACTGCGGGTCGTGTGGGGGACACGACTGCGGGACGTGTGGGAGACACGACTGCGGGTCGTGTGGGAGACACGACTGCGGGTCGTGTGGGGGACACGACTGCGGGTCGTGTGGGGGACACGACTGCGGGTCGTGTGGGGGACACGACTGCGGGTCGTGTGGGGGACACGACTGCGGGACGTGTGGGAGACACGACTGCGGGTCGTGTGGGGGACACGACTGCGGGTCGTGTGGGGGACACGACTGCGGGTCGTGTCCCTCTCAGCTGCCTGACGAGTACGGGCCGTGTCCCACTGAACCGATTGACGACAGCAGACCGTGTCCCACTCAGCTGCCGACGCCCCCTCCCCCGTGCCTCGCCTGACGGGCACACAGGCCAGAGCAGAATTACGACGGTGGCGTCAGGGGCGGCAGGTGTGCGCGCCCAGCTGCAGTGCCTGTTGTGCAGGCAAGCCACCTGTGGTCGTCGGACTGGGTCGAATGCAGCGCCGTCGCGGTGCGCCGTCGCCCAATATAGCTCACCGCTGCACTGACTCCCACCACAGCGCCGCGCCGCTGGGGATCCCTCCACAGCGATCCAGCAGGGAGTCGCACCGCGGCCACTCTCTCCACAGCGACGTGTGCTGAATATCCCCCGTTCTGTGTAAATATCCTCCGTGCTGTGTAAATATCCCCCGTGCTGTGTAAATATCCCCCGTGCTGTGTAAATATCCTCCGTGCTGTGTAAATATACCCCGTGCTGTGCAAATATCCCCCGTGCTGTGTAAATATCCTCCGTGCTGTGTAAATATACCCCGTGCTGTGCAAATATCCCCCGTGCTGTGTAAATATCCCCGTGCTGTGTAAATATCCCCCGTGCTGTGTAAATATCCCCCGTGCTGTGTAAATATCCCTGTACTGTGTAAATGTGCTCGTCAACTTTACTCCCCCCCCCTCGTCTAACCATTGATCATTATCACGGGCAGTGTTCCCATGCATGTTCAAAGTATGGCGATGGAATGCGATTATGCTGCACTACTCGATTTCATAAAGAATAAAGTAAAACAAGCAACTATGCTTCCAGGACTCCATCAAAACCATGCACATCCAATTAGGATATGCAGCATTGCACTGGAGCTGCATAACGTTTTTGTTTAATACTTCGTTGATTCACCCCTCGTATGCATATTGCAGAAAAGGCACGTTTAGGTGCTTTTTAGGTTCCGGTACGTTTAGGTGGGTTTTGAAACGAAGGCGTGCGACTCACGGCTTCAGCGGCAGAGGTCCAACGTCATCTGGCGGCCGTCTCGAAGCTGTCCGGTGCTCGACGGTCCGCGACACGCACCCACTGACCGCAGCGCAGACGGTGCCTGCCGCCAGCCCTGTCCCCAACTCCCGAATACAGCTGAAGACAGGGCACGTCAACGCTCCGTCTGCTATTCCGGGAGTCGATCTTAACGGCCTGCCTGGTGCCTGAAGCGGAGAATCTTGACCTGGTGTGTGTCTGAAACCTGGCTCACACCAGGCACAGCCACGCCTTTCAAGGCGCTCCCAGCATCCACCATCATGAGACGTGACCGACCACCTGTTGGCGGTCAGTGCGGCAGAGGAGGCGGCGTGGCCACCGTCCACGTGGCCGGTGAACAGTGCACGGTGCCGGATATGGCAGCAGCAGCCCAACAGCCCGCCCGACACGCGATGGGTACCTGTGGCGGCAGGTCGGCTGTGGTGACGTGCTGCGGCGTCCCTCTGGCGGCTATGACAGCCAGCCGGTGGACCACCTGCACCACCAGATGAGTGAAGCAGCAGCGGATGAAGGAATTTGCATGGCGGGGGAGGGGGGCACTGGTCTGCAGGAGCGACATTTCCTCGAAGGGGAGCTTTCGACTGAAAAAAAGGTTGGCGGGAAGGAGAAGGAAAGGGAATCGGTGCACATGGGAGTACTGCAGGGCCATCTTTTCCTCTCGGGGGGGGGGGGGCACTTCATGCTCTGAGAGGGGCGCCATTGGCTGAAAAATACGCTGAGCAGGGAGGGAAGGAGTGCACTCGAGCTTCTCCAGAGGGACGCATTGCTCCCGGTCAGAGGTGCGCCACATTTCCATGATGAGTAATGCCCCAATGCCCGGCTGCATCCGCCCTTGAGCCCCTGACGTGAAGTGGTTGATAATGGGAAAGCAATGTTTCTACTTGGCGACAAAAGCATCCATTAACATTAATTCCCAAATAGCTAGAGGCTAAATATACGGAGACACGGTTTTCACCAGCATAATCGGTAGCTATCTGTTCTATCAGAGTAGTGTGCATGAACAGGACGCTTGTCGCTCCTGTCCTCACAGGGAGCACGCCATGCTCTGAGCTGTCAACTGGATCTGTTGGAAGTAAGAACGGTGTGAAATTTCCTCAATTAAGGCAGATCAAGGTTCAGCAGCTATCTGAGCGGTCGGAGGAAGTGCATGGGAGGTGGCACAGTTAGTTTGCCTATTGGCTGCGGGGCACATGGACAAAGTCCCCCTAATTGAGTGCATCAACATGGAGGCTTTGGGTGTTGACTGTATATAATGGCATAGAAGCACTTCGGACCACACAAAAAATGTGCAAAGATACGCTCCCACCAAGATCACTTCACAATTTGAGTTGGTATATGTGAATTTCACATACACTAATGTGTAGACGGGTGACGTCATGGTCCCGCGCGTCGCCTTGGCGACGCGTGCCTTCCCATTGGGTTGTTGGTTCGCGCCGAAACACCCCGGCCGCGGGGAGTGTGAGAATAAAGCTGGCTGCGAGCGGACGTGCGGTCCGCCGTGCGGTGTGGACTCGAAATCTGTCATAAGTGTTTGGAATTCGGACTCGGCGACTACAAATGTACTGATAACACAAAAACACATGATTGCACAGATGAAATGTGCAAATTCAGAACTGACGCACAGATCCTGCTCGCGCTCAAGCATGGGGCAGTGATCAAAATCGATGGGTGCCGCGCCAATATGGGGCAGTGATCAAAATCAACGGGTGCCGTGCCAACATGGAGCAATGATCAAAATATATGGGTGCCGTGCCAACATGGGGCAGTGATCAAAATATATGGGTGCCGTGCCAACATGGGGCAATGGTCAAAATATATGGGTGCCGTGCCAACATGGGGCAATGATCAAAATATATGGGTGCCGTGCCAACATGGGGCAATGGTCAAAATATATGGGTGCCGTGCCAACATGGGGCAATGATCAAATTATATGGGAGCCGTGCCAACATGGGGCAATTATCAAAATATATGGGTGCCGTGCCAACATGGGGCAATGGTCAAAATATATGGGTGCCGTGCCAACATGGGGCAATGATCAAAATCGATGGGTGCCGTGCCAACATGGGGCAATGATCAAAATCGATGGGTGCCGTGCCAACATGGGGCAATGATCAAAATCGATGGGTGCCGTGCCAACATGGGGCAATGATCAAAATATATGGGTGCCGTGCCAACATGGGGCAATGATCAAAATATATGGGTGCCGTGCCAACATGGGGCAATGATCAAAATATATGGGTGCCGCGCCAACATGGGGTAATGATCAAAATCAACGGATGTCGGGCCAACAATCATGAATTGTGCTTACAAACTGATGCGAGTCGAAGCCCTATTCGAAGTGCAAGGGGTTCAACGTGCAGGCTGTGAAGAAGGGCTTTACCTATTAGCTTATAAAATATATTAATTGTATTTTAAACATATTCAGTCGGCACAATGCAACAATGAGCACAAACAAAATGAAAAAGAAATTGTTAAAATTCAATATATGAGAAAATGAGAACATTTCCTGAAACAATTTTGTAGGGGGGGGGGGGGTGGAGTTTCAAAGCTGGACGAGACAAACTAGATCCTCTGCAAAAATCGGGGGAGAACATATTCCGTAACCGGCTAAATTTAGACCAGAGGTTTTCTAGGTTTAGACCAGAGCTGATCTAAGTGTTTTGATCGGGGGTGGGCGAACCAGTCTGGAGGAGCACTTTTGTCACATATTTTGAGGATATTTTAAGCGGGGACAGGATTACACTCAAGTGTTCTGCAGAGGCTTCCTTTCTACATTTAGAGGCGCCATGGGCTAGATAACCCGTTGAGCTGGGTGGGGATGGGCGCACTCGAGCGTCCTAGAGGGGAGCCATAACCCCATCAAGGGAGGAGCATTCCTCCAGTTGCTACCCCTGTCACCTGGGTCCATTATTGCGTGACATCCATGCAGGAGTTCATTGCCGAGCAGATTCTCTTCAGCCTCTTATCAAATGGCGTGCACTGCCACCTGTCAGAATGTTTAGTAATAATCTACGCTGATGACAGCCAGCTGCACGACCACGCACTTTCTGACGGAAAAAAAACATAGAACTGCTAAACTTCAGAATCGAAAATTAAATTAACTCGCATTGTTGCGAAATTAGTATAAATCGAATTCCTTCGGATGATTCCAGACAAGACTGACTATACTATTATTGGCACGTAGCAAAATAATTAGAAGTTTCACAATTTAAGTTCAATATTTCTGAAACACAATTGAGGTTATCTTACTCAATGTGCCAACTGTGGCTCATTATCGACACGATCTTGATCTGAGGCAACCAAATTATCCACATTTTGAGAATTGTTGCTGTCTGATATATATATATATATATATATATATATATATATATATATATATATATATATATATATATATATATATATATATATATATACAAGCTCTCTCCAGACCGAACTTCAACACAAACAAAAGTGATACCGAGAACGATATATATATATATATATATATATATATATATATATCGTTCTCGGTATCACTTTGTTTGTGTTGAAGTTCGGTCTGGAGAGAGCTTCACAAAAATCAATTATGCTGAATCCAGCACGTAATTAAGTTCGGTGTGCTTAATTTGCACAGCGACTGACCGCAGGGAAGACTGTTCGAGTGGGCAGAAAACGTCATGTCTCAGGAGGGGTGGGAGGAGGGGGATGGTCGCGGTTTCAGGTGGTAAGCATGCACGTGCCGTAAAAGCACAGCTAGCAACGCGAACGTCGTAAAACAGCACCTGAACGTGCAGACAGAGTGAAACGGGGCGTCACGATACACTACATTGAACAGTGGAGAAACTCTAGCAGACTGCTCTGCGATCAGTTAAGGAACTCCAGCAGATTGCTCTGCGATCAGTGAGGGAACTCCAGCAGACTGCTCTACAGAGGGTGAGGAAACCCAGCAAATTGCTCCGTAGGCAGTGAGGGAACTCCAACAGAACGCCCTGCGGATAGCAGGGGAACTCCGGCAGACTACCCCGAGGGCGGAGAGGGAACTCTAGCAGAGCACTTTGCGGGCACTAATGGAACTCCGACAGACTGCTCCGTAGGCAGAGAGGAAGGGAACTCTAGCAGAGCGCTCTGCGGACAGTAAGGGAACTCCGGCAGACTGCTCCGAGGGCGGAGAGGGAACTCTAGTAGGCCGATCCGCGGGCTGTGTGGGGATTCCATGAGACTTCACCGCGAGAATGTCGGAATGCTTAACGGAACCACGGAATGCTTAACAAACTAAAGTGGACGGGGTACCAGTGGGGACTAAATTGTGGACAAGGCCCGGATGCTCTCCATCCTTCCTCTCCAATGCTTCCCCACCTACTCCACAAGCGAGACAGAATTATGTGGAAACTTTCGTGCGCTAGTCTTAGGAAATGTTCAACATCACCTTAGTTATTTGGGCTTCAGGGGCATCGACCTTGTTGATCATATAGCTGTTCAACATAACCGAAATGTGAAACCGAAAAAACGAAAACCGAAAAACATTTTCGGAAAAACCGAAATTTTATGAAACCGAAAACCGACACAAATTCAACATCAACGCAGTGACTGCGACAGGACGTTAGAAAATGTAAGCCATCGTTCAGTGTCGGTTCCTGATTATTCGCCTATGCTGTAGAACGCTAACATGCATCGCAATAAATAGGCTTGAGAACGCTGATGCATGATACACATGAAAGCATATTTACTTCACCGAAGTGGCTCAGTTGAGAGCAAGGCTCTCTGTAACCATCTGACCTGGTAGCTGCGAGCAACGCACCCACCGAGAGGTGCATGGAAGTCATAGCTGCGAGCTACATGCACCCACCAAGAGGTGCATGAAAGTCATAGCTGCGAGCTACATGCACCCACCAAGCGATGCACGAGTCATAGCTGCGAGCTACATGCACCCACCAAGAGGTGCATGATAGTCATAGCTGAGAGCTACATGCACCCACCAAGCGGTGCATCGTAATCAGATACTCGAAGGTGCTCCGGGCGGGCAGAGGTAATTCCCGGGCAGTAACTGTGCCGGGTAGCGGCGGACGCGGTACGACCGGTGTGTCTGTCACACCAGGGTGACGACACGGCCTGTACTACAGACCAGACAGTCTGGGTGTGTCTGTCACACCAGGGTGACGACACGGCCTGTACTACAGACCAGACAGTCTGGGTGTGTCTGTCACACCAGGGTGACGACACGGCCTGTACTACAGACCAGACAGTCTGGGTGTGTCTGTCACACCAGGGTGACGACACAGTCTGTACTACAGACCAAGCAGTCTGGGTGTGTCTGTCACACCAGGGTGACGACGCGGCCTGTACTACAGACCAGACAGTCTGGGTGTGTCTATCGCACCAGGGTGACGACACGGTCTGCACTACAGACCAGACAGTCTGGGTGTGTCTATCACACCAGGGTGACGACACGGTCTGCACCACAGACCAGGCAGTCTGGGTGTGTCTATCACACCAGGGTGACGACACGGCCTGCACTGCAGACCAGGCACTCTGGGTGTGTATCACACCAGGGTGACGACACGGCCTGTACTACAGACCAGGCAGTCTGGCTGGCTACCGCTGTGGCAGATGACACGTGCTCCCCCGCCTTCTATCGGCCCGCGAGTGCACTGCGGCGCGGTGCTCAGCCCTGCTGACGGAACACCGACACACACCTGGCACCGAGACAGTGAGACATACCGGGAGAGTCAGAGGCACCGAGGAAGTGAAACATACCGGGAGAGTCAGAGGAACCGAGGAAGTGAGACATACCGGGAGAGTCAGAGGGACCCAGGAAGTGAGACATACCGGGAGAGTCAGAGGCACCGAGGCAGTGAGACATACCGGGAGAGTCAGAGGAACCGAGGCAGTGAGAAATACCGGGAGAGTCAGAGGAACCGAGGCAGTGAGAAATACCGGGAGAGTAAGAGGAACCGAGGCAGTGAGAAATTCCGGGAGAGTCAGAGGAACCGGGACAGTGAGAAATTCCGGGAGAGTCAGAGGAACCGGGACAGTGAGAAATACCGGGAGAGTCAGAGACACCGAGACAGTCAAGAGACATAGGGACATTCAGAGTCACCGAGACGGTCAGAGTCACCGAGACAGTTAGAGCCATCGGGACAGTCAGATACATTGAGATGGAGGAACTGAGACACCCAAAGGAACTGAGACACCCAGTGACACCGAGACAGTCGGATATACCGGAATAGTCAGAGCCACCGCGACAGTCAGAGTCACCGAGACAGTCAGAGACACCGGGAAAATCAGAGATACCGAGACAGTCAGAGTCACCAAGACAGCCAGAGTCACCGAGACAGTCAGAGTCACCGAGACAGCCAGAGACACTGAGAAAGTCAGAAACACCGGGAGAATCAGATAGGCCGGGAGAGGGAGAGATATCGGGAAAGTTCAGATACACTGAAACAGTCAGAGACACCGAGACAGTCAGTTATGCGAGGATAGTTAGACACCGAGACCGAGACACCGGGAGAGTTAGAGAGGCCCGGAGAGTCAGATACACTGAGACAGACAGGTTCTCTGAAATCGTTCGCGGTTCCCGCAACTTGGATATTATGTCGTTGTGCGCGGTAAGTAGTTGAGAAGATTATGTAGACCAACAGCGAAAAAACGTTGATGGCGTTTCGATATCATTCTAGTCGATCATAAATTGTACGAACCGGTTATTAGCCAGCAAAAGGTACGACGTATACTGACCAAAGATTCCGACCATAAATAATGCTGTGGACTTGCAGCTGGCGACGATTGGCTGCCGCGCTGCCGGAGCGGCCCACTCATCACGGACATGTCAGCCCTTATGTCAGCCCTTGCAGCTGGCGACGATTGGCTGCCGCGCTGCCGGAGCGGCCCACTCATCACGGACATGTCAGCCCTTATGTCAGCCCTTGCAGCTGGCGACGACTGGCTGCCGCGCTGCCGGAGCGGCCCACTCATCACGGACATGTCAGCCCTTATGTCAGCCCTTGCAGCTGGCGACGATTGGCTGCCGCGCTGCCGGAGCGGCCCACTCATCACGGACATGTCAGCCCTTATGTCAGCCCTTGCAGCTGGCGACGATTGGCTGCCGCGCTGCCGGGCGGCCCACTCATCACGGACATGTCAGCCCTTATGTCAGCCCTTGCAGCTGGCGACGATTGGCTGCCGCGCTGCCGGAGCGGCCCACTCATCACGGACATGTCAGCCCTTATGTCAGCCCTTGCAGCTGGCGACGATTGGCTGCCGCGCTGCCGGGCGGCTCACTCATCACGGACATGTCAGCCCTTATGTCAGCCCTTGCAGCTGGCGACGACTGGCTGCTGCGCTGCCGGAGCGGCCCACTCATCACGGACATGTCAGCCCTTATGTCAGCCCTTGCAGCTGGCGACGATTGGCTGCCGCGCTGCCGGAGCGGCCCACTCATCACGGACATGTCAGCCCTTGTTCTGGTCTCGCAGCCAACAACTCAATCAGTGTTCGGATCCTGTCGCGAGCACGCCATGTCGCGTAACCGATTCCGGCCACAAATAACCACCCAGTGCCGGTCAGTGAGCGCACCTGCGTCATGCACGTCCAGTCGAGTGGCCAGAGAGACGCCAGTCCAGTCCAGTCACGTACGACATGCACGTCCAGTCGAGTGGTCAGAGAGACGCCAGTCCAGTCCAGTCACGTGCGACATGGACGTCCGGTCGAGTGGTCAGAGAGACGCCAGTCCAGTCCAGTCACGTACGACATGGACGTCCGGTCGAGTGGTCAGAGAGACGCCAGTCCAGTCCAGTCACGTACGACATGCACGTCCAGTCGAGTGGTCAGAGAGACGCCAGTCCAGTCCAGTCACGTACGACATGCACGTCCAGTCGAGTGGTCAGAGAGACGCCAGTCCAGTCCAGTCACGTGCGACATGGACGTCCGGTCGAGTGGTCACAGAGACGCCAGTCCAGTCCAGTCACGTGCGACATGGACGTCCGGTCGCGTGGTCACAGAGACGCCAGTCCAGTCCAGTCACGTGCGACATGGACGTCCGGTCGAGTGGTCACAGAGACGCCAGTCCAGTCCAGCCACGTGCGACATGGACGTCCGGTCGAGTGGTCATAGAGACGCCAGTCCAGTCCAGTCACGTGCGACATGGACGTCCGGTCGAGTGGTCACAGAGACGCCAGTCCAGTCCAGTCACGTGCGACATGGACGTCCGGTCGAGTGGTCACGGAGACGCCAGTCCAGTCCAGTCACGTACAACATGCACGTCCAGTCGAGTGGTCAGAGAGACACCAGTGCAGTCCAGTCACGTACGACATGCACGTCCAGTCGAGTGGTCAGATAAACGCCAGTCCAGTCCAGTCACGTACGACATGGACGTCTGGCCGAGTGGTCACAGAGACGCCAGTCCAGTCCAGTCACGTACGACATGGACGTCTTGCCGAGTGTCACAGAGACGCCAGTCCAGTCCAGTCACGTACGACATGCACGTCCAGTCGAGTGGTCAGAGAGACACCAGTGCAGTCCAGTCACGTACGACATGCACGTCCAGTCGAGTGGTCAGATAAACGCCAGTCCAGTCCAGTCACGTACGACATGGACGTCTGGCCGAGTGGTCACAGAGACGCCAGTCCAGTCCAGTCACGTGCGACATGGACGTCCGGTCGAGTGGTCACATAGACGCCAGTCCAGTCCAGTCACATACGACATGCACGTCCAGTCGAGTGGTCAGAGAGACACCAGTGCAGTCCAGTCACGTACGACATGCACGTCCAGTCGAGTGGTCAGATAAACGCCAGTCCAGTCCAGTCACGTACGACATGGACGTCTGGCCGAGTGGTCACAGAGACGCCAGTCCAGTCCAGTCACGTGCGACATGGACGTCCGGTCGAGTGGTCACAGAGACGCCAGTCCAGTCCAGCCACGTGCGACATGCACGTACAATCGAGCAGTCACAAAAACGCCGACTCTGGTGGTCACAAAGACACCACTTCCTATCCGGCATCGCACTGCGAAACCGCCGGATGCCGGGCGCACGCGGCGTTGATACCGCAACTGGCGTGACGGGGGACACGCCGCAGAGGCCGATAAAAACACAGCGTCGCAACTGATGCATCCGGCCGACCGGAGCAGAACACTCGGTGGAGCAGAACACCGGAGCAGAACACTCGGCTCGTCCACGCGGAGCCGCCGCCCTGGCACTGGCAGTCCGCCGGAGCTCAACGCCTCTTCGAGTGCACAGAGAGCCTGCGTTGTCCCGGCAATTGAGATTTTGTCCGACGAGGTGACGGCTGTATGCATTTGGTGTATTTTCTTCTGGTTCCCAGGCTTGCATCATGCGCTCATTTCGCCGGAAGTTCTGTGGCTCCGCGTGCCGTGTCTCATAAACCAGCCGAAGCCTTGCTGTGCCAGGATGGCCTGCCAACACACACACACACTGCGTGCTTGTGCTAGCTGCAAACTCTGGTGGTAGTCCTGGACAACTGTTCAAAGCGAACTTGGCATTAGGTCAATGCATATACCACGGCGTACATAGATATGCTGGCTGGCAAATGCAGTGTGGCGGCTGCACCCCCCCCCCCCCCCACCCCACCCCCCGCCATATCTGATGAGTCGTCTCGCTGATGACCATATGCATTGCTGAAGCCAGGGGAATAATTGCATTTCCCTGTGGCGATCAGAAGTGGCGATCAGAAGTGTACGTGCTGTTCCTTTCGAGCTGAAAGCCACAAACGGGGAAGCAGGAGCCAGCTGGCGTGCACTAAAACGCTCGGACGGACCCTACCGGTCTTTTCGCCTCCGCACAATGCTTCCACATTTTAGCATGCCACTTGAAGTGCCGTTCTAACACGACAGATGCTTGGAACTTTTCGAGCCCGGCTTCTTTCTACATGCAATTACATTTCGTCCAGCTTAGATAGCGACACAATCGCCGGTGTAGATGCATCAGTTCATACCACCAGGGGTACCCCAGCAATGCCTCCTGATTACTTATCTGTATGTGGGTGAGAGAGTTCGAAGGAGGCGGGAGGCAGAACCGTTTTCAAAGTCGATCATTTCCATGCAACACCGCAGTTTCAGTGGTCGAGAGTCGAGAAAAGTAGGGGCAGGCTCCGCCGTATTCATCCGCCTCTTGCGTACGTACACAAACACCCACACATACACTCCTCCCAGTGTGTACACATTTCAATTCGCTATATCCTAGTGTACCCAGAGTACTCCTGTGCACCTCACGTTGCATCCAGAGTGCTCCACCTTCCAGTGTGTTCGGAGTACTTATGTGTACCTCCCAGCGTATCCAGAGTGCTCCACCTCCCAGAGCACCGAGAGTGTTCCACCTCGCAGTGTATCCAGAGTATTCCTGTGTACCTCCCAGTGCTCCCGCCGATACGCCAGTTCTTTCCCATTCCATAAGGCGGCAGTCAGCACGAACTCCTATCTACACATCTCGCCGTCCGAACCGCCATGAGTGGCGCCTGGGCGCGGGAGCGGTCAGCACGGGCGCGGGAGCGGCCAGCACGGGCGCGGGAGCGTCAGCACGGGCGCGGGAGCGGCCAGCACGCCGCACAGGACGTGTTATCGCGAAAAGCCCGCACACCACTGTCGCGGCGGCGGTCGTGCGGCGTAGGCAAACACCCAGTGAGGCAGCCGCAGCACTGCAGCAGCAGATAGCGTGCGCGACACACATCCACTTCCCGTCTGGAGCCCAAGGCTTTCGGCTCCACTTGGCGTCGTTATAACGATGCTGAGTGGAGGCTGCTGCGGACATGGGCACCTTTTACATTTTAGCAGCGAAGCTACTGTCCTCACGTCACAAGTCTATATTGATGAATTGGCGTAAAACATAAACTTGCTCCATTTCCATTATAGTAGATGCGTCTTTCACGAATGCGACTGACACACACACACACACACACACACGCACACACGCACGCACGCACGCACGCACGCACGCACGCACGCACGCACGCACGCACGCACGCACGCACGCACGCACGCACGCACGCACGCACGCACGCACGCACGCACGCACGCACGCGCGCACACACACATATATATATATATATATATGTGTATATATTATGCAAATATTTTCCTTATTTCTGTTTTACAATGACCACGTTCCCATTCATCGATTGTGATAGCATTTCGAGGATACTCCACTTTCTGTTCAGACGTGTTTCAATAATAAATGATTCAATTCACATGCGTAGATGGGTTCCTTGGCATTGGCATAACAACTTGGCAGTGCGAGGATACATGCTCCTATTCTTCTTCTCCTTCTTCTCCTTCTTCTTCCTCCTCCTCCTCCTCCTTCCTCCTCCCTCCTCCTCCTCCTCCTCCTCCTCCTCCTCCTCCTCCTCCTCCTCCTCCTCCTCCTCCTCCTCCTCCTCCTCCTCCTCCTCCATCCCAGTCATGGAAGTAGCACTCCGGTCAGTGAGCACTCCCCATTACCCCAGCATTACTGGAAGGGGGCGGGGTCTTGTCAGCTGATACTATGGTCTCGTAGTCGCCGACGGAATGAGCCTCGCAGTTTCCCCCTCTTCCGCCAGTTCAAATGCATCGATACCCTGGCTGCAAAGCGACACCATTCACGCGAACGAACATCTTTGGTTTGGAATTCGAGAGCAAAGCTAAACAGCCCCCGACATCTGGCCAAACAGGCATTGGCTTCAACACACAACATCGAGAACGGTTGTCAACGAGCGTCGCGCTTCGACTGTGCCTGCTGCTCTCGCTGACACCACTGTCGGTCAGAAGGTGTATTCGACACGTGGCATGCGTCTGGGCTGGCATGCTCACCGTTCGATTAAAGCCGACCGCCACTATCGAACTCATCCTCGGCGTGGTGTCACGCAAGCAAGTGTCCAGAGCAACACCCATTGCTTATGCATTCGGCTGCTCAAGCGACGTCGGGGTCGATCAGGATGGCGTCCAATAGCCTGCCAAGCCACGAACCCCATCTGAAATTCCACACACACCTGTTCTTGCCAGTGTTTTGCGGCAGTGCCACGACGCGCCAAGGTGAAATTCCTATTCAGACTGGATCGAGACGCGCCCCAACCGGAGTGGACTTGGCGTGCGAAATCTGCCGCGGAGGGCGAGATGCCCACGTGCCGGGGTGCCGGGCGACGTGTACGTTGAACGTTGGGCTTCAACACGGCAACTGGTAGCCAAAGCACATCGTGCCACGTGTCGATCTGCCGCCTGGCAGACGCGCGGCGACAACATTGGATACGACAGACCACGACGGAGAGCAGCGCTCGTTTGTGTACGACACGGCTCGCGATCGGCCGTCACGCAGACGAGCCAAGATTCTGTGGAGCAGGGATAACACACGCAAAAAACGGACGCCGTGCGGTTTGCAGACGAAAAGAATCGAGGCTGCAGCGCACAGCGAAAGTGTGAGCGACATGTCAAGGCATAGCGAAAAAACAATGGAATTGTGGTATCTCGACATGACAAGGCACAGCGAAACACAGCGAAAGTAAGGGTATTTCGACACGTCAAGGCACGTTATCTGCAACATGCCCGTAAACATATCGAGTTCAACGTTAAAAGACGAATGTGATCTCAAAGGAACATGATTTCCTTTCAAGTACTGCATATAGGATTTGCAGGTTTATACTATTTCTAAAAGGAGCAATTGTTTTACAAGCGGCTCAGAAGAGTAATGAGTCCCTCGGGAAATTCCGGCTGCCCAGCACAGGCCTGTTAGCTGACGCGGTATAACTAGACAAAAGATTGAATTATTTCGAGCGAAAATTACCTCGGGTCAGCGATCGTCAGCTGAGCACTGGCGTGCAGACCGTAAAGGCGAGATGTTCGTTTGTAAGGTCTTGTCATTCATGCAACAGCGTGAAACAATTTCGTGCATAAAGTATAATCATTGTCATCTAGATACTTCAGACGAAGACGGGGAGGTTCCAAGATAAGATTCGGGCAACAGCTTCGACACATCAAAATAACACGGACAGGCTCTTTCTGCTCTTTTCAGGTAATTCATAAATCTCTGAAAACTAGCAAGGACATCCCCTCTATCTGATGTCCCCATTAATTTAGCATGTCAAACTATTACATACCAGATAAATTTCAGTGACACATGGCAGAACACGAAAATGCATGAGATACAGCACAACAAAAATAACACACTCTGTGCAGAATAACCCACAAAGTGCAGGCAGCTGCAGTGTGCAGAAGAACACGGCCGGTGTTCCCGATCAGTGGAGTCTGTGCTGCCGTGCCCTGCGTGTTCAATTTCAAATGCCGCATTAGATATTCATCCAACCAACTTCGAACATCGCTGAGTGACGTCAGCCCAGTTAATCGCACTCTGAGCAAGGATATATAGCAAGGCTTCCGTCAGTTAACGTCTTGGCTGTAGTGCTTTTTTGTCAAGCATTGCTCCTTGTCCGCATGCTCTTCATAATTTACATGCAGTATGTTTCTAATTTCGGAGATTACATAGACTGGAAGCAAACCTGTACTACAACCAAGATTAATGGAACATCAGATTTTAGTACGGTCATAAGAAGCAGTGCATACTAGAGGTACGTATAACTTACCTTAGGTATGTATGACTTGGTCGTCTGATGAGCATATTCGTAAACAAACTAAGCTCAAAGAGTCCCATCATCACCATCCACAATTTCCTGGAAGAGACGCCCATGCCATGCAAATTCCATGCCGTAATCTGCACCGAAAGCAGCTCATGTAATGCAAATAATTCCGACCTTCCGTAATTGTCTGCGCCAGAACTGGCCTGAATCCCACGGATGGAGATGCATTACGCACGGTGGTGAGACGGTTAATAATTTCAGCCGCATCCAGAACCCAATCATCGACGCAACATTGCAACCTCCGACCAGGTCATATCTAGTGAGAGACATGAAAAGACAAATCAGAGCCTTCAAAGACAAATCGATGGAAGACCTTCACAAAAACAAGGCCTCCCCCCCCACACACACACCGGCTTCCGCGGATTGTCGATAACACGATATCACCTGTCTCACGTAGCCAAGTCTCATATGTCCTAAGCATCGTGGGCGTATGAGTAGTTGAGGAAAAGGCAAGCCGCCAACGATGAACTACCACCAGCAGAGACCGAGTCAGCCACCATAGACGGACATCACCAAAAACAGACCAACATCATCGACCATAGTTCAACATCGCCACCATAGGCTAGCATCAGCTACTATGGACCGACGTCAGCCACCATAGATCAACGTCAGCAACCATACGCTACCATCGTCCACCATAGACAAATGTCAGGTGATCTAGGCCGGGGTCACCTGACACAGGCCGCGTATCTAGGCGGGTATCTAGGCGGGTATCTAGGCGGGTATCTAGGCGGGTATCTAGGCGGGTACCGGTTATCTAGGCCGCTTATGCTGCTGCCGGGGAAAAATTTTGCTCCGGCGGCCTAATTTCACTGCGCTCACCCAGTCAACTCTGACTGATCTCGCCACAAGGGACGCTTTCTGAGCTTTGTTCACACTCGTGTGCACAGCAGCATAATTAGCTCAATAGTTAACGAACGGCCATGAGCCGTAGCTACCGCGTAATTCGCATAACAGATATGTTGTGGACTATGCGGCTTAGTAATTATAAAGGTAAGCATAGTGCAACCTTGAAACGACATGAATGCATCTGGCCAGTGCAGCATTCAACGCGGCTTCGGAAATATTTAAACCTATCTGCTGTACGATAAATTAGGAATCGAATTGATCAGTAAATTGCTAAGAACCAACGTGAAGATGTCAAAGGAATTATGTATAGTGAAAAAGCCACCTTAATGACTATTCATGAATTCTGAAATTTGACTAGTCGAGAAGTAGAATATTGCTATTGGATAAGTTGGGCGCAGATGGCCTCAAAGGGGATTTCCAACGGTTTCCCAGAGATGCGTACTTAGTGTTTGCCGACGATGCAACAAGCGTCGGTACATATGAAACTACGGTACACAGGAATCCACGGACTCACTGGGTCTTGGCAACCGAGGGAATAAATAAAGCTAGTCTTAAACTTCAAGTGGCTGGAATCACTTCCCACTTCCATGGCATCGCCACTAGACAGCACTGCATATGTCCTCAGCCTCTTTCTTCCAATGAACCTCAACAAGATACCACCGAGCAGAATCTCGAGAGCCGGAGATATACTCCCAGTACGGGATACGGTGTTTTCTACATCAGCCGTCTTGGAAATGTGCTTGGTTTATATTGACAGTTCTACTGACCGACGTTTGTGTCGGACGATAATGATCTTGGGTGGCTTCCTTCATCCAATGCGACAAGCCTACTGTGCTAAGCGTCGGGAAGCCGTCGAGGGTGTCTAGCATCTCCAGAGTCGAGCTGGCGACGTGGGTTGGGCATTCCGAATTGCTGTTTTTTCGTAGTTTCATTCCAAACATATTTCTTACAGCGCAATTTGTGCACCTCGTGGTTGCTGTGGACATCACGTCACCCGTGCCGGGTGCAACTGAACAAGTAGCGCGCAACTTCGTATAGGGTGCAGTCCCTACATCTGGCAATTAAATGGGCATGGGTTTTGTAAAGCATGCAAGTCAACATTAATGAGGTTTAAGTGCTGCAATCTTAACATACACGGTCAGACAGACACGTGCTAGAAGCATTCGTTCCTTTCATTTCTCAGGTACCTTTCAAACACTCGGGCACTTTTCTCCGCCTTCAAAGCGACGGTGGTGCACACAGATGGCGCGACAAACCCAGCGCGCATCTGTGGAATGGCGTCCTGTGTCCGGAATGCCAGAGTGTCATACGGCGCTCAAGGGCTTCTGACAATGTCTGGGTGTGACAGGCTTCTGCATAGCGTCGAGGGAATGTCAGAGTGTCATACGTGCTGCTTTGCAATGTTGGAAGGCTTTTGGTCGGAATGTCAGAGTGTCATACAGTGCTCAAGGGCTTCTGACAATGTCTGGGTGTGACAGGCTTCTGCATAGCGTCGAGGGAATGTCAGAGTGTCATACAGTGCTCAAGGGCTTCTGACAATGTCTGGGTGTGACAGGCTTCTGCATAGCCTCGAGTGAATGTCCGCGTACCGGGACAGCTCCGATAGGCCTGGACAAAGCGTGGCATTTCAGCCAATGTCGACAGGGATGGACTGTGGAGTGTTTCGAGCTGTCCAGTGCCGTCCGGAGCTTTGCGGAGCGCACGCGGGATGACCAATGTCCGACCAGGTGTGACCGCGGCACGGTCGACCTTGACCCTTCAGGTCGCCGTCTGGCAACGCCGATCAGCTGGCGCCGTCTGGCAGCGCTGGCCGTGGCGGTCCCACGGTGGCCGTGCCGACACTCGCCGCCAGCGCCGTGGACGCCGTCCAAGTGCCGGGCAGACAGGCTGGCAGCGCGGGCCAGCCGCACCCGACGGCCGGCAGCCAGACCGTCGGGAAATGGTGCGACTTTCTCGGCTGTCGTCCAGACACGCCCACGCTACCCAGGCAACACGTCACCACAACACCCACACCGGCCTAGCAACACATCACAACACCTACACCGGTCTGACAACACGTCACCACAAGACCTACACCGGCCTAACAACACATAATAACACCTACACCTGTCTGACAACACGTCACCACACCCAGGCATCACGTCACCACATCACTTGCACCGGCCTGACAACACGCCCACACCACTCAGGCAGGTGTCGGGTGGCAATCCCTAACAACGCCACTCCCCGTCGTGTCAGGCGACCATTCGCACCCAACACTGCCACTCCCCGTTGTGTCTGGCGACCATTCGCACCCAACACTGTCACTCCCCGTCGTGTCAGGCGACCATTCGCACCCAACACTGTCACTCCCCGTCGTGTCAGGCGACCATTCGCACCCAACACTGTCACTCCCCGTTGTGTCTGGTGCCAATCCCCGGCAGCCCGGCCTAGCCAGTTCCAGCGCGTCATCTGCTGTGCAAGGAGCATGTTTCGACTTATATGGTGTGTCTGCACGATTTATCGGCGCCCTGTCAGAGCAGGATCACGCCGCGATATCCGATCCGAGTGTGACCACGCCCTCTACACCACAACGGTGCGATTGCTTCCGATACGGTGTGTCTCTCACGTGTGAGATGAATGACGGTCGTCCCCAGCTGGTATGCGTCGGTCTGGCTCAAAACTGTCATCCAAATTCCATTCACGAACTCTCGAAACGGGCAAGAACACGGTAGGTCGAATACTAAAAGAGCGAAAGCTGAAGTAAAACATAATAATTCAGGTTAAACACAGACTCGTATACTTGCTGGTGCCGTGCATTTACAATATAATGCAATATAATATAATACAATATATCTGAACCGGCCACGCATACTGCCGCATCAGTAATGTCAGCGACCTATACTTCTAAAGCAGCGGTCCCATAGGTGCCCGAGACACACCTGTGTACCGGCAGTACCACTGGGTAGCACACCTCTGTGGCGACGGTACCCCTGGGTAGCCGGGTCACACCTCCGTACCTGCAGTACCATTGGGTAGCCGGATCACACCTCCGTGCCGGCAGTACCCCTGAGTGACCGGTCACACCAGTATACAGGTAGTACCCCTGGATGGCCGGGTAGCACCTCAGTACAGGCAGTACCCCTGTGTAACCGGGTCACACCTTTGTCAACATGGCACCCCTGGGTGACCGGGTCACACCTCTGTACCGGTGCGGTGTGGCCGACACTGCGGTGCTGTTCGGCGGTGAGGGTGGGGAGGGGAGGGGATGGGGGTGGACTCACCTGCAGGTGCCATCCGGCGTGGGCGTGCTGGGACTCGGCGGCGGCGGCAGAGGAGCGATGTTGCACTCGGCGCAAATGATGTGCTCCTCGGTCCGGCTGCACGAGAGCACCAGCGGCGGCTGCGCCAAGTGCCGCAAGCCCAGCAGCAGCTGCGGCTGCAGCGGCAGCGCCGACGACAGCGGCTCCCGCAGGCTCTCCATGGCGCTGGCTGGGTGACGCGGGCGCAGGTCGCCGACCGGTCGGGGGGGGGTCGGCAGCGGCCCCCTGTCACAGGCCACCGGCGGGCGAGACTCGGCGAGCGCTGTCCGTTCTGCCGCCGGCGATGGTGGTCTTCCAGCCGCGACCGTGACCGTCTCGGTTTGGCAGCGGCCGTGTGGCTGTAGGACTGCAGAGCGGCCGCGCCCGGTGGCCGGGTGTGGTGACGCGTTCCCCGCGCGGCTGGTGTCACCGATCAGGACCTGGCGGCGCGCCCGCACCCCATCCGCCTCGACCGCCCACGCCGGCTGACCAAATCCCCGGCCGCCGCCCGTCTACCGGGTCGGCAGCGAAGCGCACGTAAGAGCCCCCGAGCCCCCGAGGAGCCCCCGAGGGCGCTACGAGTTTGCTGCTGGCAGCCGCGTCGACACGCGACTCGCCGCGTCGACAAAGGAAAATCGACAGCGGCACGCGTCGAGCCGCAGCTCGACTCGAATTCGCCGCCGCCGGCACAAACCGCACGGCCAGTCCACTCGACCCGCTCGCACAACGCGCCGGCTGTTCCGACGCTGGACTGCCCGCGACCTGTCACCTGGACCGGCCACGACCTGTCACCTGGACCGGCCACGATCTGTCACCTGGACCGGCCACGATCTGTCACCTGGACCGGCCACGATCTGTCACCTGGACCGCACACGATCTGTCACCTGGACCGGCCACGATCTGTCACCTGGACCGGCCACGATCTGTCACCTGGACCGGCCACGATCTGTCACCTGGACCGGCCACGATCTGTCACCTGGACCGGCCCCGATCTGTCACCAGGACCGCACACGATCTGTCACCAGGACCGCACACGATCTGTCACCTGGACCGGCCACGATCTGTCACATGGACCGCACACGATCTGTCACCTGGACCGGCCACGATCTGTCACCAGGACCGCACACGATCTGTCACCTGGACCGCACACGACCTGTCACCTGGACCGGCCACGATCTGTCACCTGGACCGGCCACGATCTGTCACCTGGACCGCCCACTGCCCGTCACCTGGACCGCCCACTGCCCGTCACCTGGACCGCGACAACTCCACGGAGGCCGGCCGAGCGGCGCGGTCACTGTCCGTCACCGGCGCCCGCACCGAAGTGGTCGGCACACCTGGACACCGTGCGGCGCTGACGCGACCGCCGCCGGACAGCCGGAGCAAGACACGAGGTGCGCGGCGCGGCGCGGCGGCGGCGCGACTGCCTGTGGCGCCGCCCACCAGCCGTTCCGCCGGCCGCCGAGCCGCCGGCCGACTCTGTGACGGCCGCAGCACGTCCGCTGACGTCACGCCCTGTTCAGCCGCAGGTGGAAAGGTGGCCACCGGCGAGTGGAGGCGGGCGCGGGGGCGGCTCGAGCCGCCGTTCCGGTAAGAAGTGGCCCGTGGCCGATATTGCGGCGCGACCTTCGGTTTGGCGCGGCCCGGGCGGCGCGATCGCGCCAGGCTGTTCGCGACAACGGACACGAGCTGAAGCTGCACCTCGTGCCAGCTGTGTTTACTCGGATCTCACCAGCGCCGGCGGAGCTGCCGCTCCTCGAGAAATCGCACCTTGCCGCTCCTCCCCATCCCCCATCCAGAGCCCGCTGCATCACCAAGTGAGATATCACAACGCGCTCGGAGTACGAGCAGAAGGTAAAACAAAGCGCGCGGTTTTCTCTAAACGATTGTAATCGTACACTGACGTCACTGACGTGGCACCGAGAATGTCACCTGGAATAAATCCTGCAGCGCAAAGCCTTGTCAGGCCGCAGCAGCATGCCACTGACGGAAGTGCGGGGCGGATATTCGATCACCGCAGTACTCAAGGGCAGCGACAGCGGGCGGTGGTTGATGTATGACTTCACTTGAGCCGGGACACAGCTGGCTGGTCGCCCACCAGTAGCCGCATGCTGGTGGTGAGTCACGAGCTTCAGGCGACTGGGTCGCTGTGAGTGGCTGCCACTCCAAACGAACGAGTCTCGCTGCCGACTAACAGGATCCAGGCGGTCAGATAACGCCCCGCGCGTACCCACTGACATCCGAAGCAACTACATCTACCCCTGCCCCAATCTGCCCAATGTCAGACTCATCGTGCCAAGGGCAACCATCTCCTGCACCGGCAACCGGACGCACGTCTGAACCACCAGATCCACCATTCGATATATTTAGTCTCCACCGACCTCCCAGACCACCCGGAGCCACGCCTGCCCCGAATGAGGCATCGCCAACCTGTGTCAGCTTCCGCCCAATGCGTCAAGGTCCGAAGCCACCCGGCGTCGTTCAAAATGTCCAAAGCCATCCCTGGCCGAAACAACCAGCCCTGCAGTCGTCGAATCGGTCACAGCCAGCCCTGCAGTCGTCGAATCGGCCACAGCCAGCTGAAAAAAAAACTATGTTGCTGCTTTTGTGCGGTGACGAGGAATGTCACTGATATGTCTGAAGTTACCGTGGTGCCAGTGTGTTGTGAGAGGGCATTTGCACCGATGTAGAAAAACAACTTAGCATTTGTTTTTTTAAGCAGCGACATATTCCGCTACACGACTACACCCGGAAGCCCACGTCCACGCCCACGCCCACGCCCTATTCACCCGCCTAAAGCTGCTCGGAGTCGACCCGCATCCATAGCTGGACCGTCGGCAAGCCGGCCGAAAACCCCTGACACCGTCGGAGAATCACTGGAGATACAGTCGGCCCACGAGGACGGGCCACCGGGACGGCCCACCGGAACAGGCTACCAGGACGGCCCACCGGGACGGCCCACCATGACGGCCCACCAGGACGGGCCACCGGGACGGCCCACCAGGACGGGCCACCGTGACGGATCACCAGGACGGCCCACCAGGACGGGTCACCAGGACGGCCCACCAGGACGGGTCACCAGAACGGCCCACCGGGACGGCCCACCCGGACGGGCCACCAGGACGGGTCACCAGGACGGCCCACCGGGATGGCCCACCCGGACGGGCCACCCGGACGGGCCACCGGGACGGCCCACCCGAACGGGCCACCGGGACGGGTCACCGGGACGGATCACCAGGACGGCCCACCAGGACGGGTCACCAGGACGGCCCACCGGGATGGCCCACCCAGACGGGCCACCGGGACGGCCCACCCGGACGGCCCACCCGAACGGGCCACCGGGACGGGTCACCGGGACGGATCACCAGGACGGCCCACCAGGACGGCCCACCGGGACGGATCACCAGGACGGCCCACCAGGACGGGTCACCAGGACGGGTCACCAGAACAGCCCACCGAGACGGCCCACCAGGATGGGCCATCAGGACGGGTCACCAGAACAGGCCACCGGGACGGCCCACCGGAACAGGCTACCAGGACGGCCCACCAGGACGGCCCACCAGGACGGCCCACCAGGACGGCCCACCAGGACGGCCCACCAGGCCGTGCGAGCGACGTCTGGCGTTGCCAGCCAAACGTGCCGAGCACGTCACGCGAACGGTGAGCACCTCACCACACGTGCTCACCAGCCGCTCACGTGAGCGGTGAGCACGTCACCACACGTGCTCACCAGCCGCTCGCGTGAACGCTCGGCGGGTCAGCCAGTACACATGTGCTCCGGCAGCCGATTGTCAGCTGACTTTTCGTGTCGCCTTCTGAGAACAGGGGCGGATACAGGGGGAGGAACACTGGAAGCATGTGTCCCTGGCGTCCCTCCGGCCTTCAGGAAGGCTCGAGGGCACCCTACCCCACCCCCATCCACTCAAATGACTTTTTGTTATATACATTGGCCCCCGACGTTAAACGAATTTGCTTGCCGAAGGCGCCCCTCCGAGCAAATGTGCCCCTTCCCCATACAAATCCTCGAAACACTCGTGCCAGAGATGCCGAACGAGGGTGGAAAATGTCACATACTTAGCCATGTGCTTGGGTGACGTCTTCGAATGTAAAGTACCTGAAGCTCGGCTGGCAGATGAGCCACCTTCACCAGATGCATCAATGTGTGTGACAGTACATCCCGCAGTCCGGGCGTTATCGTCAGTCTAGACTTGGTGGGACAGAAAGGACGTCCATCCTCGAATTGTTATGTTATATTTCAGGATGTCCCATATTAATACACATGAAGCAGAAAAACGTTTTAGCTCCCTGCCATTCGTGTGCTGAAAGCCTCGCGATCATGTTCTCCTCTCAAGGATCTCCTCAGCGATCATGTTCTCCTCTACATTACCGAACCTCTCACGTTGCCGGTGGTGTACGCTCGCTTTGTAATTTTGCCAGGGTGACCCAAGATGTTCAGTAGGCATGCACTATGCATGCAAATGTGGGCAATACCAGCAATTCGGGTAGCATCGGCTGGGTTGTTGAGGTTTGAGGCGACCACAAATTGCTCCCAATCTATCATCCTGCCATCAAGGCTCTGGAGCAAAAATAGCCCGCCCGTCAGTCTGCCAGTTGACTAGTGAGCTAGCGGAGCAGGGGCTTGGCATGGTGAGGTCGAGGAGCAGAGGCCTGGTTTGATTTGGTGGGGAGTGGGGCCTGGTCTGGTGAGCTGACGGAAACAGACCCTGGTCTGGTGAGGTGAGAGAGCAAGCGTCTGGTCTGGTGTGGTGAAGGAGCCGGTCCGGGTCCGACGCCAAATACAAGTTCAGAGGTTTAGTCTGGTGTGCTGAAGGAACCGGTCCTGGTCCGACTAGATGAAGGATCAGATGTCCGACCTGGTGTGGTGAGGCAGCAGGGGTCGGATTTCCACTGCGGTCGCGGTGAATGCTGCCGTGACGGTCGGTCGGCTGGCGTGTGGCGCCAAAGTGACGCCGTCATAGACAGCATGGCCGTTACGTCACGCCACCACGCAGCCGCACCCGTCACGACCCCCTCCCATCGAGCAGGCCGACTGGCGGCCTGCGGCTGAGGTCATACCCTGCTGCCCGGGGCGACGTCAGGTCAGGCCTTGCCGCGCACGGCTCAGGTCAGACAGTATCGTCTATAACTGGATCAGGTCAGACAGTATCGTCTATAACTGGAACAGGTCAGACCCTGCCGTCTACAGTGGGTCGAGTCTCTGCTGCCTGTGATGGAGTCGCGTCATCCCCCTCCGCTCACAGTTGGATCAGGCCAATCGCCGGTCCTGCAGTGGGGTCAGTCAGGTCGTTCTGCACACGGTCGGTCAGTTCGTCCTCGGCTACCGTGGTGGGTCGGACCAGCACCTGCTTCCCACGCTGGGATTACGTCGTCTCCCTCCAGCCTGCCGTGTGGCCGTAAAAGGCACCATTACCCATAAAAGGTCCGATCGGCCTCTCCCGCGGTTGCACTGATGTCATGCCAGCCCATACGGTACGTACCGGGGCCGAGCCAGCCCGCACCGATCACGATGTGGTCAGACCGTGACCGCATTTGCCGTGGCCGAGACAATTAGCGCGGAGCTCTTGAGGCGGAGCCAAGCAGCCATTAGCGAACACTTCGCATGCATTAAACAGACGGAGGACTTTTCAGCCTAACGGGGTACGGACCAGTCAGACCGTATGCAAACCCTGATAATTGGCCGTACCCAAGCCCCCACACGTATGCATCACGTTTTCCCCATTAGTGGGTCAGCTGGTCACGACCCATGTGTGGCATCACAGCGCCTCATCACTATTCGATGCCACACATGGGTCGGTGCAGAACCAAGTGTCGTGGGGCACGTTCCTATGTACCCGGCTCGTCCTACATGCATAATTATAAATGCGCATGAGTCGCGTAGCACCGCATGTGCTCGTATGCTGAGCGCCCGAGAACACAGCCTTTCGGAGCGGCGGAGACGCAGTAAATCCAATGCTTTAATGGATTATTTGGACACATTAAAATCGATACAAGTAAATACTCAAGATGTTAGAGTGCTGCGCACTTCCGAAGCCATTATGTGTTTTATTTTTCAGCTGCTGTGTGCGCACCACAGCCATAGCAGGGACACCTCTGCAGTCTGCAGAGGGACACTCCATGCAGTTTGGAGAGAGGGAGGGTCATGTTCCAGCGTCGGGTCTGCGCCCCTCCCCTTCCCACCGGCCCCACCAACAGGTCGAGCGCGTGTCGCGATGTTAGCTGCCGGCGCCGTCGCCGGGTCACACAGGCGGTGGCCGGGTGGCAGCGGGTCGCACTGCCACCGGATCGTGAGAGACGAGGTCTCGCCGCTCGGGCTGCCGATCACCGCTGCACGGCTGCACGGGCACCAGTGGCAGGGTCGAGGTCTCGCCGCTCGGGCTGCCGATCACCGCTGCACGGCTGCACGGGCACCAGTGGCAGGGTCGCACGTCAAACTACACGGTCATCCATGTGGTCGGCCACGAGGTCAGTCCCGGGGTCAGTCGCACGGTGTTGTGGTCCGAGCAGTCACGAGTCTGCAGGGGAGATGACGCTCGTGCCGGTCAAAGATGGGAGGCCCTCGCTTGCGTCACTTTTCATTATCAGCTGTGGCCGGGTGTTCCCGTTCTTGAATGCAGCATTGGTACCCAGATACATGCGCATATGTTGAGTGTTCAGCACGTGTACATCGTTATGGCAGTCGTGACGGATCGGCTGCTGCACTGCGGCTCTGACCTACAGCATCCTGTTGGCTGGACCCATCAGTGTTTTATTGTCCCCATGAGCGCGGTTTCAGTTATCAGCGATAATGGTAAATTATATATTTCGTGCCGGAGTGCTGAACGCCCTAGTGCGAAATTCATCACTGTGACAGCCGCAGCGGGATAAAACGCTGCTTCATCGACACAGTGTGATGCGTGGTTTGAGAACACGTCGCGGCACTAGATGGTTGCAGCCTGCAGAGAAATAAATACGGAATGAACTCATAGATATGAACACCTTAGCATGTCGTTAGCAATCGAATGTTTTGATGCTACTCTTGTCGAATGCTTTTCACGCGTTGAAGTACTTGGTGCTAGGTTTGAGCAGCGTGCTCCTGTACCTACCAATACACTCTGCATTTTAGCAAACACTGCGCAGCTGTTGCATAGCTTTCAATCAGAAGTGAAAGCTCTGTGCTAATGTTCTATCCCCGGAGGCGCAGTCAAGGGGGCCGGGGCCCGCCCCTCCCTTAGCAACAAAGAAATGTACCATACATGAAACAAGAAATTGTGAGATTTTTCCCACTGAAAAGAAAACAAAATCGGTGCAGTTCGCGCGCCGAGAGCGTTCTTTGTTCCTTTGCATTTTGTTTTGATCGACCCCCTCCCCTTAAGAAAATCCTGGCTACGCCACTCAACACACAAAACAAACTATTTTAATGGCATTGCACGTCAGACTTCAGGAAGGTCAGGTCAAGGAGGTCAATATTTATTTACCAAACAGCGGAGGATGTCGACAGTTTATCGAACGATATCCAGCAGTGTAATATGACAGCTTACAAAAATAGTCGCAAGGATGATATTTTTAGATTATAATAATAGATTGTATGTTGCCACGTTTTTATGAACTTCCTGATTGATACTAAATATATGCGTGCGAACTGTTCTCCTTTTTGTGTTACGATGTCCTCGTTTTGTATCTGATGACGCGATAACAGGAAAAAACGCAGATATGTGGACGGTTTTTTAAATATGCACAAGCATACACACATGACCATTGTGTGTTGTTAGTAGGTAAGTAGGTAAAAGTGTGATTGATAAATCTTACTATGTTGTTAAGCTATATTTTTAATAGTTTCAGTCTGGTGTTTGAACTGACTATATAGGCAGCACGCTCCCTAGCGAGACTTTCATGGACTTTCATGGAAAGATTCAGAATGTGATATAGGCATGATGCAAGGGCGGCGCAACCTATGGCGTTTCTTGAGTTCGGATATCCCTGCGAGTTTTTGTTTTGTTTTTGTTTTTGGTCAGACTACACCTGAAAACTGGGGAAACTGCATGAAGATGCGATACCTTCGTGAAGTTTCCAGCTTCTGTATGAGGTGATATGTGAAGCTGGCGGGGAAGGAAGGGGCCTCGCCGGACGATCACAGATCTCCTCCGCGGTCGATGCCTGGAAACACTAGCGAAAAGCGGCTTCGGCGTCGCAATGATATCGCGACACAGTCCTGTCAGAATCCGGCAAAAGTAGATGACAGAATGAAAACACGAGCCGACCTGTTATTAGGTCGCCGATGTCAAACCAGATTTCGTGCGCAAAACTGCTCAAGCCCACATCGTTGCCATCCGGTAAACAAGCATGAGAGAAAACCCGTTACTAGGCTGAATGCCGGGGTGGCCTGGCGATGGATTGAGTGTCGACTCTTGATAGCATTCCAAGACAGAAATTGTTTGGTATTTGCACCCAGTATTCTCGAAAGATTATTTTAAAAAAGCCAAAGGCTCCCGTTATGAAGAACTTCTCCTGCTTGTGCCATTGTGATTACGAAAATCAGAAGATAACATTCAATTGAATGAAGCATCTATTCCGAGTAAAACTACCCGTCTGCATCGAACTGTCGGCAACTTGCGTCGGTAATGTCAACTGCAGTGCACATATTATCAAAGTACGTATTCCCACCCTTCACCCTTTTCCCCCTTCTGCCATGCTTCACCTCACCATCTATAGCGCCTTGCTCACGTGTATATGGAGGCGTATGTATGTATGTATGTATGTATATATATATATATATATATATATATATATATATATATATATATATATATATATATATATATATATATATATATATATATATATCTATATATATATATATATATATATATATATATATATATATATATATATATATATATATACATAGTGTATATTATAAATATACATTTGTGTGTATGTTTGTATTATTATTTATACCTAAGCATTTGTATTTTACAATGTGCTTACTGCACAATATAGATGCTTCTACAAGTGACATCTTTGGAGTATCCAAGAGTAAGGTCATGCTCGCTGAATTCAAATTCGACAAGGAAATGTCGCAGAATGCATTTCTTTTAATAATCTAGCGTTAATTGGGGTCAATGACTTTGGACATTTTTGAGGACGTAGGCCACTGGTAGGACGGCGTGGTCTCATCACATCTAAAGCATTGATGAATTGATGCAGAGTACTGTTGAAGCATATGTGAAATATCCGGTATGACATTAGATTTTCAGCCCCCTGGCCGTTCAAAGAAAATGCAAAACGAGATACAAGGCTTACGTCACAGCAATTCTACACCCACATTTGCATCATGCAACTCGAAGTCTGAAGAAAAATATCCAGCAGTGGCTACCACTAACGTCTTGAACACGTTGATTGCGTAGGGTTTTGAGACATACAATTAAGCGGCTCACACTGTGATGTTTTGTTTTGTAGTGATGTTTTGTTTCATATTGTAATATCAACAGGTTCGGGGAGTACATTCGATATTCGAAACCAGCCTAAAACATCACTATCTTCAAAAATGGAGTTGTCTGGCATCGTAATTATCTACCTAAGCTCGGAAATTCGACTACCTATGCACCAATAACATAAAGCACAATACATAGCCGGAAATGTGTTGCCAACGTGGTGCTGACAAATCAATGTTTAAAGGGCAACACACATACATAGACTGGCTATTGCATCACACCGAATGGTTGAACAGCTTTATACGTGAGTCACTCACATTCCGGCACGCCAATGGCATTCAAGTATGCCTTGCGCTCTGCTATAATCGTAAAATTAACATACTTAAAAGCCAGTGTAATACAAAGACCGAGCGACACTCTATAATGTGAAACGCAACGACAAAGCAAAGCATCTAATCCACTTGCTAAGACCCATTAACAACTGATGCATTCTGGCAAGTCGGGAATACGATCAGCAAGCCATTTCGAGTCGAGCATTGGACTACTCACATAAGAGCCCCGACTGTCCTGCGGCAGCATTAAGCCATGTGCAAATAAACAAGCCAACATTTCACCCTCCACATCGATATGACCGCTCGCGCTGTAGTCGGCCGCGGGCGGACTTTCGACACTTGGCGCACGGTGGGCGGGCACCACCCAGCCGGCGGGCACCACCCAGCCGGCGGGCACCACCCAGCCGGCGGGCACCACCCAGCCGGCGGGCACCACCTAGCCGGTGGGCGGACACCACCCAGCCGGCGGGTACCACCCAGCCGGTGGGCGGGCACAACCCAGCCGGTGGGCGGGCACCACCCAGCCGGCGGGCGGGCACCACCCAGCCGGCGGGCGGGCACCACCCAGCCGGTGGGCGGGCACCACCCAGCCGGCGGGCGGGCACCACCCAGCCGGTGGTCGGGCACCACCCAGCCGGTGGGCGGGCACCACCCAGCCGGCGGGCGGGCACCACCCAGCCGGCGGGCACCACCCAGCCGGCGGGCGGGCACCACCCAGCCGGCGGGCGGGCACCACCCAGCCGGCGGGCGGGCACCACCCAGCCGGCGGGCGGGCACCACCCAGCCGGCGGCGGGCACCACCCAGCCGGCGGGCGGGCACCACCCAGCCGGCGGGCGGGCACCACCCAGCCGGCGGGCACCACCCAGCCGGCGGCGGGCACCACCCAGCCGGCCGGGTGTATTGCACATTGTACATTCCAAAAGGTCTGTTACCCGCTTGCAATATTGAGCATAGTGTTCCGCAATATCCTGGCGTACCGACGATAGGCAGTTTGCTACATTTCGACCCATCATAGGTGAAAAGAGGAAGATTTCAAAATAGTACCCGAAGTCAATATTTCCATGTCCGGGGGTAAAATGCACGAACTTCAAGCTTCCATGACACAAAAGTCGAACAAGGTTATATGATGCCAAGTTGCGTTAATGACCTCGAATGACCTTGAAAAGACCAATGATTCATGCTAACATGTTGTATGAGTTGTCCGTGATCCCACGGCACCTAAAACTGGCTATTTTGTTTGTTTTTGTAAATGGGAGAACTGCATGAATTGATAATAATCCACGACTTAAGCGAAAGGCAGCCCAGCCCGACTTATGGCATCACAGCTGGACCTGACATGATATCTTCAATTGTCCATGCCATCAATTCGGCAACGGAGGACCCGTTGGATATGCCACGTGGTGCCCGTGCTGACGCGCCATATTTCCGTCGTCGTGAATACCCCTAGAAGGTAGCATGACCCTCCTACACACGCACCCCGCACAGATGGCGATTAATAATTTGCATGCATTCATGAAGTACACAAGCGCTCCTGGACGGTTCTAGCATCGGCTTTGCCACATACAATGCGCCCAAGCGTCATGCACTTCATTTGAATTTATGCTTATTCATTTGAATTTATTGAATTTTTTAAACTTCAGTTCTATTTGAATTTATGTGTGACATGAGCTCGGAATAAAATTGACAGGATGACAGGAACACACCTTAATGCCTATGCTAAAATGTTTAAGTTAATGTGAGCTAACATGCTCAGGCACTACAATAGACAACGAGAATGCATCGGCTCGAAGAAAAAGGAACCTGTATATTCATTTATTTCGTTCGCATTACCCGATATTAACAAACCAAGCAAAGGTAAAGTGAAGATAAGAT
The DNA here is from genome assembly GCA_034440615.1 of Ashinkailepas kermadecensis. NCBI lineage: Eukaryota > Metazoa > Arthropoda > Thecostraca > Neolepadidae > Ashinkailepas > Ashinkailepas kermadecensis. The sequence continues at coordinate 1,215,549 of JAOTOM010005163.1, forward strand.
GTACCGGCCGCTTGCGTGGCACCAAACATGACTGATGATGAAACTGAGCTATGAATGATAAATTGTGAAATGTGTCAATATGGCTATGTGTGATGCGTGTAAAAAGCTAGTATGGTGAGGTGAAAACCGAACTGATAAAATATAACGTATATATCAACTTGAAGAAATTCCGTCCATTCCAGTCCGGATCCCATCACAACAGTCCGGGTCAAATCACAACAGTCCGGATCACATCACAACAGTCCGGATCACATCACAACAGTCCGGGTCACATCACAACAGTCCGGGTCACATCACAACAGTCCGGGTCACATCACAACAGTCCGGATCGCATCACAACAGTCCGATGTACATCACAACAGTCCGAGTCACACCACAACAGTTCGTGTTACATCACAGCCTAGGCCACAACACAGTCTGAAACGCAACACGGCAGAAAGCAAATACGACAGTAAGGGCTACAACACCACAATCCGGGCCACACTGCCACAGCCTAGGTCACAACACAGTCTGAGACACAATACAGCAGAAACGGCTACAACACCACAATCCGGGCCACACTGCCATAGCCTAGGTCACAACACAGTCTGAGACACAATACAGCAGTAACGGCTACAACACCACAATCCGGGCCACACTGCCACAGCCTAGGTCACAACACAGTCTGAGACACAATACAGCAGTAACGGCTCCAACACCACAATCCGGGCCACACTGTCACAGCCTAGGTCACAACACAGTCTGAGACACAACACGGCAGTAAGGGCTACAACACCACAATCCGGGCCACACTGCCACAGCCTAGGTTACAACACAATCTGAGACACAACCCGGCAGCAAAGGTTACAACAGCAGCAGCCGGACCACCGCACCATAGTCGGGATAGCACGGACGTACGTCACGTCTGGTGCTATTACACCGCAGCACGACCACCAGAGGAGCAACACGTTATTATACTACAGCAAACCCTGTACACGTGCCTGCACACAGGTATGTAAGTACTTTCCCAGGTATGTAAGTACTTTCCCAGGGTTTTCCAGCTCCGGAAAATGTCGTGTGGCAGGTCCGACACATGACATTTTTCGGAGCCGGTGGAGCCATCATGGCAAATAATTGCCCCTATGTTTACGTTTCCCGTCAAAAGATAGCAGTGTACTGACAATGGCACCGTTGCCAAACGAGATCTGGTGGTTTCTTATGGGTCTAAAGACATTTCGTGACGCGAAACACTGTCGCACGTGCAACGCCAGCCGCCCGCCAGCTGTCCCAACGCCCAGGGGCGGCTACACAGGGCTGTGACAGAGTTTGCTATTTGCTTGTGCTGCAGGGCGCACCGATACAAAGCTAGCCAGCATCGATCTCGCAGCGTAGTAGAGGTGGCGTGGGAGACGTGCGAGACATTAAGTAAGACATAAAGACATAAAGACATAAAAGATCAGTGCAACTATGAGCCACAAGGGCCCTTCTTGGTTGCACTTTGGACACTGAACCAGTTGCCCACCAAATCTGTCGATCAACCCTCCCTGGAATACAGAAAAACAAGCCACCCTATTCTTATAATGATTGTCTATGCCGTTTTTAAAGATGTTCAGTGTGTTGCTACTGACAATGGTTCCTGGCAGCTGGTTCCAGTGTTCTACTACCCTGTTGGTGAAGAAAGACTGTCTTAACCTTGTCCTGCTGTGATTAACTTTAATTTTGAATTGATGACCTCTGATTGCATCATTTCTGTTAAATTCAAACATTTCCCTGAGATATCCCTGTTCCTGACCATGAACAAATTTAAAAACCTCCTTGAGATCTCCTCTCAGCCTTCTATATCTAAGTGAAAACATATTCAATTTCTTCAATCTTTCCTCATATGCCAGGTTGCCTATACCATTAACCATTTTTGTTGCCCTCTTTTGTACTCTCTCTAAAAGCCAACAATCTTTCTCATAACTAGGGGACCAAGCTTCGATACAGTATTCCAAATGTGGCCTGACATATGCACAGTAAAGCTTCCTGATGACCTCCTCACTTTTGTATGACACATTCCTCTGTATTGCCCCAAGCATTCTTAGTGCCATCTTCCTGGCTTCTTTGGTCTGTTCTGATGCCCCCAATTTTGTGTTCAAAATAACACCTAAGTCCTTCTCCTGCTGAGTCACAGATAGTACTTGGCCACCCATCAAGTATGGAGCCTTCATATGCTGCCTACCTACATGCATGACTTTGCACTTATCAAAATTAAACTTCATTGGCCATTTTTTTCGGACCACTTCACAAGCTGGTCTAAGTCTTTCTGCAGCAAAACCTGCTCATTGTGCCCTGTTATTGCCCTAAAGATCTTCAAATCATCCGCAAATTTCAAAACTTTACTGCTTAGGCCACATTCAATGCTATTCACATATATAATGAACAACGGTGGCCCCAGTACCGACCCCTGGGGGACTCCACTAAGAACATTTTGCCATGATGACTTTGTACTATTTAGCATCACTCTCTGCTGTCTATCTGAAAGCCACAACTCTATCCATTTTAGGATGCTACCTGCAATACCATGGACCTGAAGCTGCATCATTAACCGTTTATGGGGTACCTTGTCAAAGGCCTTACTAAAGTCAAGATATGCTACATCAACCTGATTTCCCTGATCAAATTGTTCTGTAGAAAAATTCAAAAAGTCCAAGAGATTTGTGAGACACGATCGCCTTTTTTAAAACCCATGTTGAGTATCTTGAATCAATCTGTTTCCTTCCAGAAAACTAACTATTCTATCCTTGATAATTGACTATTCTATCCTTGAAGTCATTCTATGCAGCCCATTGTTTTTCTTCCCAGCGTAGTTTGCGTCCTTAGCCCCGTCGTATATCCTGGATGACGAGTTGGCCGGTTTTTGCTTCTGCGACGGCCACAACAGAGGCTCAAGAAAGTTGGCTAATCCTGAAAGCCGATTCCCAACTACCGGCGCACAATATTGGCGTCGACTTTCACACAAAGGCTCGCATAGAAACTTGTTTCCATCGCGCGACATCGCCCAGCCAACCTCACCTGTAGCGTGCGTGGAGCGTCGAGAGAGGTGGCAACAGCTACCACATCTCCAGACACTACAACTTTGCAGTAGCATAGACAGAAGTGGTCATGAGGTCAATTGACCACCCCCCGCCACTCCACCCCATCTGCCACACACATTGAAACGATTATTTTGGTTCGTGTTGTCGGGCTCTCGACTGGTTCACGAACAATGCTATATGGTAGCTTGTAGTGCTACATGGTAACATCACAACAGTCGCGTTAACTACATGGTAACTTGTAGTGTTACATGGTAACATCTCAACAGTGTGCCATGGAACATCACGTTAAATCGATAATGTCTGCCCGCTGTTGGTCTACTTAATCTCCAACAAAATTAGAGCGAAGATGCTATCGCTGAGTCGTGCTAACGTCCTCACTGTCGAAGAAACATGCAGAAACGTGCGTTAAAAGACCGTGCAAAGCTTACTTGGAATCGAACATTACATTACACAAAAATACGGTGAGCTTTTTGCTTGAGTTCTGACATGAGAAATGACATGGCTCGAACTGCCCTATTCAGCAGCAGCCATACGACACCGGCCGTGATGATGACATGTCAGTCTCGGCCGAGCTGGGTCGGGCTCCGGTCGGTGTACGTTACACAATTTCCGATAGTCAATCAACCAAGGCCGTATAGAGGACAAAGTGCAGACCAGGTTTGGATTTGTGCTTTGTAATCCTGGATGTGGAGATAATATTTTTTGGGTAATCGAATACGGAGAGGATATGCTTCTTCAGACCTCTGCGACAGAATCTGAGTGTGCACTAAGCCAGTGAATATTGAACACTTTAGCACAGAGCAGCGCATTGTCAAGCAGCAACATTCAACCTCCAAATGAGAAACATGAGAGGATAATGTTTTGGACATGACAATGTTCTGGATGTCAAAAATCCAGGAAAAGCATATTTCCCCACATTGGTACAGACTGGGACGGCTGGGGCCGGTAGCGCAGCCGAGATTTGCATAACGGGAGTCAAAAGAAAGCATAATGAGGTGGTGAATAACAACAGTAAATCGGTTCTAGTAGACATTAGGACTTTCAGCAGCAAGAAAAGCAGATGTTGCGTCGCGTAGAATCGGGGAAGTAATTGACATCTCTGAACCTCCCCTGGCTACGCTAGTTGTCAGATTAGTTAAGCCATGAGCGCCACTTTGTGATATGGATGCGGGCGGGGGAAATGACCTATTCGATGGGCAAAGCTGAATTGAAGGCCATTTTCATCCACTGTACGCCCATAGACCCAATGGTCAAGCTTCGGTCTGATCGGGGGAGGGAACAAATCAATGATTGAGTGAGCTGGCACCTCCTGGTGTATGCAACGTCAGCCCGAGTTGAGGGCATTGGTTTTGGACATGGTTGGGTATCGCAACAACCTAGCTCCTAGTTAATCGCCACGCGATCGGGAACGTAGTTGTTAAAGCTAGGATGCCAGCATGTCGCGTTTACATTTCGGTCATTGGGAGGGCAAGCAGAAATCCGATTGTGTCGTTTGCTGAAGTAATATCAGAACGCAAGTGGACGAAACATTGTCAAAATTTGGCAGCACTGTATTTCAGACCGTCGATGAAATCTTCACATAGACGCAACCAGTCTGGTTGGCTGCTGTGACCATGGCTGGAGGTCCCGGGTTTGTCGGGGGTCTGGACCCTGGCTTGGTACCCTGCTAATGTTTAGTTGTTATTATCCCTATTCCATCTGAAAATATGTCTTAAAATAATGACCTGTGCCTTCCCTGGTTTGGTGAAAGATCTCCAGCTTTCGTTGTGACAATTATGGGCAACTGTGGACAGTTATTTTTGTCCACCACCGTCCAGCGATCGGCTTGAGAGGCTAGGGACTGAAAGCGTGTGTCACGGTTAACGACGTCGTGTTTATCTGGTGACCCATCTGCGGCGAAGGTGCGAGGTGGCCGCCACCCGAGGACCGGATGGTCTGCGGCCGCCGACATGACAGCTGGCTATCGACCGCTCTGCAAGCCGGCCTGCCCCGCGCCCAAGACGAGCTCGGATTATTCCGCCGTGCAAATAGCGCGCCACTGGAAACGCACTTGATTGTTCTGCCGGGCAAACACGCCGCTGCGGGCAGTCCCGCAGTGGCGTCATTGCTGCCATATTTCGACGCAGCCGTGTTTCGCGCCCGGAATCCGGATCCTCGGTGGCCAGTCGCGTGTCTTCTGCGCCACTTTAGTGACGTTTCGGTTTGACGAGTCGGCACGGATCAGTGCTTTCGTGATCTTCACAATTTTTTTCCGGAATATGAATCCATTTCCACTAAACGCGTCGCGTGGTTCGGCAAATTATTGGTTAGTGGAGTACGAAACGTGATTCAACGTGATTCGTGATTCACTAACATGTTACCTTCAGTCCCTTTGGTTAGCTAGAATGGCTTTATCTGGAGTTAAGGCAATGCTAATAATCCCAGCGATGATTTATACACTAAACGTTCTACCACACCGTAGGACAACAGAGGACTAGGCAGTAGCGCAACCAGGAGGGGCCAAGGGGCCATCGCCCCCCCCCGACATTTTGTTGGGGCCCGCGAAGCGGGCCCCTGGCTCGGAGTGGGCCACCCTACTCAGAGCCCTGGCTAGGGGCCCGCGAAGCGGATCTGTGGCTCGAATCAGGGACCCTTTGAACCAACTGAAAATCTGGGAGCCCGTTTTAACCAGGGCCCGCCTCGAACCGGGGTCCCTGATAAAGGAAAAGTGCTTTTATTTCTGCGAAGTTTTACAAACATAGGGGCCCGCTCAAAAGTAAGTGCATGTTTTCCGCAGACTTTTTAAAAACATGAGGGGGGCCCGCTTGCGAGGGGGCCCGCTCTCCAACCCTGCCCCCCGAATTGAAATCCTGGTTGCGCCACTGGGACTAGGGTCCAAGAATCTCTCCCCACGATTCGCGATTAGTCCATGGGATTTCATGTCATGGTATGTCCATGGGAGTCCCCGTTAGTCCATGTGAGAAAATGACGTTGACCCTCCAACTTTTCATCTGCATTCCTATAGCATAATGTCCTACGCCAAACAAATAAACTTGAGTATTCAGTATGGCAGCAATGCTGATTTTGAAACCATGTGAGTTACTATTCTGATAATCAATATTTCCTAACCCGCAATACGTACTTGAGTAGGGAGATGCGGGGATATGGGACACCAAATGTTCCAATTCATCCGTCGACTCAGGTAGACATGTTATTTTGCCCAACCGTAAATTGGAATACGTTGTTTTGCAGCCGAATCCAGGAGCGCAACCAGAAGTTTGCGACGAGAGGCTAATTATTTTTGGCATCTCTATGCTCAAGGAGCCCTCCAGCGTCAAGGAGCGGAAGTTAAGGGGCCCTCAGGCCGAAACGACGGGAGATGGGGGCTAAGGAACGAGGGCCCACGTCTCCCTGATTGTGCTACTGGTTGTATCAATTGATTCTTCACTTTGACCTCGACTTGCACAACAAAATAATCGAAGTAATTAATTCAGGCCCAAAAAAATCCTTCAAAAGTGGTGGAATGGGACACCTGCAGCAGATAGAATCCAACATTTCGAGATATATGGGACTACTCTTTGATTTTTGTTCTTGGAAACTTGGTCCGAATTCTTGCAGAGATGCCTATTGCCAAGCGAAGCTTGTTGCGTGATCCCTGGCCCCAACACCCGATCCGTGACTTATAATTCAACGGCGGAATGTTTACCGCGAGTTCGACGTGCCGTCAATTTAATCTGAATTGTTCATGCCAACTTTTAGAAGTTCAGGCCAAAAAAATAATTCCTATATTCTCATGTATATACCTATAATTTTGTAATCTGTGCTTATTTACTATACACAACTATTCATACCTCTGCTATCAGTAATCGCTTATCGTGGAACCACGTTTATCTACAAATACAATAAGCAAACCTGAACTGTTCTGCAGAACTGACTGAATAAACCGCAGGGCTGACCAGTCTACTGTTGATCTGTGTGGTTTGTATATCGAGTTCAAACTAATAAAGCCGTCTCGACCTGGTCCGATCGAAACTTACCTTACAGACAGCTCACACAGCAAAAACACATTCGTCAACACATGCGCACATATCGTGGGCTCAAAGTTTATATTCCATGCATTAGATCCACCCTTCCATCTCATTTTGTATGTTTCAGAACAATAACTGTGGCATACTCGTATCATCCTCAGACGTATCACAGCTCTCCTGCCTGCCTCGTGGTACCTATAAAAGGAATCTCCCCGCGCTTCTATTGACATTGTTCTGCCTCCAGTCTGGTAGCCTGATTTTCATTGTTCTTCTTTCTTCAACCGTCCGATTTTATACAAGTATTTTGATATCAGAGATAGATGCTGCTTCTATGCCGCATCAAGACCATAGTCGTCGATAAGCAGTCATTTACATAGGAAATATGACTATGCATTTATTTCCGGAGCTTCGCTTTCAGGATCTTTTCAGGAGCTCGCTGGTATCTGCTGTCGCAGAGGCGACTCCAGAAAAGTAGTACGGTGATAGTGCTTTTGGTTCCATAGGAAGTAATATTTGCGATTAAAAATGCCTTTTGCGCACCAAAAACTCAATGCAACGCTGACGTTCCGACTCTATCGCGGCCCACTTCTCTCGGTTCTCCTCTACGTCAACACAGCAAACCAACTATTTTTTTTAAATCGCAATGCACATCATGCTTAAAGATCTCTCAACACCGCCACTATCCACCATCACAAATCCAAATAATGCGGAAAACAGCGAGGGTGTTTTCCTCCTCGCCGACCATAGTTAACAATAAATGTCTTTGTCCACAGGAAGCAGTGTTCGTGTTTTCCGTCGCTAGCCCAGCACTTTAGAAAGTGATTTCTGACATAAACGGGTCGAAAACACTGCAAAGTAGATCCCGTGCTTCCAAAATAACAAGCATGTTTAAGCTCACGACAGGCGACAGAGACAAGCAACGCTCCGCTTACTAGCCATGCCACCCACACGCCTGACAGCCATGCCGCCCGACACGCCTGAACGCCATGCCGCCCGACACGCCTGAACACCATGCCGCCCGACACGCCTGACAGCCATGCCGCCCCACACGCCTGACAGCCATGCCGCTCGACACGCCTGACAGCCATGCCGCCCCACACGCCTGGCAGCCATGCCGCCCGACACGCCTGACAACCATGCCGCCCCACACGCCTGACAGCCATGCCGCCCGACACGCCTGACAGCCATGTCGCCCCACACGCCTGACAGCCATGCCGCCCGACACGCCTGACAGCCATGCCGCCCGACACGCCTGACAGCCATGCCGCCCGACACGCCTGACAGCCATGCCGCCCGACACGCCTGACAGCCATGCCGCCCGACACGCCTGACAGCCATGCCGCCCGACACGCCTGACAGCCATGTCGCTCCACACGCCTGACAGCCATGCCGCCCGACACGCCTGGCAGCTATGTCGCCCGACACGCCTGAACGCCATGCCGCCCGACACGCCTGACAACCATGCCGCCCGACACGCCTGACAGTCATGCCGTCCGACACGCCTGACAGCCATGCCGCCCGACACGCCTGACAGCCATGCCACCCGACACGCCTGACAGTCATGCCGTCCGACACGCCTGACAGCCATGCCGCCCGACACGCCTGACAGCCATGCCACCCGACACGCCTGACAGCCATGCCGTCCGACACGCCTGACAGCCATGCCGCCCGACACGCCTGACAGTCATGCCGCCCGACACGCCTGACAGCCATGCCGTCCGACACGCCTGACAGTCATGCCGCCCGACACGCCTGACAGTCATGCCGCCCGACACGCCTGACAGCCATGCCACCCGACACGCCTGACAGCCATGCCGCCCGACACGCCTGACAGTCATGCCGCCCGACACGCCTGACAGCCATGCCGTCCGACACGCCTGACAGTCATGCCGCCCGACACGCCTGACAGTCATGCCGCCCGACACGCCTGACAGCCATGCCACCCGACACGCCTGACAGTCATGCCGTCCGACACGCCTGACAGCCATGCCACCCGACACGCCTGACAGCCATGCCGTCCGACACGCCTGACAGCCATGCCGCCCGACACGCCTGACAGTCATGCCGCCCGACACGCCTGACAGCCATGCCACCCGACACGCCTGACAGTCATGCCGCCCGACACGCCTGACAGCCATGCCGCCCGACACGCCTGACAGCCATGCCGCCCGACACGCCTGACAACCATGCCGCCCGACACGCCTGACAGCCATGCCGCCCGACACGCCTGACAGCCATGCCGCCCGACACGCCTGACAGCCATGCCGCCCGACACGCCTGACAGCCATGCCGCCCGACACGCCTGACAGCCATGCCGCCCGACACGCCTGACAGCCATGCCGCCCGACACGCCTGACAGCCATGCCGCCCGACACGCCTGACAGCCATGCCGCCCGACACGCCTGACAGCCATGCCGCCCGACACGCCTGACAGTCATGCCGCCCGACACGCCTGACAGCCATGCCGCCCGACACGCCTGACAGCCATGCCGCCCGACACGCCTGACAGCCATGCCGCCCGACACGCCTGACAACCATGCCGCCCGACACGCCTGACAGCCATGCCGCCCGACACGCCTGACAGCCATGCCGCCCGACACGCCTGACAGCCATGCCGCCCGACACGCCTGACAGCCATGCCACCCGACACGCCTGACAGCCATGCCGCCCGACACGCCTGACAGCCATGCCGCCCGACACGCCTGACAGCCATGCCGCCCGACACGCCTGACAGCCATGTCGCTCCACACGCCTGACAGCCATGCCACCCGACACGCCTGACAGTCATGCCGCCCGACACGCCTGACAGCCATGCCGCCCGACACGCCTGACAGCCATGTCGCTCCACACGCCTGACAGCCATGCCGTCCGACACGCCTGACAGCCATGCCACCCGACACGCCTGACAGCCATGCCACCCGACACGCCTGACAGCCATGCCACCCGACACGCCTGACAGCCATGCCGCTCGACACGCCTGAACGCCATCCCGCCCGACACGCCTGACAACCATGCCACCCGACACTCCTGAACGCCATGCCGCCTGACAGCCATGCCGCCCGACACACCTGGCAGCCATGCCACCCGACACGCCTGAACCCAATGCCGCCTGACAGCCATTCCGCCCGGCACACCTGGCAGCCATGCCGCCCCACACGCCTGGCAGCCATGCCACCCGACACGCCTGAACTCCATGCCACCCGACACGCCTGACAGTCATGCCGCCCGACACGCCTGACAGCCATGCCGCCCGACACGCCTGGCAGCCATGCCACCCGACACGCCTGAACTCCATGCCACCCGACACGCCTGGCAGCCATGCCGCCCGACACGCCTGTTGCGGGCCGGTCTTAAACTGCAATAGTGGGTGCTGACACGCATACATGAGGAGTTGAGTGTAAATACAAACTTGCCGCGTGCAAAATATTGACAAGCTCTGTGTCCATATTCTTAAGATAAATATGTCATGCATTCCCTAATCCACTTTCGGTGCAGCTGGGCTACGGCCGATGGCGCGCCAGTCTCCAGGTGACACTTGGTCAGCACCGCTGCAGGCCTGTATCCGGCCAACGACGGCCTACTCCAGGCGTCCACCATTCCACAAAAACGAAACAGGCCACTTGGACGCATTACTATGGAACGTCTAGCGTTCAGCATTTCAGCTCGTGTCAATGGGCCTTTCACAAGTACACAGCACATCCTGGTTCGCTAACAAAGTGCATTGTCTATTCCGAGTTGAATACCTCAACTATTTTCGAAGTGCTGCAATAGCCTGCACGTCAGCTGACAGGAACTGAGTGAGGAAGCAGCAAGGCGATATATTTCTGTGCAAAGGCGAAGCCACTGCAGACAAAATGAAAAGGCTTTTGCGCGTTCCGCTGATTCGCTATGCCCAGTGGCAGATCCAGCAGAGGGTGAGAGGGTTGGTCCATGTCGCTTGGGTGCTTTCCTCTTGTTTTGCAAAGAAGTAAACATAGATGCGCAGTGACAAGGGGAGATGGATCATTTAAAACCACCAGCTACATATTTTAAGGTGCAAAACAATACAATTACTGCACAATGTGTTCGATCATTAGATCCTTCCCTTGAGGGATCAGAATGGGTACAAAATAGGCTGAAGAACCAAATATAAGTAGTGATATGTAGTAGAAGACAGCGCCTTCGCATTCTCACCTGCAACGCTCGTCCACAACGGTTGGTTATTGGTTTTACGACACGTCGACCGTTGAGTCATATAGCGTCGCCAATCTCTCACGCCGATTGGTCGCGGGCGAAGAGCAGCGACAGGTGAGACTTGAACCCACAATCTTTCGATTGTGAGACGAGCATCTTACCCTTAGACCACTCGTCCCCGCTCGTCCACAACGCTCGTCTACAACCCTTCATTTGAATTGCAGCAGATCATTGTTTTTGCTGGCTCGGCGCAAATTTTGGAGATTAGAATTTCAAAATTCGAGAAAAAAAATGCCATGCTCCGTTCATTACCCGTCAAAGGCAGAGCTTAGTCAAATTTACCGTGTCCTTTAACAGCTGAAGTTTCACAGAAGAAAAAAATTATGGTGTACACACATTGGACCCACGATGAGTCTAATAGGTAAAGGGATGAAGTGATTGTGGAAGTTCTTATAGGGAGGGATATCCCGGTCTTTAATTTTTTTTTTTTGGGGGAAATTGGGGTTTTCCCTTTTTTTTACATAAAATTAGGTCTGTGGCGTTGCATGTCTAGGAACAACAAAAGCATCCTCGCACCTCACAAAGGCAGTCAGGCTTCACACAGTCTTCAGTCAGGCTTCACACAGGCTTCAGTCAGGCTTCACACAGGCTTCAGTCAGCGGATCCGTCGCTGTAGGCCAAACTGAACGCTGAAGAAACACACCTCCAAGCTGAGACAGCCAAATCCTCACCTTGGCATGACTATTTGCTCCTGGTCCTTGCTATGGAACATATCGCCTTAAACATTATGCAAGCGGCTACACAACTACCCCGTGGAACTCGACAGCAGTACTACACGTGCATGGAGCTGTTATGCAAACGATATACACTGTGTAATGTCAGCAATATGCCAGCGCCCAAAATATCCTTTCGCAGCACAATTATTCGCACGAGTTAGTTTGTACCAGTATTTAATCCTGCAAGGCTCATGATCAGTGAACATTTCCCAATGAAAATATATGTTTTAGTAGATCATTAGCCGGATGTTTAGCAGAATATCAGTCATGCGTGGCAAAAGCATCATATTGAGCAGCCAATTGTACGGTTTTCTTCATAATATCAAGAGTATTATTTTATCATATTATCCTCCTTTCTTCCCCGATGACACATCTCTGTTAGGTTTGCACCCTAACGATCAGCATCTACGCAGTGTGGTACGTCGCCATTGAGGTTGAGGGAATAGGTTCATCCCTCTCAATGACTTTAAAATTGAAAACGGCGCCTATGTACGTGGTGAATGCACCTAAAACTACAAATGTTCCTCCTCAATCATATTGCTTTAGCGGAGCCCGTAATTTACCTCTAGTTGATGGTCATCTGAAACAGGAAATGCAATAGGGCTTATTTTAGTCGGCTCCAAACAGGCTATTTACTAGGAAGTTTTTGCATCACCCAAAAGCTTTTGCTACCACTCAAAAGCTTTGCTTAGCACTACCGAAGTAAAGTTACACCACAATTTTAGAAACGAGTCTTCAAAATTGGAAGCTTGAAAAATAATGCTTTGGAGTAGCAGCAAATCGCTTTCTGGGGACCGTTCTTATTTGAGATTAAAAAAGGAGGAACAAATAATTTGTCATGTAATCATTATTTTGCCACCATCACGTGCATCGGCTGCTCATTTATCACAACTGTTGTTTCCATGTCTCTATCGCTTGTAGTTCAGCTATGAGCGATGGATACAAATTGGCAACGTATCATTCCATGATATGTTGCCGATTTTGAGGGCCACGACTACTGCGTCATCAGCTTTTCCAGATGGTTCAATGCCGGAAAATAACCGGAAATGACAATAGCTGTAAATGCTGCTTCCCAATATCTACGGGAAATGTACGCTAAAGTATCAAGATCACTTTTCATAGTTTTTCCCACGAAACACCCAAGGATACGCCAGACAACAGAGGAGAGAGAATACAGGTGAACGTGATGTATGCCGACCGTCTTCCCCTCCTGGAGATGAAGATAAATTTTCGTAGGAGCCTACGTCCACTCAAAGTGAATACGCAACTGGCCCTGTTGAGCTTACGCCAATATGACTATGCTATTATTATGGGTGGGGACTTTGGGAGCCTGTGCCCTTCCACATCCTTTCCCTGCTTGGCGTTCCCCTCCACACGGCCAGTCGATTCTTACATTTTCTTCACTGAAGCAAATTTAACATTAGGCCATGTTAGTTATTCTGGACCCAAAATGTTGTGTGGACCCTATCCAAATCTACGGATGGTAGAAATCTACTGGTGGCCTAGATATGCCACTCATGCCACAATCAGATTGACCTTGTAGCTTCCACCCGGCCTTACATAGATGTAGTCCTATTTGCTCGCTCGCCGGCTGGACACGAAAACGAGCCGACTTACCAGATATGGACGCCGACGTCACCTCTGGGCAAGGGCTTCGCCACCGGGGGAGGCAGGGGGGGCAGTCGCCTCCCTGTCGTGAGACTAGGGGGCGCCGCCCCCCCTGAAATTTGAGGAGGCCCCTATCCGGAAATGCACAGGAAAAAAGTGAGCAAGGAGGCCGACGAGACATGAGAGGAGGCCTCCAAGACGTGAGAGGAGGCCCCTAATTTGAAGAAGGAGTCACCTAGGAGAGGATAGGAGACCCCAGAAATCAAGAGAGTGCCAACAATTGGCACGGAGGCCCCCAGGAATGCAAAGGAGGCCCCCAGGATTGCAAAGGAGGCCCCCAGGATTACAAAGGAGGCCCCCAGGATTGAAAAGGAGGCCCGCAGGATTGCAAAGGAGGCCTCCAGGATTACAAAGGAAGGTCCCAGGATTGAAAAGTAGGCCCCAGGATTGCAAAGGAGGCCCCCAGGAATGCGAAGGAGACCCCAGGATTGCAAAGGAGGCCTCCAGGATTACAAAGGAGGCAACCAGGAATTCCAAGGAGGACCACAGGATTGCAAAGGAGGCCCCAGGATTGCAAAGGAGGCCTCCAGGATTACAAAGGACGCCCCAGGATTAAAAAGGAGGCCCCCATGATTACAAAGGAGACCCCAGGATTGGAAAGGAGGCCCCATGATTGCAAAGGAGGCCCCATTATTGCAAAGGAGGCCCACAGGATTGCAAAGGAGGACTCCAGGATTGCAAAAGAGGCCCCTAGGAATGCAAAGGAGGCCCCCAGGATTGCAAAGGAGGCCTCCAGGATTACAAAGGAGGCCCCAGGATTGCAAAGGAGGCACCCAGGATTGCAAAGGAAGCCCACAGGATTGCAAAGGAGGCCCCAGGATTGCAAAGGAGGCAACCAGGATTACAAAGGAGGACTACATGATTGCAAAGGAGGCCCCCAGGAATGCAAAGGAGGCCCCCAGGATTGCAATGGAGGCCCCCAGGATTGCAAAGGAGGCCGCCAGGATTGCAAAGGAGACCCCCAGGATTGCAAAGGAGGCCCCCAGGATTACAAAGGAGGCCCCTAGGATTACAAAGGAGGCCCCTAGGATTGCAAAGGAGGCCCCCAGGATTGCAAAGGAGGCCCCAGGATTGCAAAGGAGACCCCCAGGATTGCAAAGGAGGCCCCCAGGATTGCAAAGGAGGCCCTCAGGATTGCAAAGGAGGCCACCATGATTGCAAAGGAGGCCCAATACGGGAAGGGAGACCTCATAAAATGAGAGGAGGCCCAAAGACTGAAGAGAAAGCCAGTGGATATGAGATGAGGTTTCGGAGACGCAAAAGCAGTCCCCAAAACGGGTAAGGTTTCACCAAGATAAAAAAAAGGATGATCCAGAAAAGTGGCAGGAAGCACCTATTTCATAAGAGGACGATATAAGATTGGAAATGAGACCCTATGATGAACGAGGATGCCCCTAAAATAGGAGGGAAGGGCAATTAGATAAGAGGGATGGCTCCCAGGCGAGAAAGAAGGCTTCAAGACGGATAAGAAGGTCCCCAGGAAATGACAAGGTAACTGAGATAGGAAAGGTTGCTTGTAATTTGGAAGAGGAGGCACCTGAGAGAGAACAGGAGTCCACCAGGAGATAAGAGGCCACCCTTAAAATGGACAAAGATAGAATCAAAACGCAGAATAGGAGGCCCCGAAGACGTGAGAGGAGGTCCCTAATTTGGGAAAAAAGAAAAGAAAACCTCTAAAAGAGAAAAGGAGGCCCCTGCCGGACTTGAGAGGAGTCCCTCAAGATGGAGTAGGAGGTCTCCATCGCCGAATGAGTCCTCGACGACCGGAAGGAATTCCCAGGAAATGAGAGAAGGCCGTTAAGATGGGAGTGGTAGATAGCAGGTATGGAAGGAGACGAGGTTTCCAAAAATGAAGATCCCTCAAGACGGGTAAGCTTTGCGAGGACAAAGGAGGCCCACGAGGCGTGGCAGAAGGCTCCTAATTTGGCAGAGGATGCCTCTGGAACATGAGAGGAATCCCCATGCCATGTGAAAGGGGCCCCAGGATGTGGGAGGAGGCCCTCCAAAACGGGAGAAGAGGACCATTGAATATGGATGAGTGTAGGACGCACGAGAAGACGTCCAACACCCGTAAACAGGCTCCAGGAAATGAGACGAGAGCCCTAAGACGCGAGAGGAGGTCTATAATTTGCAAGAAGTCCCTGAAATGGCAGGAGTCGTGCCGGTGTCCTTGCAAATCACGATATGGGCCCAAAAAGACCGGCTGGGGCCCTGAAAATCACGCTGAGCCCAGGGGTACCAAAAATTCACGCCCGGACCATGAAAATCACGCTAGGTGCACGATAGGTCGCACCGTTCCCCAACAGTATCATTCGGACACAAATGAAGCCGGGGCAACGAAAAAAAATCCGGACATTGATAATCACTCTGGGGCCCCAACAATGACACCAAAAGCATCCAAAACGTATTGGACACCCACAAAGTGTCGAGGTCGCTAAAACTCGCGCTACGGATCCAAGCAAATGACGTCGGGACACAAAAGATTACATTGGACTAAAAAAGTCGCGTCGCAGCCCTTGAAAATCTCACTGGGGACCAAACATGTCGCGCCTGGACTGCAAAGGTTGCAGCTGCCCCAAAAATCAATTATCAACCGGAATGTCACTCTGCGCCCCAAAAAATCGGGTCAAGGTCCCCCAAAAACCCGTTGGGCACTGGAAAAAAACGTCTCCGGGCACCGAAAAGAATCGCACCTGGAGACCGAAGAATCGTACCAGGACCCAAAAATATCACATAAAGACCTTTAAAAAATAGAACTCGATGTCCAAAAGTTCACACCGAGACTCGATCGAATCGACCCCAGCACCGGAAAATTAAGAACAGGTCCGGAAAAAAATTACCCGGAGGGAATTTATACTCCGAAAGGTGTCATCGGCTGAAAAAGTCCTTCGGTGGCCGCAGTGACATATCAAAGGGGAAATGCCCCCTCCCTCCTAAGAGGGATATGCTCCCAAGAATCGAGCTGAGGCCCCCAAAAGTCGCGCTGGGGCCACAAAAATTCGCGTCGGTCTACCAGAATTCGCGTAGGGGCTCCAAGTAAATACGGCGGGACCCAGAAAACTCGCTCCGAGGCACGAAAATCTGCAACAGGAACCGCCAAGATCACGTTGGGTCACAGCTAAGTACAACGCGCCCCGCAAAGTCGAACCGGTCCCACCCAATTTCGCGCTCGGACCCACAATTCCCATCGGTAGTACCAAAAATTTGGTCCGGGCATAAAAAATCAACGTCGGGGCTGCCAACAATTGGCGTCTAGGGCCCCACATAGGCACCGTGTGACCCCAAAAGTCGCATCGGTATCCGAAAAATAAAGCCGGAGCCCTCCAAAATAAGGAGGGATACCAAAAAAAATCCGGGTCAGGACGATGGTTCTGCAGTACCGAACATGTCATCAGATGCCTTGACAAATCGCGTACGGCATCGAAAAACATACCGAGCTCGAAAAAAAACGAGGTGAGATACAAAAACATGGCGCCAGGGACTCGAAAAATCAGGTCGAGATTCGGAATTTAAACAAAATTCAGAAGAGATCCACAAAAATCGCGTTGAGCCCAGATAACTGGCGTTGGGTCCCGGAACCACGCGCCTGGGCGCGATAAGTCGCGCTAGGACCCAGAAAAATCGCACTGAAGCCCCAAAATCGTACTGGTGCCCCACAAATGTGCGTCAGAAGCCCCAAATAAACACAGCGGGATCCTAAGAGCACAACGTGGACCGGAAATGTGACTGGCCCTCCAAAGCGCAGTCTCGCAAGAAGCAACAGGGCCCGAAAACATGCGTTGTAGCCATAACTATATATACCGGGAACTCTAAAAAAAAAACAAAAAAAAAACACCGGAAGCTCTCAAGGCACACAGGGGCCATACGACCGCACAAGGGCCTGAAAAGAGGCTGGGGCCGCAAAAAGCAACATGGTCCCAAAACGAACAAAAATACCGGGCACTAAGTAAGCACATCTTTGAAAGCGCCCCGACAACTAAAATAAATCTTCGGTGCGCAAAAAAGCAACAAAACCCTAAAACGAGCAGGGGTTTCGAAAATGCGTTGGGCCTCTAACAACAATGGATTGGAGCCCTAAGACACATCCGTAGACGAAGAAATACGAAACGGGTCCAAAGAAGTACACTCAGGCAGGGCCTCGGTTCAGTAGCCAACCTGGAAGCATGTTTAATCAAAGATATGAGGTGCATCAAAGCTCAGCGGGTATCCGCATTTCTTCACCATAAAATATGGGAAGTAGGGAACTAATGATCGAATTTATTTAATTAATCGAATTTATTTAATTAATCGAATTTTCGCAGCGAACGCCCATACGAAACATTTTATCACCTCAGATATGCACAAGTCGATCATGTGGCAGCAATTAAAGACATAAAGACATAAAGACATAAAAGATCAGTGCAACTATGAGCCACAAGGGCCCTTCTTGGTTGCACTCTGTACACTGAACCAGTTGTCCACCAAATGTGTTGATCAACTCTCCCTGGAATACAGAAAAACAAGCCCCCTATTCTTATGATGGTTGTCTATGCTGTTCTTAAAGATGTTCAGTGTGTTGCTACTGACAATGGTTTCTGGCAGCTGGTTCCAGTGTTCTACTACCCTGTTGGTGAAGGACTGTCTTAACCTTGTCCTGCTGTGATTAACTTTAATTTTGAATTGATGACCTCTAATTGCATCATTTCTGTTAAATTCAAACAGTTCCCTGAGATAACCCTGTTCCTGACCATGAACAAATTTAAAGACCTCGATGAGATCTCCTCTCAGCCTTCTATATCTAAGTGAAAACATATTCAATTTCTTCAATCTTTCCTCATATGCCAGGTTGCCCATACCATTCACCATTTGTGTTGCCCTCTTTTGTACTCTCTCTAAAAGCCAACAATCTTTTTCATAACTAGGGGACCAAGCTTGGACACAATATTCCAGATGTGGCCTGACATATGCACAATAAAGCTTCCTGATGACTTCCTCACTTTTGTATGATACATTCCTATTTATTGCCCCAAGCATTCTTAGTGCCTTCTTCCTGGCTTCTTTGGTCTGTTCTGATGCCCGCAATTTTGTGTTCAAAGTAACACCTAAGTCCTTCTTCTGCTAAGTCACAGATAGTACTTGGCCACCCATCAAGTATGGAGCCTTGATATGCTGCCTACCTACATGCATGATTTTGCACTTATCAAAATTAAATTTCATTTGCCATTTTTCGGACCACTTCACAAGCTCGTCTAAGTCTTTCTGCAGCAAGACCTGCTCATTGTGCCCTGTTATTGCCCTAAGGACCTTTAAATCATCTGCAAATTTCAAAACCTTACTGCTTAGGCCACTTTCAATGTTATTTACAAACATAATGAACAATAGTGGGCCCAGTACTGACCCCTGGGGGACTCCACTAAGAACATTTAGCCATGATGATTTTGTACCATTTAGCATCACTCTCTGCTGTCTATCTGAAAGCCACAACCCTATCCATTTTAGGATGTTACCCACAATACCATGGGCCTGAAGCTGCATCATTAACCGTTTATGAGGTACCTTGTCAAAGGCCTTGCTAAAGTCAAGATATGCTACATCAACCTGATTTCCCTCATCAAATTGTTCTGTAGCAAAATTAAAAAAGTCCAAGAGATTTGTGAGACACGATCGCCCTTTTCTAAACCTATGTTGAGTATCTTGAATCACTCTGTTTGCTTCCAGAAAACTAACTATTTTATCCTTGATAATTGATTCAAGTACCTTGCAGACTAGTGATGTGAGGCTTACTGGCCTATAGTTTTCAACTTTCCCTCTTTCTCCTTTCTTGAAAATAGGAACTACATTTGCCCTTTTCCAATCGGTTGGAATTTCATTTTGTGAAACTGACCTACAAAATATTATACTGAGTGGAATTGCCAATTCTTTTTCAGCTTCCCGCAATACCCTAGCATAAATTCCATCAGGTCCTGCTGCCTTGTTTGGCTTTATTTTCCTGACATAATTCAAAACAACATCACTGTCAATGAAATCAACATCATGTAACTGATCACCTGTTGCTGAGCTGTGGTTCACAGTTGGCAGATTAGTCACATCCTCCAATGTAAACACTGATTTAAACTGCTTGCTTAATTCCTCAACCATCTCACCATCCTCACTCAATATAATCCCATTTACTTCCAGTGGACCAATTGTGCTTGAAACTTTACTTAGCTTGTAGAAACTAAAGAACTTTTTACTGTTCCCATTACAGTTCCTAGCCAAATCCAATTCTTTTGCTCGCTTTGCTGCTCTGGTTTTCTGCTTCACAGCGTCTCTGGCTTTTTGATACAACCTTAGATTTAATATATTTGAAGCTTCCTTAAATACTCTAAATGCATCTTTCTTAGCCTTAATTGCTTTTGTCAAATCTGGTGTAAGCCATGCTGGCTTTCATAGTCTTCTTTTACGCCTTTGCTTTTGGGGGACATATCTAATCTGAATTTCCCTCAAGTAAGATTTGAACTTTTCCCACATTTCACAGGCATTTAAATCGGGGAATTCTTCTTCCCATTTTATGGCACTTAAAGCCGCTCTCATGCAGTCCAAGTCTGCCCTGTTCAAATTTGGAACCTTTGTCAAATTATCCTTGATTGTCCCCGCTACATGTGCCTTGAATCTCACTATGTTATGGTCACTTCTTCCCTGAGTTTCTCCTACAGTCAAGTCTTGAACTAAATCACTTAAATCTGAGAAGACAATGTCCAAGAATGAGCCCTGCCTAGTTGGTTCTGTTACAAACTGGTGAAAGAACAGATCCTCTTCAAGGCATTTCCTAAACAGTTTACATGCTGGGGAGCCAACACCAACATTTTCATATCCTTTTAGATTAAAGTCACCAAGAATAAGGTATTTCCTCTGAAAGTTTCTACTGATTTCCTCACAAATCACCTTATCAAGCTCCAGTTGCTGAGAATGTGGCAAGGTTCCTGATCGGTACAAAGCTCCTATTCTCAGTTTATTGTTGTTGCCTTTTCCCACAGAAACATCAAGCCAAATGGACTCCACAGACACATTTTTTACCCCATCTGCTACTTTTTGAGAACTGAATAAGCTATTCACATAGAGCATTACACCACCCCCTTTCACTGCTGGGCCCCTATTGCATGAAAACATATTGTATCCCTGGATCTCATAGTCCTGCAAGTTATCCCCAAATTAGCAAAGCGTAGGCCCAGCAGAATCCGTAGCATCGCACGAAGTGTGGCGAATGCGCCGAATGCGCAAGATGGGTGTTCACGCGCACTAACGTTGGCGTCGTGGCGACCGGGCACTATGAACTGGAATGTCTGAAATTTGGAAATTTTACATTTTAAAGTGATTTGTGTAGGTGTAATTTCAGCAGTGCGAGTTGACTTATCAAGGGATACCAAAAGAATACATTCGAACAGGGAGAGGGAGCTAGGGTTGAAATCTGACGAATGAGAAACGATAGTGGTAGATTAGGCCCCTCCACAGGATAATTCAGTTGATCACTAATTATTTTATTTAAAATGGTCCCCTTTGACAAAATAGGGAAGACTCGGAATCGGAAGACTTTATTGAGTAGTTGGACCCCTTCCAAATACGTTTTCCCCCCTCCCCTTGACGCAAATATAGGTGCGTCACTGGTCCCCAATAATTTTCAGAAACTTACGCCCATGGAGCAAAGCCAACATTGCGGGGACAAATTCCCCCTCACAGGCATACAAAACAACACCGATGCCCCATATTAAATGGGAGGAATGATGTTTTAAAATGTATTTTCTTCCTACAAAGTTGTCTTCTGTGATCACAGCCTGCATGATTAGAGCTTCGCAGCTTCAATACATTCTCAACGACATAATTTACAAAACGGTACAGCACAGCGATAACCATGGGCGTGACGGCGTGGAATTCGAAGGTTTTGCATTATTTATGCATTGCCATTGTTACATTGTTGCATTACCATTGATGCATTGTTGTTCAATGCTTGTTCTTGCCGTGAATTTATTCGCGGAGGATTTATTATTTTAGCTTCTGTGCCAAGTGCCTTGCAGTCAGCACCAAATGTTATAAAAAGTAAATAAATCCCTAAGATGACGATAAGAAAATCAATTAAATCCACTTCTCGTTGTTACCTTCACGAAATTGTCGTCCTAGGACTGAGAAATGATCGCTTAAGCTTGTTTATGAGATCAAGCTGCTGGGAATGACTAACAGTAGTGATGAACCTAGCTATATTCAGTTAAACTTGGTGGACATAGAAATGGGTTGATCAATGGGAGATATCTTTAAGATATGCTAAGTACGAGCCCCACCAGTTCGCTACAATCTAGAGGCCAGCGGGAAGATTCTTCTCGTCGATAAAGCATGAAGATATTGGTTTGTTTTGGCACCGACATATTTATCCACATTTGCTTATTTATGCCCTGGTATGACTCAGTTCTCAGCGACAAAAAAAAGATTCTTGCAATTGCGTTTTGCGTAAATGATGCACCATGCCAAGAACAAACAAGACATCAATATGAAATCATGTTCCCATTCGGGAACCATACTAAGAGCCTAAAAAAGCAATAGGAGGCCCTAACACAGTGGAGGCCCCCTTTCGGGGAGCAGGAGGCCCCCTATCAACATTGCCCCCCTGGAAGAATTTCGTGGCGACGCCACTGCCTCTGGGGCTTGTTTTTCCGTATTCCAGGGAGGGTTGATTGACAGATTTGGTGGGCAACTGGTTCAGTGTACAAAGTGCAACCAAGAAGGGCCCTTGTGGCTCATAGTTGCACTGATCCTTTATGTCTTTATGTCTTACCACTTGCAGGATGTCCCCCCGCCCCGCCTGGCCGAACACCCTGCCATCTGACGGTGTACCGCCGTACTGAGCAAACCGGCGGCCGGACGTCGGGTGTCCGGCTCGGGGAACGGCCGGGAAGTCCAGCTCTGGACCAGCCCGTCTACCCTCCCAGCACGGCTGCACAACTGTACCACAACTGCACCAAATGGTGAGGATGGTGGGGAAGCCCTGCTCTGAACTAGCCCGTCTACCCCTCCCTCCCCCCACCAGCACGGCTGCCCAACTGTACCAAATGGTGAGGACGGTGGGAAGCCCTGCTCTAGACCAGCCCGTCTACCCCCCCCTCCCTCCTCCCAGCACGGGTGCACAACTGTACCAAGTGGTGAGGACGGTGGGGAAGTCCTGCTCTGTACCAGCCCGTCTACCCCCTCCCTCCCAGCACGGCTGCACAACTGTATCAAATGACGATGACGGTGGGGAAGTCCAGCTCTGGACCAGCCCGTCTACCCCCCCCCCCCCCTCCCCTCCTCCCAGCACGGCTGCACAACTGCACCAAGTGGTGAGGACGGTGGGGAAGTCCTGCTCTGGACCAGCCCGTCTATCCTCGGCCAGCACGGCTGGACAACTGTACCAAATAGCGATGACGGTGAGCCACTCGCGAAAGCACGCGTCGTATGCAGCGGCCGGCCGATTTTGCGGCAGCGAGCGTGCTTGGTCGTAGAGTGCACGTCAAACTCAACTGGGGGGGGGGGGAGGGAGACCACATCTCGCTCACACAAACGTTCGCGGATGGTAGAAACCAGTGTCATGTTTGACCACGCTAAAAAGAGGCATCGAATCGGAACTGCATACCACTTCTATTTTTGCCAGCGGAGGACATTCCAGTAGCAAAGCGAACAGATATATGGTTGGGAAAATGCCTAAGCTGTCGATACACAAAAACCCAAGCAAGCAGGCTGCCATGCCAGACTGCCGACCCCGTACATGACCACGTTGCATGACTACCATACGCTTTCTCCTCTGTCCGGCGTACGTGTGGAATGGACGAACAAGAAGTAAAGTTGCTGCTCACGAACAACTGGATGCTCCAAGTACCACAACACGGACAATATTTTCCGGCTCCAAAGCCTGTCACAGATTGGAAGCAGGTGACTGTTGTAAGCGGAATTACCATCGACTAGATGAACCCGATAAGAGCATTGACCATTTCGTCCAACTGGTGACACAAACCCCGCACTGCCATAATGATCACTGTCATGTGTTATGCATGAGACCCGTTTTAAAGCCATACCCAGGAATACAATGTTTTCAAATGTCTAGCCAAAATGATTTCCTCGCATGCGCTCCACCGTTAGTTGTGAGGACCTACGTCACTGCGGAGATAAAATCGATTGGTCGTTTGGCCCAAATGGCAGGTCGTTTCACAGTCTGAAACGTGCTCTATCACCGACTGCCTTTGATGGCTTCGATTTGGAACACGCAGGTGCACTTGGTGGTCCGCAACCGTTGTTGATTTTTTTCTTGGTCGAGATATTTTTCCGCTTCCGTCGTTTAACACGCCCCCTGGAGGGCCTCTGAAAATTACGCGCACTGGAGGGGGGGCGGATTCCGCCCCCCTAAGATCTCGGCTCCTATAGAAGCTGGAGGAACGAAACTCGCAGAGTGGATGGGTATTGTAGTGAACTCTATTATGTGCAAATTGTATGACCTTAGGTCAATATCTTCAAGGTCAAATGAGGTCACATTTGTCAAAATGTTCTTGTTTTGCGTGACTTGGCTTGTAATTGTTATGGATCGTTGTGATTGTGTTTAAATGCTCCAAAATGGGCATCAATGATGTTTTGGACATTACTAATGATGCAATACAGATGCTAGACCCCACATTTGACCCCAGGTCACCTATATAGCAGCACTTTATCAGGTCAGTTACCTGTTCCAGTTACCGGATCCGGCTGCCCGCCCGACTGCTCCGTCGGGCAGCTCGGCGCAATCGGCTTCGCGAAGAAAGGAGTGAAGTACATGAATAAAGTATGGAAACGCTTAGGTACACAATGACAAACAGTAGTGCATTTATGACAACATTCCAGTTGACCAAGTTTGGTTCCATTAACCTGTCATGAACTTGACCTGACTTGACCTCGGTGACCTAACATGACCTTGAAACTATATAGCATATCAATATACATCAAACAGGTCGCTAGTGTTGTCAAGAACACTTCCCTTTTGCGGATATACGGGAATCGCATCAGCGCCAATTTTTGTGGTCTGGCGCTACGAATTTTTCTTTTTTACTTTAACGGCCCCTAACTCGAAAAATGTTCGGCTGATTTCCATTTTTCTTGCTTTAAACGACGCGCCGGTCATTTCTAAGCAGGTACGCAAATAATGGCGTATATCGACCGGTCAAATCTGGAGTTTTGTACGAAAAATCCGAGGGGTTGGCGGATTTCGCCCCCCCTCCAGTGCGCGTGTTAACAGTCAGACCTCAGCCCGGGCAGCAATCGGCAGCGGCGCCCGACCACTCAGCAGCGGTGTCCGACCACTCAGCAGCGGTGTCCGACCACTCCGCAGCGGTGTCCGACCACTCCCACAGTGTTGTCCGGCGATTCTCCCCGTAATATCTCGCGGCGATGATTTCTGAAGGCAAATCACTTATATTTGAACTGAAATAACCTCCTCCCTAATCGTTGCGGGCCACGTGTGCTAAGCGTTGCTGTCGACGTATTGCCTATTAATCGACTGGCTGTCGGTGGGGAAAGTCGCTGGAAAAACAGCGATGAAAGTAGCATTTCATTCTCTGGCGGCTGATAACCGGGATAGTTGTGCGACGACGTGAACTGTTGAGGCCCAGACATGTGCAGAGATTCAGCAATGATGTAAATTATGATGGCATCCATGACGTCACATGTTGAAATGTAAAGTCATTGAGCGGAAGTTCCAGTTTCAGAGGAGCTTAGGTCATTCAACAAACGTGTGCATGCACATACCGTGTAGTACAAATGTGTGAATGTGCACATACCGTGTAGTACAAATGTGTGAATGTGCACATACCGTTAGTGCACATGCATTTGCTTGTGTGACTGTGACTGTGACTTGTGTCAGTCGAATAGGTTTAGTGATAAATACACAAACCGAAGCTCTTGCTTTCCATCGACTGACCCACTCACTTTCTTGAGAAAAATAGTGGAAAGAAGCCGAAAGCGAAATTGACAGTTATGGCGGAACATTAGATTGCATGTTTTTTTACCAGCACTGTTAGCCGCCGGTAATAAACCAATGGTGCATGACTCCATGCGTGTATGTACACCATTATATACAAAGAGTGATAGTGATTGAACGCCCTGCCCAAGAACGGCCCCACGTTGAACATTCGGATGTAATATAAATGGACCTGTCTCGGACAATCAACACAGCCGGATTCGTTAACCATAGCGTCTTTTTCGAGTCGAACATCATA
The DNA here is from genome assembly GCA_034440615.1 of Ashinkailepas kermadecensis. Lineage (NCBI taxonomy): Eukaryota > Metazoa > Arthropoda > Thecostraca > Neolepadidae > Ashinkailepas > Ashinkailepas kermadecensis. Next base: position 1,241,450 of record JAOTOM010005163.1, read on the forward strand.
AATGTTTCCCAGGTGATGGAATTGCCATCACATCAGCTGGAAATAACCGCAGTAAAGATAGAGGAAGGAATAATTGTGTTCAAGGGGAAGCTGCAACCCGTGGTGTTTTTGCAAGTTCCGCCGACTCTCGATATACAGTGTTAGATCCAGAGGGGTGGGGTGCTTAATAATATAAAGAGTACTATTATATTTCTCTACTACTTGCTTTCCCTAATGGTCACATATCTATTGGGTCTGTTCCCTAACGGCTAGCAAAGGACCTTGCAGTCACCAACAGCTCAATCAATATCCTTGAACTCTTTGTTCGTCAAATATTTCATTTCTTGCATTACTGGCAGGAACATTGCTGAAGTCTGCCACAACAAACAGATAACCAAACTGTTCACTCCACCATGGCAGGCATCGGGTGGAGCCCACCCGAAGTGTCCACGTGTCGTGCATTACCGGATCGACAGCTGATTACCCCAGGGCTACGTCATAACGACGTGGGCCCGCTGGGAAATCTGAGGCCATCCTGTTACCTCTAGCTGATAACGCCGCCAGCCTTTCCTCCCCCACACCACCATCAGAACTCTCACGGCTTCTTGAGGCAACAAATGTGTTGCTGACAGCTGACATTTTATGACAATCGTTAGAAGGTTCTACTCTCCGGCTGCATATTAGTATGCCCATAATTTTGTACGCGGTAGAATGCCCGCAGTAGTGAGAGACTACCTCATGGAAGAAGCATGCAGGAATTGAGAAACCTAGGCCATGGAACATCGTCCGGCAAACTCATGTACATATTGGAACTATTTCCTCTTGGCATTGATAAGCAACTACGCTGTCAGGTTTTCTAATCCATTAGCTTCTAAGCACGAATAAGAATAACCGTAGTTTCTGCTATAAAGGAGTCGGATTTATTCATCATCTTGAAAACAAGCACACACTATTTCAGTGGAAGGTATATAGCATTACCTGAGCAAGCGAGGGCAAGGGGCAGGACATACTGGTGCAAAGGCTTCAGGCACTGGATCGGGGACCGTGGTGGGCAAACATCTTGACAGTCTACTGGAAGTAGGGTTTGTTAGCAGCCATGGGATATATATTCTTATTTCGTCTAATTACAACAGAAGTGCATTTCAGGAAGAAATACAACCGACTTCGGTATTTCGGCACAGTGCATTGGAGTTTAAGATACGTGCATTGCACCATGTTCGGTAGAGTGCACCATGTTCGGTGGAGTGCACCATATTCGGTGGGGTGTACCGTGTTTGGTTGAGTGCACCATGTTCGGTGGGGTGCGCCATGTTCTGTAGAGTACACCATGTTATGTGAAGTGCACCATTTTCAGTAGAGAGCACCATGTTTTGGTACAGTGCACCATGTTCCGTAGGGTGCACTAGCATAAAGTAGGACTTGGAATGTTGTAGCAACAACAGATATTCGATTTTGAACGCGAAACAGATATTGCTGGACCTGGTCGAGTTGCCCACATGAACATTGTTATCATGCACGCGCATATGCGGAGAAGACTCGCTTGGACTTCGACTCCGCTTGTAATCATCGTGAATAATTCCATCACAGCAGCCTTTGATCCATCCTAGCTTAAATCAATCAGACTTGAGTGATTTTCAGGTGTGGATGTTGCCTGACGATACCACAAAGCTCCACAACACGGCAAGTTTGCCGTATTTCGGTCCATCGATCAGCGATCGGTGGGGTTTTGTGAGTCAGTGACCGAAGGAATGGACACGGTGGGATGAGAATCAAATGAGATGCGACCTTATGCTTTCCAATGTGGTGCACGGCATTACTGTCTGGGCGCTATATGGCCAATGCAGTCGCTGCGCCCCAAAGCCCAAATAGCCAATCAACACGGCATTACTGAGCGATAGAATGCGAGATCGCTGACACAAAATAGGTGAAGGCACCGGGGCCGTTTGACACCGGCGGTGACTGCCAAATTGGCGCCTGAACAGTGCATTTAACGAATCAGCCAGGTTTCATGACATTTTGTTGTTATATTTGTCTCGTCAGCCGTCAGTCAAGAATATCTGCACCTCGAAGACTTCACCAATTCCCCCAAGTCCCCTTAGCCGATGTGCGCACCGCCGAGCCAGCCTCATAATCCCACCTTAACGACCTGTGCATCTGCCTGATGGCGGAGGTGATTTATGGTGACTGTCTAAAATTTGGACTGGCTCAATGACACACCCGTGCGGCACCCGGCCAACAGATGAGACTGCCAGTCACCGCCCGACACCGGCCGCCGACACGCCACGGCTGCTGGCACGGTGTAGAGGCCGGCGTCGCCCCTGCCGGACCACCTGCCACCTGCCACACGGCCGGCGTCGCCCCTGCCGGACCACCTGCCACACGGCCGGCGTCGCCCCTGTCGGACCACCTGCCACACGGCCGGCGTCGCCCCTGCCGGACCACCTGCCACACGGCCGGCGTCGCCCCTGCCGGACCACCTGCCACACGGCCGGCGTCGCCCCTGCCGGACCACCTGCCACACGGCCGGCGTCGCCCCTGCCGGACCACCTGCCACACGGCCGGCGTCGCCCCTGTCGGACCACCTGCCACACGGCCGGCGTCGCCCCTGTCGGACCACCTGCCACCTGCCACACGGCCGGCGTCGCCCCTGTCGGACCACCTGCCACACGGCCGGCGTCGCCCCTGTCGGACCACCTGCCACACGGCCGGCGTCGCCCCTGTCTGACCACCTGCCACACGGCCGGCGTCGCCCCTGTCGGACCACCTGCCACACGGCCGGCGTCGCCCCTGTCTGACCACCTGCCACACGGCCGGCGTCGCCCCTGCCGGACCACCTGCCACACGGCCGGCGTCGCCCCTGCCGGACCACCTGCCACACGGCCGGCGTCGCCCCTGTCGGACCACCTGCCACACGGCCGGCGTCGCCCCTGCCGGACCACCTGCCACACGGCCGGCGTCGCCCCTGTCTGACCACCTGCCACACGGCCGGCGTCGCCCCTGCCGGACCACCTGCCACACGGCCGGCGCCACATCTGCCGGACCACCTGCCACACGGCCGGCGCCACCCCTGCCGGATGCAGTGACGTCGGTCGAAGTTTTTGCTGTCGCAGGAATGTCGCGTCGTCGTTGTTGCGATCGCAATGGTGTGCAACAACAATGTTGCGTGCCAGTATTTGCACTCGCAGTCGAGTCGAGTCGCAGTAAGAGCTGCCGATTTTTTTCTCTAGCAGAAATGTCGTGTCGCGGTTTTTGTAGTCGTAGTTTTGTAGTGTCGCAGTGATGTCGCATCTCAGCATTTGCATTCGCAGTCGTGTTCTTCTTTTTCGCAGTCGTGTCGTCACAAAGCAGTCGGTGGCAGTATTGCGTTCCCAGTCGTGCCGTAGCACCCCCAGTCACTTGGCCTCCGATTGCAGCCGGCTACCGCAGCGTCTCGTGACGTAGCGCCCACCCCTGACCACCTGACCTGCGGTCTCAGCCGGCTACCGCAGCGTCTCGTGACGTAGCACCCACCCCCTGACCACCTGACCTGTGGTCTCAGCCGGCTACCGCAGCGTCTCGTGACGTAGCGCCCACCCCCTGACCACCTGACCTGCGCTCTCAGCCGGCTACCGCAGCGTCTCGTGACGTAGCACCCACCCCTGACCACCTGACCTGCGGTCTCAGCCGGCTACCGCAGCGTCTCGTGACGTAGCACCCACCCCCTGACCACCTGACCTGCGGTCTCAGCCGGCTACCGCAGCGTCTCGTGACGTAGCACCCACCCCTGACCACCTGACCTGCGGTCTCAGCCGGCTACCGCAGCGTCTCGTGACGTAGCACCCACCCCTAGCCACCTGACCTGCGGTCTCAGCCGGCTACCGCAGCGTCTCGTGACGTAGCACCCACCCCTGGCCACCTGACCTGCGCTCTCAGCCGGCTACCACTGCGTCTCGTGCCGTAGCACCCACCCCCTGACCACCTGACCTGCGGCCTCAGCCGACTACCGGAGCGTCTCATGACGTAGCATCCCTGACCACCTGATCTGCGCTCTCAGCCGGCTACCACTGCGTCTCGTGCCGTAGCACCCACCCCTGGCCACCTGACCTGCGGTCTCAGCCGGCTACCACTGCGTCTCGTGCCGTAGCACCCACCCCCTAGCCACCTGACATGCGGTCTCAGCCGGCTACCACTGCGTCAGCTCAAGTAACAAGCTGGGCAGCATGTGGCCGTGCACTGAAGAGCATGCCGTCTGCAGCCTGTTCCGCTCACGACGCTGACCAGCGAGCCAAGTGTGCAATCGGGGTGGAAAACCCTTCAGACTCGAGCAACTACCGAAAATCGTTCTGCATCCAGTACAGCGTGAATTAATGAGCGGGCGTAAAAAAACAATACAGGCACACAGCATCAATTGTAATTAGAAGTGGTGCTACATGTAATTGCTGCACGGTGCTGAAATATGGAGGAATTCCATCACAACTAATTGGCAGCAACAGGTGACAACTATCGATTTGTCGATATTTGCGTCATTGGCCGCTCACATTGTAAAGCTTCACAGCATGTGTGGCACTAATTCCTTGATTTACAACTAGTATTTAACCTGAAATTAGTTTATCTTACTAGTGCCAATTCTACAATTGTCCCATTGACAATCCAATTTGTCTTTGCTGCCAAGCAGAAGAGTTGAATAAATTGACTTACCGGAGCAGCGCTTCACAGCATACTCAACGCTCCAAAGCGAACACTCATCACTCGGAATGCAATGCATCACATCACTCGGAATGCAAATGCTTTCAGTGCTCAATGTACTGAAAGCATTTGCTAGAAAGCACCAGACCACCTGGTGGAACTCTGTGTAGCCTATCACGGCCGTAAACTATCGCATATGTTTGTGTGGTGTTCATTTCTCCTGGCATATCGTGGCATATGAGTGTTATTTCTTGGAAATCAGATTCCATTGCCTTGGAGTGCGCCGTGTGCGCCTGGCAATAGTCAATATGTCAGCCCCCAGAACGCCTGTCAATAGTCAATATGTCAGCCCCCAGCACGCCTGTCAATAGTCCATATGTCGGCCTCCAGAGCGCCTGGCGGTAGTCAAAATGTCAGCCCCCAGAGCGCCTGGCAATATTCCTTATATCAGGCACCAGAGCGCCTGTCAATAGCCCATATGTCAGCCTCCAGAGCGTCTGGCAATAGTCCATGTGTCAGCCTCCAGGGCGCTGGGCAATGGTCCATATGTCAGCCCCAGAGCGCCTGTCAATAGTCCTTATGTCAGCCCCCAGAGCCCCTGCCAATAGTCCGTATGTCAGCCCCCAGAGCCCCTGCCAATAGTCCGTATGTCAGCCCCCAGAGCGTCTGTCAATAGACCATATGTCAGCCTCCAGAGCGCCTGTCAATTGTCCATATTTCGGCCCCCAGAGCATCTGGCAATGGTCCGTATTTTAGCCTCCAGAGCGCCTGGAATTCATGAATCTTTGGGACGTTTCAGGTCATACTTCAGGTTCAGTGACCTGACCCGATATTCACTTGAAACCTGTAAAGCTTCTTGAAGAAATAATTTTCTACTCATGAATTCTGGGTTTTCAGAAATATTGATTTGTAACTAAGCTATGTGCAATTTTTTTTTTTCGCTTCAGCATTTTGTTTTGGCCTGGGAACCTGAGCTACAGGCATATGTTTTAGGGTTGCATTTTTGATTCGATAATTGGACTATAAACCAATGTTTCACTTTTGATTGAATCTGGTATGATATGTTTATGAGAAATGCTTCATTGTGCATCTGAAAACCACAACGAGACGAGGTCTCGACCCGACTTTGATCAGCACTAGCCACGTCATTGTAAGAGACTGTAACTTTATTTTGACACAATGTGCAGGCATGAGGCCTGGAAGGCATGCTAAATCTTAGACGATAGCGTGAACGATTCAGATGCCAGCTGAGACAAATATCATGGGCTGGGGTTGAAGTCCACCCCGCAACGTTCTGGACACATGTTTTGCTGTTGTCGGCCGTCTCCGTGTCCGAACAAAATGAAGTATGTGATGTGCAGCCAGAGAAAACAGTGTCTGGCCGGAAGATAAGGACAGGGAACAAGTGCAAACGAAGCAACGTAGCAGCTGGCGAAAGCAACCAACAGGAACAGAACAAGGCAACAAATATTATGTATTGGATAAAAACAAGACTAACGTCGGCATATGCTTAGCATATGTGACCGAATTAAACACTGTATTTATATCAATATCTCTGCTGAAGCAAAAACCTACAAAATATGTTTTGACTCAAAGTCGAGGCTGCTGAAGAGTGCCTTCGGATATGAGGATTCCTAGTATATGAATAGTTTGAAGGCTTCGACAGGTACCGTAAGTCGAAGGATGTTGATAGTCAGAAGAAACAAGTGTCGGAAGGCGTGTGTTGGAAATTTCCGGGTATCAAAAGGTATCGGGTGTCGAAACATGCCAAGATATTGTCGACCCGTGCCAAGAGAGCGAGGAAGTCCGGTTTTGGAAGGCGCTGGGCGTCGAAGGGTGTCGGAAACCAGACAGCTTCGAGTGTCGGAATGTGTCGGATGTCGGAACTGTGTCGGAATAGGTCGGATATCAGCCGTTGTCGTTCCCCGAAGAGTGTTGCCAGTCCGGCTATGTCTCTGATTGGATGGCAGACTAGAGGGTCGGAGTTGTGACAAGTCCTCAGGCAGTTGTCGGGGCTCATCAGGAGTATGACGACAGAGAGCATCTCCATCGTTTCTGTAGTCTAGCCAGACATTGCGTGCGCGAGGCTCCATCGTTGGTTGGTTGGTTATTGGTTTTACGACACGTCGACCGTTGAGTCATGTAGCGTCGCCAATCTCTCACGCCGATTGGTCGCGGGCGAAGAGTAGCGACAGGTGAGACTCGAACCCACAACCTTTCGATTGTGAGACGAGCATCTTACCCCTAGACCACTCGACCCCAGGCTCCATCGTTCCGATGCGTCTCGGAAACATTACTCTTCCAGCACTGAAGCGAGATGCTCAACTGGCTCTCTCAGCGCTCCCAAACAAGGAGTTTCGACAGTCAGAAAGTCCGGGCTGCCCCGCAGTCCGTCTGATTGGCCAGCGTGGCTGCTCGTGCCTTCTGATCAGCTGCTGTGCTTGCCTTGCGTGCGTGGCCGTCCGATCAGTCCGAGGAGAATCGCTTCGTTCGCAAACCTCGCCGTTCGTGCGCCGGCGTCAGCGCCGACGGCGCCGTCCTGATGACACAGGCGTTCTGATGACCGTTCTGAGGTTCGGCGCCGAGCTGACCCAACTGGCGCGTCACGTGCTGGAGTGGAAAATGGAAGCGCAGAGCGGTAGAGTGCGGGCAGCCGGCAAATTCGTGTCGTCAGGTTGGCCGGGGCCGTTGTCCGTTTCGCGCAAAACACCTTGGCTGAAGATGGTGCAGACGTCCGCCGCACGCCACAACGCAAAGTGTAATTATCGTGTATGTCCCGTTCTCTGGAAGAATGCGAAAATGACTCAAATAGCAAGAGCACAAATGGCTGAGCGCTCGAAGACGCCTAACTTCATACGTCAGAGTTAGCTGGAGATGCACGGATGATAGGTGTTATTGTTAATTAGTTAGTTATTTGAGTTTAAGGGCGCTTCGACCAAAGCGTGATCATTTAGCGCCAATAACTTTCAGTTCAGTGTTTCAGTTAGTTATGCGTACACTGCAGAAGGTGTTACCGGGGTGAGTGGAAATAATCATGTATAAGTAAGTAAGTAAGTAAGTAAGTAAGTAAGCAAAGATAAGTACCGATTATGTAAATATTGTTCAGGGAAATCAATAGTATAAATAATAAATTAGTGTAAATAAACATGAAACTAGTGAAATAATTGCCAGTAGATCGTAGACTTGACTACGAACCCAAGCTCGTACGCGAGGTTATCCCTCTTTGTCCGGCGCAGCTGTCACGACCTCTTTCGTGGCTTTCCAGAAGGAGTAAAATACCATCAGGTGCCAACTGAATCGGCCGATAACAGCCAACCACCCTGATTGGCCGTTTTTTTCTGGAACTCAACCTGTGTGATTCTCGGAAACCCTGGCCTCATTGGAAAATTATATTAACGTCTGAAGGAGGCGTATTCTCTTAGCATGTTATTTATTTTTTATTAAAAGAACATCCAAATTTGAAGGCTGGCTGAGATGCCTGTCGGCTGGCTGGGTTGCCTGTCGGCTAGCTGGGTTGCCTGTCGGCTGACTGGGTTGCCTGTCGGCTGGCTGGGTTGCCTGTCGGCTGGCTGGGTTGCCTGTCGGCTGGCTGGGTTGCCTGTCGGCTGGCTGGGTTGCCTGTCGGCTGGCTGGGTTGCCTGTCGGCTGGCTGGGTTGCCTGTCGGCTGGCTGGGTTGCCTGTCGGCTGGCTGGGTTGCCTGTCGGCTGGCTGAGCTACCTGTTGGCTGGCTGAGCTACCATAGAGCAGCGCACCAGCCAATGACATGAAAAACAACGCATTTTGTATGATAATATTTCGCAACTAAGTGCCCACTTTTGCAGTTGGATTAATTGGTTGGCCTTCCTTGGGCTGGTCAAGGATACGAAATAAAATAAAAATCATCAAATTAAGTTGCAATTTATGGTACAAGTATCAATGATGTACATCTCAAAATGTTTTCGAGTATTTCCTTCCATGATTCCACGTTTATGGTAAGGTGCCGGCTCCTATGCTGTTCGAGAACTGCATTCCATTACATTTGCGAGTGAGGGCGGAGCTACAGCGGGTGCATTCCCTTGTGTATACGATCCGACTAGATTCGATCTGGTCAGGCCCTGCTGACCTGACCAGAGGGGAAATTCAGGAGTGTTCAGCCATTTCATCTCTCCAAAGTACTTCCGCACTTCAGGTTCGAACTGGATAAAATGTACCTCTGAAGCTGAAAAGTGGCATATGTCACAAGACTAAGCGTGCCAGCGGCATCCCCAGAATTTCCTCCACTCGCCACTCGAGTTTCCCAGTATTCCAAACCACCGGCCGCAGATCGTCTCTCCATTTACTCAATCTGCCGATACGTGACGACCCTCCGAGGCTTTCTCGGTGGCAATCACGTGATGTACCGACACGTGTCGACCCACGGGGGCTTTCTCGGTAGCAGTCGCGTGATGTGCCGACACGTGTCGACCCACGGAGGCTTTCTCGGTAGCAGTCGCGTGCTGTGCCGACACGTGTCGACCCACGGAGGCTTTCCCGGCAGCAGTCGCGTGCTGTGCCGACAACAGCACGTGCCTGCTCGCTTCCTCCATTGTTTCCGACTCGGGCCCGCGCTCTCGACGCGACGGCCGCACCGCCTCCACATACACGGTGAAAAACAACGGACCGTTCCAGGGTGGGCCCAGGTGCGCCTCTGGTCTGCGGAGCCGCCAGGGACGACTGGTCGATGCGAGCCGTGCCAGTGTAGTTCTGTTCTAGAATGAAGCCACGGACCAGTCGCCGTGGAGTATGATTTCAATGACGTGCATATTTGAGTATATCTGAACATACAGCCAAACGCGTTGTGGCATACTCACAAGATATTGACGGCTGTGTGAACGCCATTTTTCTGAGCAGGCAATTCGTCAAGTTGCAATTGTTTTGGGGGGTTTCTGGTATATCTGGTCGTGTCGTGACAGTGACAGGCAAGCGTGCCATTGCGGTTTCTCGTTTTCCGTTGGTTATGCGAGACCAAGATGGATAGCCACGATCGACAGTGTCAGTGCCCTTCGTCCTTGTTAAACTACAAGACACGGAGAAAGTAATATTTCGTCCGTTCGTATCCAGTCCCGGGGGACGGAGGAGGGGTAGCTGTCTTGGTCCGTCACAGGCACCAGATGAATCACAGCCGAGCTCATCTGATCTGGGTTCACCAATCCTGAGCGAGCCTCATATCGAGATGGGAACCTGAATGTTCATGAGCTTGGATGACAGGCACATGCAGCCGAAAGTGGAGCACGATAGAAAGGCCGGCAATGAAACCGCACGCCAGCTCCCAGTCAGAAAACATTCGCCCTATGAACCTTTCAAGTAAGCTTCCCACTCTGAACCTGAACCTGTCACACTTTGGAAACCTGAATAACTTCACGGCGTGTTTCAAATTCCACTGCATTATCTTATTATTGAATCTGCTCTGTAATTTCGGCTTACGATACTTTTCATCATAGCACAGAATTACACATTTTCATCATCATGTCAGTGCCATCGTCACAGGTAGGTGACCCGGCACTTCACGAGCTGCGGTCAGAGGAAGTTGCGGTTGAGCCACGAACTGGCGACAACGGTAGGATGTTCCAAGTTGCATGCATGCACCTCGCGAGCCAGGAGCGCTGCCAGTGTAGTGAGGAAGGGGAAATGAGATTAGAGGGCAAGTGCCGTCAATAGGAAAATCGACAAAGGTGCTTGATGGGGATTGTTGCACATGCGTAACCCAACGTGATTGTACTACTATGAAACCTTAGTCCGCCTGTTACCTTCGCTCGTCCGCTTCTCCGAGCGACATCTTATGCTGGTTCAGGTGCACATGACATGATTATTTCAGATATATACATACATACACACACACACACACACACACACACACACATATATATATATATATATATACGAGCATATATATATATATATATATATATATATATATATATATATATATATATATATATACGTGTGTGTGCATGTGTGTGTGTGTGCATGTATGCATGTATATCCCACAGCACGTATTTCCTGGATAGAGCACCATGTTCTTAAGTGTTTCCAGTTTGATTTCGGAAACCGGAAATTTTGCCACACAGGCTGGCGTGGTCTCCCTTCAACTAAATACTAAATTTAAAAAACCCTCCCATCAGACGACGGATCCACCAAATTATTATTTTTAAACTCCATCACTGGTGCAGTTCTGAATGCGTCCTGTTAGCTGACACCAGCCGGTTCTTATTGCCATCGGTGTGTTTGCACATTCATTCCACGGGGTGTCTTCACTGAGCGGTTCCCGACGTCGCGCTGTTTGCCCCTGCGCCGCATTTGGCGCATTTGGCGCAATAAACAGCGCCGCAGCCGCAGCCCGGCCGTGCCGGAGCACGTCTTCACAGTGTCGGCTCCAATGACGGCCCGACGTTGCGCCTGCCGTGACTCCGCCGCGACACATGCCGTGACTCCGCCGCGACACATGCCGTGACTCCGCCGCGACACATGCCGTGACTCCGCCGCGACACATGCCGTGACTCCGCCGCGACACATGCCGTGACTCCGCCGCGACACATGCCGTGCCTGATGTTGCCGGCCCGGCGCCGCCGCGACACATGCCGTGCCTGATGTTGCCGGCCTGACTCCGCCGCGACACATGCCGTGCCTGATGTTGCCGGCCCGGCGGCGATCGGACCGACGCTAATAGGACACCCCCGGGGGTGGGATGGGGTTGGGGTGGCCTTAATCACATGCGCCCGCTGCGCCGTTGGAGCAGTCGCGCAGGCCCACGCCGATCCGGATGTGACGCAGCCGGCCGCGTCGGAGCTGGACTGGGCGAAGCTGCCGGGTCACTGCGGGGTCGGCTAGGTCAGGCGTCACGGAGGCAGATCACCACACAGGAGCGACGCAAGTATGGGTGTTAATAATTGTGTCTACGTTGGCTTTTTGGTTTGGTAGCTTCCCAGCGAAAAAAAGGATTGCGGAACTGCTTCTTTTAGGTGCATGGTTTTCTCGTTATTACGCTCATGATTATTTCTCGCATTATTTCCAATTACGCTCCTAGGCGTATCCATCAATTAAAACATTTAGATATATTCCTCATCTCCAATGGTGGTGGGACGAGTCCGTACAGTAGACATTAAAAACTATTCTGGCCAGACAAGATCGGAGGATATCGTGTTCCGCAGTCCTGTCTTGATACCCAACATGAATGCGACGGGAATGCAGAGTGTAGGGGTATAATGATAAAGTGGTTGGTCGATAGGATAGAAAAGCTTGGCGATGGAAGGATCCTTCTCCCAAGGGCAATGGTATTATTATTAAATAGTATTAAATATATCGAGTAAATGCATGTACTAGCTATGATGCTCCCAGTAATATAGTGTGCAGTCTTATAGCGGCTTATTTTGAGGGAAGATCAGCCACTGGCGCACTCAATGTACGCAAAGTGACACCCTTGTCCACCCGCCAGTTGACTGCGCTGAGTAGAACGATCATTGCATGGAATGTCCATAACTGAAGTACTCGGGAGATATTCCCAAGCTAGGTTCTTCGTGATATACTAACCCTCCCCTCCCAGCACTACTCGGCTTTTTTACATTTGAACTGGATAGAAATGTCCAACCTATCCGTTTGGTTTCCTCGCCCAGCCGGTTTTCCCCTTTTGCCCTGCCCCTCAAAATTTCCCCATTGTTCTTCGCAAACGTGACATATTCCTCAGTAGAGGTGTTGCTTTTACCAATTTTCCCACCCAGTTCCCACTCATCCCCCCCCTAAATGTTCTGTTATCACCTCTGAAACCAACGTGGGAAATTTTCCGGAATGAGGTCCTCCCGCAGAATATTCCAGACAACACTTCCACTCTGGATAGAGGCGGAACAGTGTGTTACTAGTTGGGTGCATAGTTGCATCAGAGGAGCCTCGTCTTCCGAGTGGTGCAGGCATCACAAGATGCATGCACAGAGGGTATCGGATACTCATACCCGAAGCGCTCCCTCAAGCAACATCCACCAAAGAGAATGCACCCACCGGGTCCTTTCGAATATCTTCGCTGGCATGAACGCTCAATTTGTTGAGAGGACGTAAGCCAGCGTGCTTTCCCGCTTCGCTCACGCAACATCACATCACCACTGCACCAGCAGCGCGGTCGGTCTAGGTGTGCATATGACCCCGAGAAGTGCTTTCGGGGCCGACACTGCGTGGATCGCTCCAGAGCGGGTTCCCCGGAGTGCCTGACTGACCTGGAGCATTGCGCCTCCTGTCGGTAGCAGTCCTCGGGCTTCAGGTAGCCGCTGCATGGCTCACTTTCAGGCGGATATTCGTACACCAGCGGGCAGGCATCCGCATCTTGAACCGTGATGGTCAGCTCTGGAATGCCACACGCTGCCATCTGTTGGCACCAACTGAAACAGAAGTATGGTCCGGTACCGCCACGGAACAATCCGCCTGATATGCATGATGCGACTGTATCCACAATGACCATTGTCTATATTATCATAGAGCCAACAGTACCGACCATGAACACTTGGTGGGTACGAAAGGGGGTGGCGGCATGGGACAACGTTCGTTAATTTTCTAAAATCTTACCCTACTAGGTCAGGGGTAATGTTTTGGTGTTCACAGTGGCGCTCGAACACCACCAAGATTTCGAAAACTAACATTCATGACGCATATGGTGCCGCATGGTAAAATATGGTCTAAAAATGTAGAAGCGTCACCGATAGCTTTTTGGAGGTTCCACTAGCGTGTATGGGTGTTGCGTAGAACAAAATTGACTGCAAGGTGGCTTTAACTCATCATCACCGCCAAGGGCTTCGGATTCTTTTTTGACCAGGGGGAGGGGGTGGCAAAACATATTTTGTACTCAATATTTACCATGCAACGCTATATGGGTAATGCAATTTGTATTTGGGGGAGGGGCACCAGTCATACTCCTTGCCCTCTCATACTCTGTCGCCCATATTCATCGTCCGAACACATCATTTCTGAATCTGAAGTTCATGCGTTTTGATAGATGTGGCTGGTATCAGTGGCGTAGTCAGAGAAGGGGCGGGGCACGGGGACACTGCCGCTTATATTTCGGGAACTTTTCCCACCGTGTTGAAGGAACATTGCAGTGCGATTTTTTAGCCAGTCCCTACTTATAGGGGTACCTCTGCAGTCTGCTAGGGAAACCAGCGGTTACAGAGGAACTCTAGCAGTTACAAGAGCACCACTGAATAAAAGACATCATAGTAGTTGTAAAAGCATTCTCGTCTCTTAGTAGCTGGATAAAGCTGCCTCCTTGTATGGACCACATTATATGTACCGAAGTGCATGGACCGCATTGTATGGACCGTATTGTATGGACCGTATTGTATGGACCGTATTGTATGGACAGTATTGTATGGACAGTATTGTATGGACCGTATTGTATGGACCGTATTGTATGGACAGTATTGTATGGACAGTATCGTATGGACCGTATTGTATGGACCGTATTGTATGGACAGTATTGCATGAACCGTATTGTATGGACCGTATTGTATGGACAGTATTGTATGGACAGTATTGTATGGACCGTATTGTATGAACTGTATTGTATGTACCGTATTGTATGGACCGTATTGTATGGACCGTATTGTATGGACTGTATTGTATGGACCGTATTGTATGGACTGTATTGTATGGACCGTATTGTATGGACCGTATTGTATGGACGGTATTGTATGGACGGTATTGTATGGACTGTATTGTATGGACCGTATTGTATGAACTGTATTGATGAACCGTATTGTATGGACCGTATTGTATGGACCGTATTGTATGAACTGTATTGTATGGACCGTATTGTATGGACCGTATTGCATGAACCGTATTGTATGGGCTGTATTGTATGGACCGTATTGTATGAACCGTATTGTATGGACCGCATTGTATGGACTGTATTGTATGGACCGTATTGTATGGACCGTATTGTATGGACCGTATTGTATGGACTGTATTGTATGGACCGTATTGTATGGACCGTATTGTATGGACCGTATGGTGTGAACCGTAATGTAAGGATCGTATTGTATGGACTGTATTATATAGACCGTATTGTATGGGCCATATTGTACGGATCGTATTGTATGGACTGGCCCAAGGCCCTCGACCATTCGCCATTAATCCCATTCCCCGAAATAACTTCTGATTGCAGCATTGAGAGGACACTACCTGCAATTTCTTTTGAGGTTCCCAGCTTCATCATTGCAGCTACTCAATATTCATGTGCAATTATCCGACCAGAGGCTGGATCAGTATCTACTGTCGTTACAAGTACGACGTTTTGATCTGCTTTTAATCAGCCTCCCAGATCATGTTCCGAATTGTTTCGAATTATACTATGGTTCTCGATACAATCATCCGCTTCATTTGCATATATCCTAAGTAAATTAAATATTACAAGTGCACGTGATGTCATTACTGAGGGAAAGCATGTTGTTTGATGTTTTATTTCAAATGGCATAATTTTATCTGGTACGTTTATCCCAGCCACCAAATTAATATTGTCGATGTATCTCCCTCCGCGCGGAAAGTAACAGCGCTCCTCAATTTTTAGCTTTACCAGCTTAAAATTCACCCATTCTCTTCCAATTCGCCTCTGCGGAAATTGTGACCGAATGCCATGTTAGCTACCTCATTATTAGTTTTGCTCCAAGTTTCGCGACTGAAGTATTTGTGAAGTCGATGAAGTTCTCTCAACCTTGCAAAATAAACTGTAGGTGAAATTACCAAGCTTTTTTCATTTTTATATATTCGTAATGGTCACGGTCATGGGTCTAGTTGGTGAGGTCACCGTTGTGACACGTGTCCGCTAGTTTTCGTACTTTAATTATCTACACGCCTTCTCCAACAAAACAAATGCTTCCCGGGGATCGCTACTAATCATAATTAAAGAACTTTGGTTTATCAAATCCGCGCACGAACGAATCGGGTGGAGTCAGGCTCCAACTTTAACGGCAATAGCAAACATTTATAGAGTCGCTCCCTAAAAAATGCTGTGGAGCCGCCATTCGTAAGTAAAAAATCGGTATTGATACAGCAGAGCTTTTCATGTGGGGGTAAAAATAACCAAATGAGGAATGGTAACAACAAAATCATTGCCAAGGTGCTAACGCAATGATGTTATTAAACAGGCATATACAAGCAACGAGAAGTAAGATTGCACTGCAATAGGCTGCCGCACTTATCGGTGCACATCCAAGGTCCAACTGCAATCTTAGGAGGCGACGGTCCCACGCACCTTCTACCGAATGAAGACGCGTCTCCACTATCCTCAGTGGCGCTGGTGGGGACTTCCTTCCATTATGGAGAACAGGACGGGCTGGGCGACTTCAGTCTGGGGGACAGGGGCACAACGTACTTCGTGTCAAGAATATTCAAAGTACGTCAGAGGTTAACGTTGCTGATGACAAGGGGCTCAGCACCACCCAAGTCCTCGCAATCGCCACCTATGTATAGTTGTGGCGACATCCATGCAGTGGCCTATTGATGAACTTGTTCACGCATACTTCCATAAATCCATGTGTTCGGAGCAGAAACGCATGTCTCGGAATCGCATGTCCATTACTACCGCATTAATTTGAATTTAGCAGATCCCGTTGGTGGTACATCTGCGCCTGCACCAGTCAATGCACATGTCACCCAGCGAATGACCGCCGACGACGTAGCCAGCTGGCACTGTCGCTGTGCTGAGATCATGGTGCCGGTGTCGTTGCCAACTCGACATCAGCTAGACGAACTGGCGCGTCACCCAGATGCACGGCGCACATGCACGACTGCCCTCGGGAGCCCAGCATTGCACCAAATTCGTGCACACCTGTAGCCATGCTGCGGCGCGTGCCCTTCTCATGTTGCGAAAACACACCAATTCTCTGTCACGGCGTATGCACGGACCCAGCAGGTTTACTTGTAGCCAAGTGGTCGCAAATGCTGCAAGGTACTGAAGCCGTCCAACTAGTCAATGTCAGCTTGGTGAGTAGGGCTTCGGTTGCCAACTTACGCAACAGTTGGCGGGTTTTCCTTCACCTGTAAAAAAAAATCCTAGGTTTTAGCAATGATTCCATGTTTTCCTTGTTTAATGCACATTGAAGTGGATTTTTGTGAAATATATTCGTCCATAAAGTCATAAAGTCATAAAGTGTTAAGGCTTAATAAGAGCCACAGGGGCCCATCTGGGTTAAGCCTATCTGGAAAAAGTACTAGAAATGTACATACTCTCACCCCAATCAATCCCTTACCTCAAGTTCGTAGGAAGCTATATATCGCAGCCTATCTAGCACCAATTCACTTGCTATTGCATAGCACACTCCCATTGTGCTACCATAGACAATCTCATCAGTATCACATCCCGAAGGAAGGTGCTGAATCCACTGCTAGGTACACCCTATATAAAGTTATAAAGCGATTAGACTTAATAAGAGACTCACTTCCTATTGGATAACACACTCAACAATTACAAACTCCTCCCATCATACCCATTGTGCTACCATAGACAATCTCATCAGTATCACATCCCGAAGGAAGGTGCTGAATCCACTGCTAGGTACACCCTATATAAAGTTATAAAGCGTTTAGACTTAATAAGAGACCCAAGGGCCCGTCCAGTTAAGTCTGTAAATGGAAGATAATATAAGCCTGGTAAAAAGACCCTCCCCAACCATCCCACATCCTGAAGAACCAGTCCTCCAATATCCCACCCACCATCAATGCCTATCTACCCTAGCTTTCCAGCCTTATTCCCCTGATCTCTCTTGACATGTGTGGATTGAATGCCTTATCAATAATTTTCAAACTGCAGCCATGCCTGCTTAAAGGGGTCTGTGCCGTGCACACTTACTTAACATACATCTCACCCCATCCATCACAAATTAGAACTCAAAAACAAGATTTGCCTGTCTAAAAAATGTATCCACCCTACTTTTAAATACATTCAATGAGGAACTCCCCACAACATCAGCAGGCAGCCCATTCCACTGATCAACAACCCTATGACTGAAGACCTGTTGTCGCTTAACTGTCCTACACCTCAACTTGTCTAACCTGAATTGATGACCCCTATGTGATACTCTAAACTGAAGAGCGCCATTTAAATGGACCTGATTTAGTCCTTTAACAATTTTGTACATTTCAATCATGTCCCCCCCTTAATCTCCTATACTTGAGTGAGTACATATCTAATGCCACAAGCCTTTCTCCATATTCTAGGTTACCTATTCCACTGATGAGTCTAGTTGCTTTGCGCTGCACTCTCTCTAACTTGTCTATATCTTTTTCTAGGTAGGGCCTCCAAGCTTGTACAGAATATTCCAAGTGGGGTCGCACGTACGCTAAGTACAGTTTTTTTCATGACTTCCTTGCTCTTATACATCACACTTCTATTAATGAATCCCAGCATTCTGAGTGCCCTGTTCCTAGCTGAGCTACATTGCTTTTCTGCTTTAAGGTCTTTTGAAACCAACACACCTAAGTCCCTTTCCTCTTCAATAACATTCAGTTCCCTCCCTCCCATTGTATATCTGAAAGTCTCACCTCCAGACCCCAGATGCATAACCTTACACTTGTCGTAGTTGAAAGACATCTGCCATTGATCAGCCCACTTTTTTAGGTCCTCCAAGTCTAGTTGAATATTTATAGATTGATCACAACCGTTTGCCACTCCTACCAGCTTGATGTCATCCTCAAATTTGAACACTATTCCTCAGCCCTACCTCAATGTTATTCACAAAGATGATAAAGAGAAGGGCTATAGAACAGAGCCCTGTGGTACTCCACTCAGAACATCCTTCCAATCAGGTTTACGTCCATGTAACATTGCCCTTTGTTTCCTTCCCCTCAACCATGCTTCAATCCAACCTATAACTTTTCCAACAATCCCATGTTGCTGTAGTTGATGAATTAGCCTCCCATGTGGAACTTTATCAAAAGCTTTGCTAAAGTCCAAGTACACAACATCTATCCTGCTTCGATTGCCTACTTCTTTAGTAACATACTCCATGAACTCCAAAAGGTTAGTTAAACAAGACCTTCGAGATCGAAATCCTTGTTGAGTATCGCTTAAAAGATTGTGCCTATCAAGATGAATCTGAACATTCTGTTTAACCAGATTTTCTAGTACCTTGCAAACTATTGAGGTCAAACTGACTGGCCTGTAGTTCCCTACACACTTCATACTTCCCTTTTTGAAAACTGGTACTACATTTGCATTTCTCCAATCTTCAGGCACTTCAGAATAATCCATAGACCGCCTGAAAATTATACCTTGGGGAACTGCTAAAGCTTTAGCACACTCTACTAAACCCTAGCATATATATCATCTGGTCCAGAAGCTTTATTACTTTTTATATTTTGCAACAGCTTTTCTACAGCTTCTGTAGTTATTGTAAGATACTCCAACCTATCACCTGTCATGGCATACGATTCAGTTGTTTCTATTCTACCAGAATTTTCTTTAGTAAAGACTGATGAGAATTGCTTGCTTAGGGATTCCACAATATCACAATCTTCAATCACTAATTCCCCATCTACCTCCAGTGGTACCTCCAAGGTATCCATACTTGCATATCGATACTTTATATATATATATATATATATATATATATATATATATATATATATATATATATATACATATATAAATATATATATCGATTTTTATTTTGTATTGGGGAGGACTTCAAAATCGAACTAATTTTTCTGAAAAAAAAACTATTTTTCAGATATGCACTGTCATCAGCCATCTGCTCTGACCATCGGAGAACCTTTCCCCTATAGGAAAGGAGCGGCACTCACTACAAACAAGTGCACGACTCTGGTGCACTATCGCAGGCCACACAAGCGCGTGACCACATGTCGGTTAACACCTCCCCGGACAGGAACCACTAAAGAGTCACTTGGTGGGTGGGCGTGGATCATTGCACAACCGTATTCCTGATGAATATCGACAAAGCGTTAATAACACACACACAAACACACACACACACACACGCACGCACACACGCACAAACGCACACTTATATATATATATATATATATATATATATATATATATATATATATATATATCTCTCTCTCTCTCTCTCTCTCTCTCTCTCTCTCTCTCTCTCTCTCTCTCTCTCTCTCTCTCTCTCTCTCTTTCTCTCTTTCTCTCTTTCTCTCTCTCTCTTTCTCTCTCTCTCTCTCTCTCTCTCTTACAAACACAAAAACATCTTGCCTGCCTCTGCCTCCTCCGATGTGATGCAAGTATTCGCTATGGATTCGGCACGGCGCGGCGCTGCCCGATACTGAGTGGTGTCTGGCTACACTGCCCGATACTGAGTGGTGTCTGGCTACACTGCCCGATACTGAATGGTGTCTGGCTACACTGCCCGATACAGAGTGGTGTCTGGCTACACTGCCCGATACTGAGTGGTGTCTGGCTACACTGCCCGATACTGAGTGGTGTCTGGCAACACTGCCCGATACTGAATGGTGTCTGGCTACACTGCCCGATACAGAGTGGTGTCTGGCTCCTTGGCCTCTGGCTGACGTGTCGGTGCAGATAAATCGACAGCTAATTGTACCGGCGAAGGAGGAAAAGGTCACACCAATGACTATACATCATGACCGCTGACACGGTTATCGAACCAGCAACATAGCCTCCAGCGAGGCAAAGGGCGTCTGGCATCCACGATTATGAACATAATTGAGTATCTTCGAACTGTCGGGCATACAGCCATACTTAGTTGTACAGTTTGTACAACATAAGAGGAATACTTCCCGACTACCTCCGGAAGGAATTACCCGATCATGCAAGTGAGCGTTAAAGTAGTACCTCATGATATGGGATACTCTCATGATGTATGTTCTGCAATACTTTTGCTCACATGCGATGTAGAATGTCAGATAAAATATCTGTCTCACTGTCTTTGTCTTTGTCTTTGCTCTTTGCTACTTTCGACAAATTCTATAAACGTGGTGCAACCCGTTGGGGCTGGAATGTGTGCTTCGAACCATTACATCCATATCAGATATTTAGTTACATGGAGGGCGGAACGATTTCTCAAGATAAGTTTCGCTGATCATATAAAGTGATCATCAACGCTCGTGCCTGGTTAATCACGAAAAATTTTGCATAACTAACCTTGATCTCAATTCGATTAATAAAGATTTTTTTTAAAACTTCATTGTCAGGCTTACATGTATATTTAACCCTTCAAAGTGAGTGGATTTGCCAAGGCCTGCCTTCGTACTGTTACACAGAGAGCAGGGGGGGGGGGAGGGCAGACTGATTTACACTGTGAGGTTTGGAGAATTAAAACTTCAGCCACAAAGCATTTCCTTTGAGCAAGCCACAGGAGTGTTCCGGGGAAAAGATTGTGATCATATCTTGCAAAATAAAAAAATAAAACAACACGGGAAATTATACGTGAAACAAAGGACTTGAAATGCTCTGACGAAACAAACTCGTGGTTTCGTCGTGGTTTGGAAAGCAAGGCGGTAGGGTCGGTCCTATGGATGGTGGTATATACCTACCGGTTAAAAACCGGCTGTAGCGTCGTCATCGCTCATCAGCACAAATTAAATCTTAGAATAGCAACCGTTGGCCCTTGGTATTTTTACGAAAGAGCAATACGCTTTTGTTCATTCGTTGTCAAGCAGCACTATTTCGTTGTCCAGGGGGAAAAGAGAGGATAATTGCACGGATATAATAATTTAATGGTATTTACCATCCAGCTCGAGCGTGTTTCTCAAACCATGTGCAACCTTTGATAACCTCAGGCTTGTATATCCCCATGGGCAATGCGTGACCAACCTTGTGATGGAGTAACAGCCAGGCAACCGGGAGAGATCCGCCCAGTTCACCACTCATTCACCACTTATTCACCACTCATGAAATCTGCCCGGTTCACCACTCATGACCCCCTTCAGGTTCTCATGCTGGGCTTCATGACAACCTTATTTGCATACTGATGTGTGTGCACCTTTGTCTTCAGATTACTGCCATGCATTCTCCTACCCACTGATGACTGACAAGAGTCATCAGTGATCTCTGGCGAACAAGAGTTTGCACAGTGAAAAACAAAACGTTTGAACCGAAATAGGATCACTTGACAATGGAAATCACTGTAAGAGTAAAAAAAAGGACAACTTATACCTTTATATTAGCTTGAATGATGGAGCAGGATCTTCAGATTTACAACGCTAGATATCCTGTAGAATATTGCTAGTTGTGATCATGTTGCACATAGCCTACACCAATACGCGATTGGCGCACACAAACTGTAAAAAAATAACCGCCATGGGCCAAAATAATCTGCTTGAAATACAACAAAACCAAAAATTGTTAGAGCCTGATGTTTTGTAACACGATATTTTACGTGCCCATTTGGACGCACGGGAAGTTCGCGCTAGCCATTAGAAGTTGTTCAGCCGCAAATGCGGAAAAGGAACGTGAGGAAACAAAAATATCCCGCCCCATCCACAGCCGGTCGGAAGTGCTGAGGAGCGGACACAGACTGGTAGCCCCCCTGATGGTTTGGTCACTCAAATTCAGGGACATACAAGTACGGCGAATCAAGTTTCTGGTGCGATTATCCTATCCCCAGGCTGATAATGACAACGACATTATCAGCCGGTAACAACATCACCACCTTAATGACCCCCTGGTCCCACACTAAGATGGGGAAGAGACGATTTGACTGCAGAGCACCAGTGCTGTACAACTTGTTACCACCCGAGCTGCTGCGGCTTCCCGTGCCGAGCTTTAGTCGCGACCTACGGCGGCACCTGTCTGACGCGCCGGACGAACCGGACATATCGTGCTACTTACTGCTCGCCGTGCTGTGTTTTATTGTGACTTGCATGACTATCTGCGTAACTGTTTTGTGATTTTGACCTTTTCTTCCCTGCTGCTTCAGCATAATAACGCGAGGTTGTAATAGCCACAAATGCATCGTGGATGACTTCAATACAAGTATCTATCTGTATCGGCGAGTGCTCACAGAAATATTCTCAAAAGTGATATATAACACGGACAAGAATAACATTTAGATACCATTTTAATGCTGGCGATACTGACAACACAGAGATGGTGTCTAATATTGCGAGGTCAATGCTCCGTCCGGCCAATCGTGATGCGATTTTTCTGGTTATTTTCACGATATCAGGCAGATGAATGCCAATTTTCCTCGATATAAATATTGTTTGTATTATATTGTTGGTTTTATATTCATTGGAATTTCAGTCGCAAATCAATATTTTAAAAAATAAATAGAGGATATGTAGATAAGCGAATTTGACCGTCGAGCCAGAGGCGATAAGCTTAAATAGTGATTTTCCTACGAGCGTTGCAAAACAAATGTGTCGCTGCTGCAACACTTGTCATTTTATAATTGCTGACTCATGGGCCAGAAAGATGGGACGGGAATTGGCCAGTAAAGTTTTCCTGTAGTTCTCTTGCACATGTCAGTGATGAGAAATGGGCTTAGCTATGGTAAAGCAGTGTTGAGGGTTCCAATGCTTTTGTTGTACCATGTTGATTACATTTGGCTGAAAAACGCGCGGAAATATAAGTAAACCGAAAATCAACCGTGATCAAACGTGCAACAAGTAAGCATGATATAACAATATGTTTCCGTCACGAAGAACACAAGCAAGGATTTTCATTCAAAAGAGAACATCGCAGACACCTGAGAGCCTGAGAAGGAAAACATCCGCGGGCAAGAATTGCTATGTTCAGAAATCGACTGACTGGATTCGCGATGACATTAGACGTTGAACGATGACTGCTATTTTCATAGGCCAGACTCCCCCATTCAGGTCCTTCCCACCCCTAAAAATTGTATCGGTTTTCAAATGTTACCAGGGTTTCATACACTCCGCTTTGTGACCGGCCTCATCCGTCATTGCCATAATTTGCCTGTGCAGGCGCGACCATATATAACAACGAAATGTTATTGGCCTGGGCGCATGACGTTTTCGCTTTGATATGACACAATAGCGACACGGTCTTTAATAACTCGCTCTCCGAGAACTTCGTGTCGGAATATTCGAAGCCGCGGTCCGTCCACATGAGGCTGTTCCGGTACTCTGCACAACGTGAATAATAACATACCCTGCAGTCGCTCCGGAAAAGGCACTGGATCGGAATGCGGATACATCACCACACTGGGCACGTCCACGGCAGGTGATGCGGCAATACACAAAGCCAACTTCTTCATACCGCGGCTGTTTTTTCCTCCCAGCTTATATTGGAAAAGTTATATATAAAATCAAGCAAGAGTTCATAAGCAACTATTAGCAGTAACATCTGACGGTGGTCCCTTACCACGACCTGTTAAGTGTTCCGTTATATTTTGCGAAGCAAAGCTTTGAAAAATAAAACAAAGCACCTTCACATGAAGAAGTACTTTTCGATATGGTTTGATGAGGGGACTGTAGGCATGTTTTCTCAGGTAGGATAAAATAAGAATGGATTCGCTTCCCGAATATCAACATAGAGGAATAAATAGCAATAGCCAAGTATTTCGCCTTCATTGATGAGGCTTGGCCATTGGCAAATGGTACAAACGGATGTTTCATATTGGACAAATTCCCTACATGGACTTGGTGTTCTATTGTACTTGAACTTATTTCGTGCCTGCTGTGCCATCATATAGTGCCGTAAGCCAGTGACCAAGCCTCATCAACACAGACGAAATATCTGGCTGTTACCACCTTTTCCTTCCCCTTCATATCCCAGAAGCTGATTAACTCTTAAGCTCATGTGGTAATTGCATTCATCGCGAAAATGCATCCAAAAGACCAGGAGAGGCTTCGGTGCATTTTACGCAACACCGGCTGTACTCACGGAGCTGCCTCTGCTGCCGCCGGCGGCGAAATCACAACCAGGTCGCGGGAATCAGCGCTTCGACACACCGGGCGTGCACCTCACGTCAGATCAAGCCTCTCGCGTCACAGAGCTGCTCGAGGATCACGCTAGTCGCTCCCGGATCACAGTCACCGCTCCAGCATCACACCGGCTACCCTGGGGTTAAACTTGATGCTTGGGATCACACCGACTGCCCCAGAATCACACCAGCTGATCCAGGATCACATCCAATTCCTCATGATCACTTCCACGGGATCGCATCTGCCGCTCCAGGATTATATCCGCTGTTGCGCTGCTTCCGGATCACATCCGCTGCCCAGAGCACAGGTTCAGGTCCGGAGCCCCGGTCAGCTTCATAGCAACACTAGGCTCGGGGTTGCACACTTTGTGGAGTTCAGCAATCGGTGGACCGATCCTGTCCACGCTTCGTACTGGTCTTGGTATCACAACATTATCGAATAGCCCGGGCTTGAAACACCACTAATTATATGCGCGGATCAGTTCGCGCATCACGCTGCTTCTCCGACCACACAAATTGCCATGACGGCACAATCTTTAGGATAGTCATTACCAGTTAAACATGTTTGTGGGGTGAAATGCTGGTCAGGATAGCAAAGCGATTTATAGATTGCCAAACTGCACGAATCACGTCTATGCTATCGTGGAGCACGTCACACGGTCTCCTGGCGCCACACGACCACGCCACACGGTCTCCTGGCGCCACACGACCACGTCACACGGTCTCCTGGCGCCACACGACCACGTCACACGGTCTCCTGGCGCCACACGACCACGTCACACGGTCTCCTGGCGCCACACGACCACGTCACACGGTCTCCTGGCGCCACACGACCACGTCACACGGTCTCCTGGCGCCACACGACCACGCCACACGGTCTCCTGGCGCCACACGACCACGCCACACGGTCTCCTGGCGCCACACGACCACGCCACACGGTCTCCTGGCGCCACACGACCACGCCACACGGTCTCCTGGCGCCACACGACCACGCCACACGGTCTCTTGCGCCACACGACCACGTCACACGGTCTCCTGGCGCCACACGACCACGCCACACGGTCTCCTGGCGCCACACGACCACGCCACACGGTCTCTTGCGCCACACGACCACGTCACACGGTCTCCTGGCGCCACACGACCACGCCACACGGTCTCCTGGCGCCACACGACCACGCCACACGGTCTCCTGGCGCCACACGACCACGCCACACGGTCTCCTTGCGTCACGCACCACCTGGCGGGAGCACACTCCAATCCGGAGGAGCACGCGGCGCTCGGCCGAGCACGCGACGCTGGCGCCGGCTCGCAGGACGCGCGGCCACTCCGGCTCGGGAGCGCCTCGCCACCGTCTGCCGCCGGCAATCGCGCGACGGCGCGTCACCGGCGCCGGCGCCTCCGACAGCGTGCGGCGGCGGCGGCGGCGACGCCGGCCGGCCGGCACGCACGCGCCCCGTTCCGTTCCGGGCGGCCGGCGGCCGCCGTCCGCCGTCCGCTCGCGCCGTCACGCAGCCATTCGATGGCGGCCGGGCTGGGCCGGTCGCGCCCCCGCGACCTGATCGGGGTCGCGTCTGCCGCCGGTCGGCCGCCCCGCGCTCCACGTCGACACGGTCGAGACGCCCCAGCCGGCGGGGCAGGCGGGCTCGGACTGTGTGTGGGACGGTCGGTGTTTGGATTTAGAGCTGTTAGTCACGGCAATAGAACTGCTGGCCATGGCGGAACGGTCATCAGCACCGGGCAATACGGCCATCGGTATCTGATTGGGAGGGCACCAGGCATTGGCTTTAGTTTGTTTTGTCTTGTACGATCTTCTCCTTGCAGGTTTAACCCAGAAGTGGGTCACCGTGGTTTTTGTTAAGCCGGAGAGCCGCTGCGCTGCCGCTGTTCAGATGAGCCCGTTGGGCGCCGAGCTGCCGCCGGCGCTTCCGGTCCGTAGTGTCGTTGACGCTGACATCACTGGGCCTGAGTCCCGGACGTGACGTCACAGATGGGTAGCGACGGAGGCGTCGGCTGGCGCCGGCGATCAGAGGAAGCTGCTGGCCATGTGCGAGCCCCGGGAGACGCTTGGTAGCTGTGAGGCGTTCCCAGCCGGTGCGTGAGGCTGTGGGTCGGCATAGAGGGTGGCCGTGCTGTGTGATGCGTGACTGACCGGGGAATATCTGATTCCCATGTCACTTGCTCGTTGTAGCGGAGAGATGAGGTGCTCGCAAACGAGCATGCGCGTTGCCTTCGGTTCTGCTGGCGCCGCCGTTTTGCAGCGTTTTATATCGGTGCATGTACCGACGCTGACGCATCGGCATATACGACTTGGCGTCGCATGTACTGGTTCAAAGCCACGTGCGCTCAACGCACGCTAACTATGTAATGCAATGTAATGTGATGCAATATAATATGCTTCGGATCCTCCCGAGTAGGGTATTTCAGTTTTCGTTACAGTAGTGCACTAATGTGCAGCACAAACCATCATCACGAGCATAGACGATAACAACGAGTGGCATCACAGTGTTGAGGTGAGCGATGTTCCGGCTGCCGGAAGTTATGGCTCGGACATGCGCAGCATGATCGAAAGTTTCCGTCTGAAAACATTGTAGTCACCTGAGTTCCTCACATCTGGAGGCAGATTGTTCCGCGTCCGGCAAGCTCTCGGTATGAAGGAGTGGTGCGCGAATTATGTGCGGCATCGTGGTACCCGGTATGCACATTTCAGGACAGGTGTGAGTCAATATTAACACCAAGTAATTCCACAGACTTCGTGGGTACTACTTCCAACTTGCCCAGATGAACAGAGAACTCCACTCTTGCCGTGTGGGATATGTTGTAGGAGGTCATTGGAGAATATTAGGAACATGACCGGGCCCAAGATCGAGCCCTGCACCACACCATACGTTACCGACAGAGGGCTAGTAGAATCCTTCACCGTTTGAGAGCGGCCCACAAGCCAAGCTCGGAACCAGTCGGAGTTGACGCTGTACCATCCGAGCTTGTCCATGAGGCGACTATGTTCCACGCTGTCGAACGCCATTGAGGTGTCAGCTGTAACTAGTGGAGCGATTTCGCCTTGGTCCATCCTGAGGGTGGCGTGGATGACCGTGTTTAGCAGAGCCATCCCGGTAGGCAGGCCGGGCTGGAAGCCGTACTGTTCGGGGCACAGTAGAAAAGCTGGCAAATGTTCTGTGATCACTTCTAGCAAGAAGCTGGTACAGACGCAACGGCACCACTGTAGAGAAGTTGTGCTCCAACTTTGATCCTCTGGCGTCTATGACTTGTATCTACGAAAACCTCGTCTGGACCGCGGATGCTTGGTCCGAAAGAATTGTTGCCAGCTGGCCTCTGCTAGCTGGACTTCCGAATGGCAATAGGCGGCAGCTGGGCGCCTTGCCCGCCGCCCACGTAACCCAGAGTGACTCTGCTCGGAGCAGCGCGACAGTCCACCCACGTCCGACTCGTCAGCGACTCCCTGGACGTTGGCGTCTTCCGCACCTCACTGGCCGGCGGCCACAGGGCGCACCACACAGCACGCCACACCCGGCAGAAGTCACGGCGGGCCGTCGTCCGGTCGTCGGTACATGGATGCTGGTTCAGCAGCTCAGCGCGCCGTACCAGGTACTGCGATGCGGCGGGCCGTCGTCCGGTCGTGGCATGGACTGATTCAGAGTCAGCGCGCCGACCAGGTAGCGATGTGGCGGCTGCGGCCGAGCATGTACAGCTATGACTTGGCTACCTAATTTGGTTATAAAGCTATATTATATATGTTATATATTATAAAGCTAGAAGCTAACTTCGCTACACAGAACGATGGCAGGGAAATTTTGGAGGGGCCTAGCCATGCCGACATTTACGTAGGGCTTTGAAATGGTAAACTTGAACAAAATTGATCTAAGTACAACACATTGACCAGCTGATGACAGCCATCATTCAAGCACCAACTGAGAAAGCTGTAGAGCCTCAGAGAAGAGATGTGTACATTCTTAAGCATATCTAGATACATGAAATCCAAAGTACTCTGCGTCAGGCATCTCCTGGTTGAAGCAGTAACCAGCTCCCTAAAAATGCTCATAAAACAGTACCAGACATAAACAAACCTCTGGATTACCAAGTTAAAATCATGCTAAAAAGAGAAATATCCATTCTAAAAGATCAGCGAGGGGAAACGTCAGGCATAAAGAAGCTGATGAATGAATTGGATAAAAAGGAGTGGAAAGAAGGGATGAATTACAATTATACCACAATGGCATACCGAGGATGAACAGATGCCAAAGAAGCTTATTACTTTGACAACAGGGAATAAGTAAAGCTACCATTCAGGTCAAGAACCAACACTATGCTTGAACTGAAAAAATAAACGTCAAGGAGAAATCACTGCATGTCCAGGTACCCAGCATAAACAGACGATTTAAAACATTTCCTTCTGCATTGCAGCGGACATGATGGCACCAGGATGAAGTACCCTTTCCTTGCGAGACCATACATAGCAAACAAAGAAGAGATCAACTTGGACATGGGTGCAGGTACCGGGGTGGGGGTGGAAAAGGGATAGCACAGCCTCCCAATTTTGTACAAGCTTAACATTTATACGCCATGGGCGTTGCATGGAAAGAATCGACTTAAAAATGACGACTTCTCCCCAGCTTTGGAACCGTTCCTATGCCTCTGACTTCGGGGTAGTGTGTGTGTGAGGGGAGGAGGAGAGGTAGCATTGATTGGATGCGCCTCCTCTGGGTTTGCAGTTGAATACGGCATGCTTAACAAGAATCTGATGAGTACACTTGTCTCTGGTAATTACCGCCAGAGCTGTCTCGAACAAAGTATTATACCGATTATATGATGTGCTATCAGTATAGCAATTTTAGGGCAAATAATTAGGTAATGGCAGTCAAAGATCTACCGCACATCTCCAAACCCCACCGAAATTTTGCATCTGAGGTAATAATTCATCGTTCAAGGCGAAGGTGTTGCCAAATATCGGCAGACACGTTGAACTACTGAGTTCGAGATCAAAATGGTGCTGGTATGCATTGTCAAGGCCTCTGATGTCAGTGTTCTAAAATGTCTTTGAGGTTTGGGTGTCTGCCTGACTGAAAAACATGGCAGATGCCCTGATGATGTGCACCAGCACCGATATATTTGCACAATGCTGACTGATGCTTCATTACACTCCAATTTGCACAAGTCCCTGGCCACTCTGCATTACTGATATCTCATCCAGATATCCATACTTTCCTGCCTAAGTTCCCAGTGGAAAAATTAATGGTGTAAATCCACATCAGAGTGAAATTCAGTTTAAAACACAGAACAATTAGCCATATAATTTTGACAATATACCGCCAGTGAATGCAGATGCAACTTGGCTGCATGTTTAAAAAAAATCACAAACAGTGTGGTGATTAGGAGCTACCTACACAAAAAGTGCATCACAACAACAAGAGAGTGCAAAATCAGTCAAATTTGTATTGCATTATTATTTTTTTTTAATCAATATATCTGGGTGGGACACCAAATCCAAGTTTGGATATTTTCAAAAACTCTGCCATGATTTGCAGTCTGGCTGGAAGGTAGGTTTCGATCAGCCAGCCCAATACTGGAGCTGCTCTGCAGGGAACACCTTTGATGAACTTGAAAAAGTACAACTATGACCCAACCTATGATGGTGGGGCTGAAGGCTCATGTACTTTTGGTATTGCAAGCACAACACTAACCTAAAGAATCAATGCCATGCAACAGCAGTATTTTGATTTCCCCACTAATAATAGTCCGCGCAACACTCAACAACACATAATAATCACCGGTATCCGCTATCAGAATTTGCATGCGCTATTAAACTCCTTTTAATGGAAGGGAGAAATGTGACAAAATATTTCAGATACACTTGTATTTAATTCAGATATGGCATTTCAAGAAAAAATGGCAAGAACAAGCCTCTTAAATTGACTAAGAAGATGCAATCACTCATTTCTGCATGGTTCTCAAGTGCACTCAAATGAGCATTACAGTACACAAGGCTCAGCAGCCCTACTTTTCCAAAGCAATTGCAGCCAAGGCTAGGAATGGTCACAAGCATCTGCAACTTAGCAACAGAGGTGAAAAAAGGCGGCGACACGCCGACGCACGTCGGTGAGAGCTAAAGGGACACGGAAGGCTCTAATGAGACAGCCAAGAACTGACCGGCCTTCTCTTCCCAAGTTCTTTAAAACATATGTTTGGAGGAATTAATCATGGCAAGGTCCTTTTCTAGGCTAGTTTACATTGGCAGACGGAACATTTTATATAGCGGTGACGTCCCTTTGAGTCAGCCACCGGCTTTAAAAAAAAAACAGCGGCGCAGGTGGCGGCCAATGTTAAATTCCCATAGACGTCGGCGATATGTCGATGAGACAGCAGCGAGCTGTCTCATGTGTGACAATTGTGGCGTGGGCAACCTAACTAAATCACCTGTCTGAACCAAGGAGAACCTGGTCCTGAACAGTGACGTCATGAAAGTAAAAGACTTCTGCTTGCCAATAGTTAGCCTAATAATTCGTGAAATAAAACAGGAAATCAACACGAAGTCAATTTTGTCAAACACATCACCACGGATACCCACAATATTATCACTTACATTAATGGATCCGTGGCTAGCTGTGTAATTTTATGTGACGTCATCAAGGCGTCGAGAACAACTATAACTGATTGCTTAAATGGTTTCCCATGATCTTAGCACACGGGTTGATTGATTTCAATCATCAATTCGTCGGTAGATATAAAGGAGAGGATTTTTTTTCGCCCTTGGGAGCAGCTGGAACGATGGGGAAAGTCGATCACTTTGTACCATGAAGGAAGGTGAATTGTGGCTGTGCTAGCTGTAAGTATAAATCAGAATTGCATGACATAAAGAGGTACAACAAGTTGAAGCACGGAGAACGCGTGGAGATGTCCCTCGGTGTTGGAGGAAGATAGGAACGATGGTACAGATAAATGCTAAAATATGATCAGGAAATTAATGTTTCTTATGATGGCCCACCAGACATTCCAAGCAAGGAAACATTATTGTCACTCAGCCAATTAGGATTCAGCAGAAATCTGGCCAGCCATGCCATCAAGACCAACATGCTTACAATGCTTACACAACTCCTACCCAGAGTGGGAAACCTACTTTCCGGGTTGGGAGTCGGAGTGCATACCGATTTCTTCCGGAGTACATTTTCATGGACATTATTTTTTTATGCATGGAATCTGTTTACTAGTAACCGACCGGAAAAACCTAAATCAGTGCCTACATAATATGCATAAGTAATATCATTCTCATTTTTGGTCGAATCAAATGCCAAAACATACGAACAAAGAAGTGAACAATGGATGGCACCGCCCGGCAGTGACCCGTAATAATCAGCACTGTTTCGTTTCTTATAACTCACAGAAGAAATGCGTTTTCCTTTCACTGTTGGTCTCAGTACAAGGCTAGCCATATGAAAAACAAACAAAAATACTTCACACTTCACCCTCAGCTCAGAGCGCATACCTACCTACGCAGCCAATTTCCCACGTAATACGAACGCAACTCCGCTACCGCATACCGATGTGATCAAAGCAAGGGATCAGTCAAGGTCTTGTGTTTACTGTTAACTTGTGTGGACACTGTTAACCATGTGTTCAAAGTTGCTAATGGTTATGACGTCATATACAAAATACCTTGCATTGATTGGTTGACAGACAGATTTCAGAACAGAAAACGCTAACGCAGCCAATTCTGATCGGTGGCCTCCGGGACTCCGGAGACGTCTCTTAAAACTGTCAAAGTTTCCCACTATAGGGTGGCAGGAACACAGGTATTCCGAGACGCGGCTCCAGAGCCGGAGAACAGTGTTCTCAGTGCGCATGCGCATCATCTTGCAAGTTGCTGTTGGCGCGTTGTTGTCGGGAATTCCGGTGGTTGAGATTGATGGAGTGTGTGAAGCTGTGGTCCGGCTGCTGACTGCTACAAAAAGTGATTAGTTTGAGTGGTGAACGAAAGTGGAATAACTAGCGTTTTTGGGTGTCGTTCTGTGTTTGTTTTTATTGATATCTTTGTTCCCACATTTGTGTCGGAGTACATGTGAAGCCCATCCTATCCAGTATGAACCCGGAGGGCAAAAATGTTTTCAGAGATAAAATATCTTAAGAAGTGCCTTAATTCCCACCCTGCTACTACCCCTACTCTGATCCTTAAGCTACCCACAACAATATTTGGGTATTATTGTGGATAAGTTTGCAGTTTAAGGTAATGTTTGATTTTTGGAAAATCTTTTTCTAATGCAATGTTTATGAATATGGTGAACATGATGTGACCACTCATTTCCTCTGCAAATGCATCCTTTTCAGTTGGGAGGCAGAATATCACCCAAAAATTGGCAGGGAGTTGGGTAATCTAGGATACAAAGTAGCATTCAAAATAAAGAAAAAAGCAACATAAACGAACCTAGCTTTGCCTAGCCTTCCATGCAAGAAAACAAATTCACATTTGTACAAATGGAAACTTTTCAAACAATTTTTTTCCTTAAAAAATCAAGTAAAAAACCTTATCTAACCTAACCTAATGTAACCCGACATGCTATTGCAGAAAATAAAACTTATTATAAAAATTTCCATCCAATTATAAAAGTTTACCTTACGACAAAAGCAGAACCCAACTTAACTCAGCCAAACCTAACACTTTGTTTGCTTCATGGAAGTACATTATGTGCAAAACTTGTCTTGTGGTTACCTTTAACTTCAATAATATCTTATTTTGGTTTAAGGTATTCACAAGATCAGTTTTGCTAGTATTTTTCCTCCACCACAATCAAGCAAACGAAAAGTTGTGGTTATGCCAGGTTAGGTGAGGTTAGGGTTTTTAAGTTAAAACGTTTTGGAGATTTTGTCATATTCTAATTTAAGAGAAATTGTTTTCTTCAAAAGCAGGTTAGGCTCAGTTTGGCTAGGCTTTTGCATTGAAAATGTTGGTATTGGGTTTAAATCCTTTCTGATTCTGTATATTTGTTGCCCTAAAAGAGGGTTTGGTTGCATATTTGTGCTTTAATGTGTTTTATGAATTCTTGGGATTTATCTTCCCAATACAATGTTTATGAACGTAA
This sequence comes from Ashinkailepas kermadecensis, assembly GCA_034440615.1. Classification (NCBI taxonomy): domain Eukaryota; kingdom Metazoa; phylum Arthropoda; class Thecostraca; family Neolepadidae; genus Ashinkailepas; species Ashinkailepas kermadecensis. The sequence goes on from JAOTOM010005163.1 coordinate 1,275,052, forward strand.
CTAAGATGATGGGACCACTCATGCTTTGTGCAAATGATTACTTTTCAGTTTGTGAGGAAAATAACACCAAAAAGTGGACTTTGAGTTAGGTAACATCGCATACAAATTAATGTTCCAAAAATAAATACAACATAAATGTGGCCAAGCCTCTCTTTGGATAAAAATTCAAAGAACAGAATTGGAAAGTACCAAACAATGTATTCTCTTAAAATTGTCCAAATCATGAAAAAAAAACCTAACTGACCTAACCTAAAATAAGGTGCTTTTCAAGAAAAACTATTTCCTTACTTTGCATTTTGAAGGAAAATTAAAAGGCTCCAATGAAATAAAACATAATTTAACTATCTAACCAAACCTGACCCATTTGTTTGCTTTAAGGAGGCAAACTGTGTGAATACTTGTCTCATGCCCATCTTACCGTACAATCATACCAGTTTGGCTATGTTTTGTTAGGTTAGGTCTTGGCTTTTTGTTCTTTTTACATTTTTATAATATATGACCTCACCCAAAGCCCCTTTGTTAGTGTTATTTTGCTCTTCAGCTGAAAAGTAAACATTTACACCACAAATGAGTGGTCGCATCAGCTTACTCATGTTTGTAAAGATGGCAGTTCAAAATATAATATTAAAAATGTATAAAACACCTCAAGCATAAATTTGCCAATATTTGTAGGTAAATGCGCATAGCTCCAACTGAGTCCTTCCTAAAATAAATTGCTCAAAATATCTTATTGTGAATTTTGTGGTGATTTAAATGAATTTGGATATGGTTATAAAGATCAGATTCATTCAAATTGTCTACATGAAGGAACAGGTACCAGAGAGAAACTATTTTTTGGGGGTTAGTGCGATCCATATTAAATCATTTCGGTCATCACCAGGGTGTATTTATGCATACATGCCACATGTAAAATCAGCACCACATTAGGAACCAGAATTGCCGGTGAAACTTGCTGTAATATGACAGAATTATACCTCAGAGAGCAGGATTGGAAGAACTGGCTGGTCTGGGATTTTGTAATAATCCAGAACATAATCCTCTGGAATTTTATGGTGCCCTGTTTTTTGTGTAGAGTGGAGTCAGCGAACTGGGGCCAGACCACAGAAATGAGGAAAAAGGTGGAGTCCATGGGGATGAATCCCCAATGAAGTTTGTTGTAATTTTAGAAGTTGACTTCAACAAAAAGTTTATCAAAAATGGAATGGATCTGTAATGTAAAGTATTTTGATTATAGATCACTGGTGCCCTGTGCATTCAAAATGCATAATATCACAGGAGGAAAAATTCCTGGTTTTGGGAGGCAACAAATTGTGTTCGTTTTCATTCGTTCCTTCACTAAGTGGGGATTTCCATGCAAATTCATGAACTTCAAGACAGTGGAAATGTATGACATTTTACTCCCACTGTATGGTTGCACCTTGCTTCCATAGCAATGAAGGTCAACACATATGGCAACCAATTGAAGCAATTGGACATATGCAGATGGCCTGCAGCTGTTTTCTTGCTATAGGAACATATAAAGAATTTAGGCTAACTCACCCAGTACTTTGATCCCTCAAAGAGCCTCTGTCCACATAGTTGAATTTATAATCCTGCTTGGGATGCATACGTACTAAGGTAGTGCTTTCATAAGAGACAAACAAAGTACACTTCGCATGCACAATTTTTGAATGGTAACATGTTTTAATCAATTAGAAAACGAACAGAGCTTCAGAGGAGTGCATCAAAACACCTTTAAAATCAGAGGACGTATCATAAGGGAAAAGGCGTATGAGCTATCCGAAAATCGCTTTGGTTTCTCAGCTATGCATTTTATGAAGCATGTATGTAAAACATGTGAGACAGCTCACGGATTCGTTGGTGACAGCTTCGGCATTTTCTCACCTCTGCTTAGCAATCACGACTGGCTTTAATCATCACCCTAGTATAAAATGTCTGAACGTTTCCGAACATAACCAATGCCAACATAGATGAGTGCTGTTATCGTCGCGCTTCTCTCGCAACCGCGATTTTTGCATGTTCAGTATGGGATAACTGCTTGACATTTCAGCTTCTCTGCGGCCATTTGATGTGAGGGAGTAGCGACATAAAGCCTATAACATAGGAACTTGAAATGCATTTGACTGCCACTAAATCAGAAACCTTTCTACGAGAAGTGATCCTCCAAATGGATATTCATGACGAGTTGATTTAGTGATAATGGAACGATGGAACGCAAAGTATCTCATATCTTCGGTTATATTTTTCCGATGATCAGCATTTCGATAATCCGTCCTGGTCGTTGTCGGTTCAAATTGAAGCAGACTAGCCATTCTTTTGAAATCACTGCGCGCGAAATCACGCAACATCTCACCACATCCGGGCATTTACCTCGATGCAGAATCAATTGAGAACGACGATGTTGCGTAATATAGATACACACCGTTTTATTTGTTTTGTTTTTAATTGGTGCTACATCGAACTGAGCGCTCTGTGTACACCTAATATTTCCCCCCCTCGTCGTTGAAAGTCGGCTGGATCTGCCAAGGTATCCGTCTTCACTATGGATTACAATCCCCAGGAATTCATTTTCTTGACTTCTTGTCTTTACTTCTGTCTTGTCAACATCAAACCCCCACCAGATGAACGCCGGGAAGATTTGCTTCAGCAGCTCACGGCATTCGTAGAAGATATCCTTCTAAGAGCTAATGGTGGCATCTCACATCATAATGACATTCCGAGCACGGTTGAGAAACTGTCACCGACATTTGATAACTTTCTCGTGTCTATAGTTCATTCACCCCGAACTTCCGGCGTTCGTCAAAATGAGATATACCGCTGAACTTCGCTGCGGAACACTAGCTTCCTTGAAGCCAGAAATAGACCGACTCTCAGCTCGCTCTTGTTCGAAATAAGACCAGCTGAGGACGTCAAAGTTATGCGGTCGGCGGTGTCGGCATCCATCTGGAATGCCTGTCGGTGGCGGCCTTCGTATTCAACACTACGCAATGAATCTGCACCGCAGTTAAGGCGCTGATCTAAATCGGAGCCACCCTGTGTGCGAGCAAGCGAGTCGTGGACACCGTCATTTTCTCAGGAAGTGTAGATCGTGCCATCCATGTCGCCACATATCCGTCGAGCGAGCAAATGCCATGCTAAAAGCTACCGGTGCACCAGTCCAATCCCCGACCCCTCCCCAAGTCGGATATCAGTCACTTCACTTTATGAGTCCGGAAACTCTTTTATCTCAGAAAAGGTGCCAAAAATGTATCTCGACTCGCCTTTTACGAAATGGAATTCGTGATCATAGCAGACGGCGACTAGCATACGAAGAAAAAAAAACAACGAAAAGCACAGCCACAACCCATAAACAATCCGGCGAAATTCGCGGTATCGGGGAGAGGTCATTTGTCCTCGAAAATTGAATTTGTGTGCCACATTTGGAATCAGCGCACAAAAATGCACCAACAACGAACATTGGAGCAAAACTTGTCAACACAAGTTGGAAAAGGTGGTCACTCTGCTGAGCAGCGAGAGGCACAGACTGGTCATCACGGCCGAGTCGTCAGATGCAGACGACGCGTGTCCCGCAGTCGAAGCGACAACAACGCCGTCGGGTCGCCCGACCCGCTCCACGAGGAGACAGTTTGCCGGCTGGTCGCCCGACCCGCTCCACGAGGAGACAGTTTGCCGGCTGGTCGCCCGACCCGCTCCACGAGGAGACAGTTTGCCGGCTGGTTGACGGATCAGGCCGCCCGGTCGGGGTGGAAGGTCAGGCCGCCCGGTCACAGTACAGCCACAGATCAGGCCCGGTCTAGTTCAGGGTGGAAGGAACAACAGAGGAGACGAGGCAGTTACGGCCAGTATGGGCGACATTTTTAAGCAGGGCCCGTCTCTTGTAATTGTATGCTTGGCTGAATCAGAAATTGACGTGGTAATTATTCATAATTCAGTGACTGCTGTGCTTAACGACCTTTCCCAGGGGTCACGAAGATGGACACGTGGTGTTAAAATGGTTGAATTTGGTAGATAGCTTGCTTTCAGTGAGCTCACGTTTCTGGATACAAGTGGTGGATGGTGATCGACCTCTTCATGTCCCATGTCTTTGGATGTCTTGGTGCCGTGCGCTGTAACCCACAGTGTCACAGCTTACAGTAGTGTAGGAAATGACCTGCAGCATCTCGGTGGATAATTCCAACGGACGGGCGCGGAGACGGTTGAGAAAAACCAATCGCTTTGGAGGGGCGGAAACTTCATTCCTGCATGGAAGCATTTTAAAACCCTATCGATCCGCATAATATTGTCGGTTTAGTTAGTGTTGATGCTGGCTCGTGTTCAGATATTGCTGTACCCAGGACTATTATGCAGAATTGCAGCGCAGCTACAATGCACATCGAAACTGAAATATTTAACTTCTCCAGTCATACACTATGGATGGTGCAATTGCCTCCCCGCGGAAAGCACTGGCATCGCCCAACAGCTGCCAGGGAAGCGGTCCCTTGAATTCGCCAGTGAATGGTGTGCCCGCTACTCGGGCGGCACACAGGCGATGCCGCTGGGCCGGTGGGCTGCGACAGTTATATGGGATGACCAGGAACGCCAACTATTATCCCAAGTCCAGCTTGATCTTGGTTGAGCGCAGTGTGTGTTTACACCAGAGCGCCCCCGTGCCGAGACCAAACCGAGGCAGTCTAGACTGCGCAGCACCGCTGCTGCTTGGGTGGCATCCACGTTCCTGATTGATTATCGTCCTTGGAGCTCCTTAATCTTGCTGGCAGGCAAAGCCGACCATATTTTTGAAACGACAAAGTGTGTATGAATTGGCGCTGACAGAGCATTGGTCCTCTCGCCCGGCCTACTTAATTATAACAATGCTATAAATAAGACCTCTCAGCGGTAATTGCCAGAATTGGATACAAATCCTGCACGTATCTTGAATATTTGCGTCCTGGACCAAATAACAGAAGCTGAGTCAGTGCAGGCAGAGCAAGTTTCAGAAATGCGCCGAAGTTCTCTAGCCAGTTTGACACACGGTACCGGTTTAATAAAATCCAGTTGTTTGTCACCTTGTCCAGTCCTGAAGCTCGGCGGGCATCGATTCAGCTGACATCGACCCGGACTTTGGGTTCGTGCTGGAGATTCGGACCGGTTTCAGGTAGTCCAGCAGTCGACAAAACTTTGAGATCCTTTGGAAGTCGTAGAGCGACTATGATGCCGATAAATGAACTATCACCCACTACAAGCCCATCGAACAGCCTCAGCTGCCGTCGACTGCCTATAAATGATTCAGTCTCGCTAGCAAGGCTGGGCAACTCGATGGCTTCACGGCTTCCACCCCAATCATTAGTGGTACGATTCATCCAATTGTATCATTACCGCACACAATTGAGGATTGGCTATGCATATCCAGACACATCCAGGGGGTGGCCGAGTGGTTAAGGTGTTGAGCTTTCAATACCAAGGTTCCGGGTTCAACACTCGCGCCACTTGGGGCATTTCCCAATCCCTCGACCCACCGGCGAAACAGTGTGGCGACACCATTAGCCTTGATCATGCATACAGTGAGTCGTTGGTTGGTCGGTTGGTTGTTGGAGTTTAGGGGCGCATCGACTGCGTCGGTCATGCAGCGCCCCATACAGTGAGTCGTAAGCCACCCAATAAACAACAGCAGATGTGTCGTCATCATCAAGGGAGTTAGGCGAGTGAGAGCAGGAGGCAGGCTAAGGGGACGCCCGGCTTAGGTCCAGGATTGGGCACCATGCCGTGACACGTGACAGGGAACTTATGGACGGGCCGCATCTGCGCGTTCCTGATAGCCCGGAGGGACGTACACATTAGCACGTCCAATCACGGCAGGAGTATAAGCATTCGAAATAAGTGAACCTCTTCGACAATTAAGTACAGTCTATTGAAATGTGGGATGCGTGCTCGGCACCACGCGGAGAAGCCCGATGGCAGAAATAGTGGTAGAAATAGCGCAGAAATAGTGCAGAAATATTGCATGCTGCATCTGGCGGACAGGATAAGAACATGGACATGCATTTTCTGCGACGGGCCCGGATCCCATTTTACACCTGAACGCAGTGTGCACCCGATATGTACGGCACACATACACACATCAAACACAAACCATCTGATGTCATTATACAGCCGATCCCACCACACGCCTGATCTCTACCGACGCCCTGGATCAGGTTTCAGTTTGGGCTTGATACCTCAATCAGGTTGTGCTGCATCGGCCAAAATTGATTGAACTATGCGGCTTGACTGCATCTAACGGACCTGCAGGGCGACTGCGCCAGACCCACAACTGATCAGCCTTGTGTTGAACTGTACGTGCGCATGTGTTGGACATATTTGGACGCCTCGAGCCACAGCAGAATTGGCGTACAAGTCCGGCGCCTTTTGTGGCCAAGTTGTGACGGCCATTGTGGTACAGTTGTTGTATATTTGCGCTTTGGGATAGCGTCATCTGTTGTCCTCGATGGGCTAAGGCGTACGGAGGTGACGTCATGCTGTCTGTTGCCTTCGATGGGCTGAGGCGGTGGGCTACAGAAACAGTGCAGACACAGTACAACCACAGTACAGCCACAGTACAGCCACAGTACGTCCGCAATACAGCCACAGTACAGCCACAGCACAGTCACAGTACAGTCACAGTACAGCCACAGTACAGCCACAGTACAGCCACAGTACAGCCACAGTACAGCCACAGTACAGCCATAGTACGTCCACAGTACAGCCACAGTACAGCCACAGTACAGTCACAGTACAGTCATAGTACAGCCACAGTACAGCCACAGTACAGCCACAGTACAGTCACAGTACAGCCACAGTACAGCTACAGTACAGCCACAGTACAGCCACAGCACAGCCACAGTACAGCCACAGTACAGCCACAGTACAGCCACAGTACAGCCACAGTACAGCCACAGTACAGCCACAGTACAGCCACAGTACAGCCACAGTACAGCCACAGTACAGCCACAGTACAGCCACAGTACAGCCACAGTACAGCCACAGTACAGCCACAGTACAGCCACAGTACGTCCACAGTACAGCCACAGTACAGCCACAGTACAGCCACAGCACAGCCACAGTACAGCCACAGTACAGCCACAGTATAGCCACAGTATGTCCACAGTACAGCCACAGTACAGCCACAGTACAGCCACAGCACAGCCACAGTACAGCCACAGTACAACCACAGTACAGCCACAGTATTACCGCAGTACAGCCACAGTACAGCCACAGTACAACCATAGTACAGCCACAGTACAGCCACAGTACAGCCACAGTACAGCCACAGTATAGCCATAGTACAACAGCACAGTCACATCACAGTAACAGTATCGCCACAGTACGGCCAGAGCATAGCAGTAGCATAGCCAATGTACAACAGTACAGTCACAGTACCGCCACAGCGCAGTCACAGTACGTCCACCGTAACGAAGTTGTGCTTAGACCTTCCACAAAATTATAGCTGTGTTTAAAGTATGTTCCAAATTGTGAGCGAGTCGGACTCTATCGCGGAACCGGATGTCAGCCACGGGCGTGGCCAGCGCTCGGGTGTCGTGAGGACACCATGCTACTTAAATCAGCTCTAGGTGCTGTCGCTCGGTTGGCACACCGACTACGGAAACTTCCGCCGGGTGACATGTGACCGATGTGCATGTAGGAAATTGCCGGCCGCGTGTCATCGATCGCGGCCCTCGCTCTGAGTGGGCGATGCGTGTACCGGACGCGTGCTGGTATGACGGTGCGGCCCCGCCCTGTGGAGGCGGGCGGCACGGTACCCGGCCCCGCCCTGTGGAGGCGGGCGGGTCCCGCCGTCCAGGTCCCGCCGTCAGTTATGTGTTGGCGGCTCGCCGTCGGCAGCCGAGAGTTGCGGCTGTACGTCGCTGAAGAGTTGTCAACGAGGCGTGTCTGTCACGCTGCTCTCGGATGGAGAGTCACCAAGGAGCTTTTGTCAGGCAGTCAGACACGTAGGTCACGTGTTTGGTTGCCGTTCGGTGCCCGCTGCGAAGTCCAGTAGAATATAGGGCAGTAGCAGCAGCACTTTCGGACTGCGTTTTCGCGGTCCAGGCGAGGTTTTCATAGACTATTTGACTGAACCACAGAAGCCTTTGGCTCAAAATTGGAACTAAGATTCTCTACATTTTTGCGGTGATCCCAGATTCGATCCAATTTCACTACACCACAGCACAGCCAAAGTGCCCTCACATAACATTAAGCATCAGAAAGCATTTAGGGAACATAGGGAAGCATTACGAGCGATTCGGTAACCTGTAATAAAGCTACGGTGAAATTCTCACCATGACTGTCGTGCGACCCAATATATTTGGAGAGACACGGCACAACATACACAGTACACAGAGCACGGGGTACACAGGGTACTGACTGAGTCCCTCCACACAGAGCTGATTGCATGTGCGTGCGGTATTTTTCTTTATTGGGCTTGATTCACGACGCACTTCATGCAATTGCTAATCTGCGCCGCCCACACTGTTTCGCCGGTGGGCCGCGGGATCGGGAAATGTCCGAACGGTGCGTGCGCCAGGTCACTGTCGTTCCGTCACAGCGACAAAGGCGGCGCGGCTTCGAGTGAGGGCCGGCTCATTCCATCACTGCGCATGTCATATCGTCCCCACATAATCACAACTGTTCAGGCCGCGATCAACTGTGCCGTAAGTGTTGGTATCGACGGACCGATTGACCACTTAGGTGTGGGCTTATCGACGGATCGCTTAACCAACTCTTGGTATCAACGGATCGCTTGACCACGTAAGTGCTGGTATTGTCTGATCGCTTGACCACCGGGGACAGTGGTCAGTTCCGCCGTCAATCATCGATGACGGCCCATTGAGGCGATGGGCGGGGCATATTGCTGACGCCCGTCCCAGCCTTCGCCATGTAGACTGAGTGCGCAAATCGGTATGCATGTCACAGCTAAATATATGCCGTGTCGTGTATATTAACACGCGCCCTGGAGGGCCTCTGAAAATTACGCGCACTGGAGAGGGGGAGGGAGGACGGATTCCGACCCACCCCCCTACGATCTCAGCTCCTATTATAGCTAGTGTAACGAAATTTTCAGGGTAGATTGGTATGGTGGTAATCTCTATTGTGTGCAAATTTCATGACCTTATGTGAATACCTTCAAGGTCAAATGAGGTCATATATGTCACATTTTGCTTGTTTTGCGTGGCTGGCTTGACATGGTTATGGATCGCTGCGATTGTGTTTAAATGCTCCAAAATGGGCATCAATGATGTTTTGGACATAACCAATGATGCAATATTGATGATAGATCCGGCAATTGACCTCAGGTCACCTATATATCAACACTTTATCGGGTCAGTTATCGGTTCCAGTTGCCGGAACCGGGACGCCCGCCGGACCGGCGGGCGGCCCGGCGCAATCGGCTTCACGAAGAAAGGGCTGAAGTACATGAATTATGTATTTAAACGCTTAGGTTTACAATGACAAAACAGAAGATTTCAGTAGGGACTAAAATGCAAAATGGCATGAATCGCTTCACTGTCATTTGCGTTTATGATAACCTTCCAGTTGAACAAGTTTGGTTCCATTGACCTGTCATGAACTTGACCTGAGTTAACCGCGGTGACCTGGCATGATCTTGAAAGAATATAGCATAACAATATGCATCAAACAAGTCACTAGTATTGCCATGAACACTTCCCTTTTGCCGATATACGGGAAGCGCATCAGCGCCGATTTTTGTGATCTGAAGTTACGAAAGGTTTTGACTTTGACGGCCTCTAACTCGCAAAATTTCGGCCGATTTTCGTTTTTCTTCTTTTAAGCGACGCGCCGGACATTTCTAAGCAGGTACACAAAAAATGTCGTATATCGGCCGGTAAAATCGTGAGTTATTTACGAAAAATCGGAGGGGTGGGCGGATTTCGCCCCCCCTCCAGTGCGCGTGTTAAATATCATGCCAGTTCAAACTCAGTCCGAAATCGGCCCGTTGATCGGTCGACATCGGCCCACTGATCGGTCCGACATCGAATTGATCGGCCTGACGCCGGGAACAGCTCAGCTGGGTGGCTCTATCGTGATGTATGGCTCTATCATCATTTAGTGTACATACTAGACAACGATATTTATGATATTGATTCATCATACATGCATTATAAGCACCTATATGTATTGGCCTATTGCAGGCACAACGAGCAGCGAAGGAAAAACTGGCACAGTCGACAGCACGACAGCACACTTCATTGTGCTGTTCAGTGCGTGTGCCTTTTTGTCTCACAGATTCATCCCACTTCGTGGCAACAGTACAGGCATTCGAGCGCGGCCTTCTGCAGCGAGGACTACGCCACTCACGCTGGGCAGCGGCACAGCCGCGGTACGCGACAAGTGCCCAGTCGCCAGTGACCCTGACCCGCGCCGCACCTCACGCCGCTGCAGCAAGCGTCGACCCGGCACTTCGCGCGCCCGGACGCCCGGCTTACCGTTCCATGACGACGACACGGAGCCCGGCGGATGGCGCAGGTCACGTGACACTCCACGTCCAATCAGCGCCGAGTCCACGCCGGTCAAGGCTCGGATTCATTGCGGGCGTGTAAGCAGTACGACCACCACCACCGCCCCCGTTCGAAAACCCGCCGTACACCTTCACTCGCGCCGAGCGCACTGGACGCCCGACGGCCGGCCGCCTCGTGTTTTGGCAGACTGCCAGCGGCGGCCTTCCTACACTGCGGCAGTCGCCACTTGCCTGGCCACCTCTGTCTGTGGCCTTCGCGCTAGTCGAACCACGTGACAGGCGTCAGTAAGGCAGCGCGCGCGGCGGTTCCCAGCGCAATCTGCGAGCATCGGAGACAGCACGCACCGCGGTGCGTTGTTGGATCTCCTGTCAACATGGGTGGAGTGAGAAGGGGCGGATGGAGGATTACTACTGGAATGTCGCTGGAATTGGTGGAAGTCGAGCGTATTCCCCTGGTGGAGCATTGGAATGTTCGAAGGATCATTCACTCGCAGAACTTGGCTACGGCAAAACCCAAGCACCAAATCATGGATACATCCCCTCGAGCTAGGGTCGAATTTCCTGCGGGTAATGTGCATATAGCAGCTTCGGACACAAAACTGCTACATGGAGAGATGTTCGTCTAGTCATTGCCTTCGGACACGAAGCTCACCTGGAGAGATGCTCGTCTAGTCATTGCCTTCGGACACGAAGCTCACCTGGAGAGATGTTCGTCTAGTCATTGCCTTCGGACACGAAGCTCACCTGGAGAGATGTTCGTCTAGTCATTGCCTTCGGACACGAAGCTCACCTGGAGAGATGTTCGTCTAGTCATTGCCTTCGGACACGAAGCTCACCTGAAGAGATGTTCGTCTAGTCATTGCCTTCGGACACGAAGCTCACCTGGAGAGATGCTCGTCTAGTCATTGCCTTCGGACACGAAGCTCACCTGAAGAGATGTTCGTCTAGTCATTGCCTTCGGACACGAAGCTGACCTGGAGAGATGTTCGTCTAGTCATTGCCTCACAAGCTCACCTAGAGATGTTCGTCTATTAATTGAGCCACCTAATTTCACCCAATCTTTCCTTTGTGATGGTCGCCCGCAATGACCGGTCAATTGATGTTGTCACACGTGCGTCAGATTGTGTACATAAACGCAGGCACTATGACATCCAGTCAGTAACATGACGGCGATCCAAACCGCTGGAGAAGCGTATGTACGAAATGTGAAACGTGAAGTTCGCTTGTACCTAAGGACAGAGCCGTGGTAGAGGTGGAGGGGTTCCCGCAAGTTGCCGATAGTTTAGCATTAACCACATGGTGATGCTCGGGAAGAAGCAATTGAACGTTGCTTCTGCCCCTCCTCGATCTGAGATTTTCCATACCCCCATGAATATGCCCATTTTGTAAAGCATGACGGGTAGATGAAACAGTGGGACAATATGAAATTCAAACTGCTAAAGGTAGCGTACGGAATCTTCTCATTACAACTTCGAAGGACATGCTACTTGCCCCAGCAACCCCCTCCCAATACCAGTGGTGCGATTTTTTTTCCCGGACGTCAACTATCAGTATCATTTCTCTCATGTGCGTTGCTTTGTGTTTTTTGGTGGGCTCAGTCACAGTCCCCAATGCTAAATTGTGTCCACTCAAAACTGAGTCGGGAAAAATTCCAAACACCCCTCATTCAACAGCATTTCTTCCCGGCAGCGCAGCCAAGACCTCCTCATGCTTCCATCCCATCCCATTCCTAGTCCTAGTTTGTGGTCGGTGACCGCAATTTGTAACCCCCACCGCCCCTCCCTCCCCACCTCCACAAAAATAATCCTGCAACGACACCCATTATTTCTCCATAGCGTGACTGCGGGGGAAATAGCTACGCCGCGACCGGTGCTTCCAACAGCAAGAACAACATGCAAGCAGTTCTCCTATAGGTGGAGTTTTACGTTCGTGAATTACGCAAATTTTATTTCAGCTATCTCACAGCAGCGTAAAGACTGATTGTTCTGCAGTTCATTTTTATTAGCCAAGGCTCTGCCTCTCATAGCACAAACTTTCCTCATCAAACCAAGCCTGCGAATCATTCTGAACAAGTGGTCAGCCAGCCAGGTCCTCTCATAGGCGGGGGCGCAACTAAATGTGACGGGTGGTCCAATATACTGGCATGGGCCCCAACCTACACCCAACGTTAAGAAGTCCTCGGATTTTCACGGTTAATTTCTGACGGGATCCTCCTATCAAGTTTTTTTTTAAAGATGATATTCTTTCTCCACTGTTATCGAACCCTGCTGATTCTAGGTATCCATTGGCGGCTCTACCGGCTGATTCCTGTGGGGGACGAGAGCATGGTTGTAGGAACCAGAAAATTATCACATGGAAGAAATGGCTGAAGAGGCCATTCTTGCCAGTTAATGCTCATTGGCCCCATGCTTAAAGAGAAAATATTTGTTATGAATTATGTGGTATGTTAGCGATGGAGAAAATCAATGCAAGCTTGTATTTGTAGTCATTATTTTGGGCCATTTGTGGGGCTCAGCATGAATTTTCGGGGCTCCATCGCGATTTTTTTGGACCTTGGTGCCATTTTTCGTGGGCCCGGCGCAATTCTTTATTTCCGAATACCGACGCGATTCTTGGGAGCGCACGGCCTGCCCGGCTGCTCCCGGTTGTTCCTGGTCTCCAGCGGGCAAAGAAAACTAAATTTCGCCGCTCCTCGCACGCCGAAATAGACCCCTCTGGGACTACGGGGGTACTTTAGCCCCATTAGGCCCTTCTGGTTGCGCAACTGCTCTCGGGTATTCCAGAAGAAAACATATGTGATCAATTGATCTTATATACTTGACAGTCTACATTGCCTTGCAATATCACCTCCTTACTGGATGTCGATAACTTCAGGTTGTTTCATCAGGCTGCATGCTCTAATGACTGTCCCGCACTCTAAATTGTTGTGACCGGTCACTGGGCCTGGTCTTGATCCCGCTATGTCTGAAGTGAAACATGTGGGCGAGCCTTGGTGCTGGAACTTCTCCATTCGGGGACACACACACACACATACACACACACATACTCTTTTTCCCTACTCTATCCCCATCCCCATCCCTCATCCCCATATCCATCGCCAGCCCTAGCTCCAGCCCCAGCTTCAGCCCCAGCCCCAGCCCCAGCCCCAGCCCCAGCCCCAGCCCCATCCCCATCCCCATCCCCATCCCCACCCCCATATCAATCTTAATCTCAGTCTCAATCTCAATCTCAATCTCAATATCAACCTCAATCTCAATCTCCATCTCCACCTCCATCTTCATCTTCATCTTCATCTTCATCTTCATCTTCAGCTTCATCTTCATCTTCATCTTCATCTTCATCTTCATCTTCATCTTCATCTTCATCTTCATCTTCATCTTCATCTTCATCTTCATCTTCATCTCTATCTCTATCTTTATCCCTATCCCTAGCTCTATATCTATATCTATCTGCATCTATATATCTATCTTCATGTATATGTTGATGTCTATGTCTATGTCTACGTCAATCTCTATGTCTGTCTATTTCTATGTCAAGAAAATATACGACCTTCAATGACGATGGCCCCTGGCCGAAACGTGGAGTAAATAAAGTATATTCTTTATCGTTACTTTTTATGTCAACTCAGCACCTCCTGGTATATTGAAGGTCGTATATTTTCTTTACACGCAGTGTCTAAAACCCAGGAGCATCTAAGAGCCATTCTTCGTTGTATTAAACAATATTTATATGTATATGGTTATGTCTATGTCAATTGTCTATGTCTGTGTCTAGGTATATTTATATCTCTGTATCCATCTTTACGTCTCAATATATATATATATATATATATTATATATATATTTATTATATATATTTATGTTAAAACACAGAACAATGGGAGCATAGCTTTATTCACAACGTTTCGGCTCACGCCTTTCACAAGCTATGAACAATTTACAGGCATTACTACAACAATATTAACTAGTACAAATATATATACATATATATATATATATATATATATATATATATATATATATATATATATATATTTTTCTCTCTCTCTCTCTCTCTCTCTCTCTCTCTCTCTCTCTCTCTCTCTCTCTCTCTCTCTCTCTCTCTCTCTCTCTCTCTCTCTTTCCAGAGTGTCTTCCGATGTGCTTCCGGGTGCATCATAATCAGTGCGTAGCGTACATCAATATAATTTTATATGACATTATATGGCATGCAGAGGCAAAGTAAGATGCGGAAACTGGTCGGCAAGATTGGACGTGCTGGCGACGCTCCGCTCAATCGATACACTACCGTCTGCGTCTTTGTTGGAGGCTGATCTAAGACGCATATTTTTGCCGTTTGGAGACGACTTTTGGGAGTGTTTACGGAGTACGAGCGTCGAGCGCCGCTCAGGCTACGTTGGAAAGTGCAAACTCAAGCAATCGTTTAAAAGCAGCGAAGTCAGGGAATATTGGCGCGACCTGGGAAGGAAAACATTCCACCCCAAATCTCAGACTCTTCTCTGTCTCCCATCTAACCCATCCCCATCCAGATAATATACTTAGACAGTAGACAATTCCACTGATTTTGGCCACTACGATCGGAACGGGAACCACGGGGTGAAAAACTGGTCGACGGGTGCAACGAACCGTGTGTTTTGTTTTAAAGTAAGGAAAGTCGCCTTGCAAGGGGTAAAACACACCCCACCCCCCCCCCCCCCCCCACCCACAGGAAAAAAAACCACAAAAAAACAACATAAAAAAAAAAAACCACCCAACAACACCCCCACAAACTGCGCCTGCATTCGGACGCACTCTGCGACTGATACTCGGCACTCCTCACTTGAGCATCGCACGCCGCAGTACTCACATCATCATCCGCACTCGGAGCTGCGCCGACACGCCAACACCACTCTCTCCTGCCACCTTCGACAACCGGCTGTGCCTTTCCACTCTGCACCGCACCAGCAACACCAGTCGGGGATGCATCCTTGCCCTCGAACTGGCTGAGACCAGCTCAGCCAACGTGACAGCGCATATCGAGGACGCCGGCCGTGTGCACCACGTCCGTGGTGAGCTCACGCCCGCTCACAACGTCACAGTTCTGGCCGTTGACGTTGACCAGCTCCAGGCTCTCGTGCATGTCCTCGGTAGGCTACATGAGGTATGACGCTACGTTCCTCTACCACTGCGTTCCTCTACCGCTGCACGCCTGTAACATTGCGTTGCCATCGTGACACGCGGCACGGTCGCGGGGGACGTGCTTGCAAGGTCCCGGAACTGTGGTGCGCGAAATGCGGAACGTCACTTACCACATCCGACGTCTCATTAGCCGACATGTGGTGGCCCGCCTGTCAGCTGACCCGGGCAACCAAGGTCACCACCACCTTGCCCAAGGTCAAACGCCGGCAGGGACGCCATCTTGGTCGATAAGCTGCATCTACCCAGCCAGTGACAGTGACAGTGACAGTGACGGTGACAGTGACAGCGACAGTGACAGTGACAGTGACAGTGACGGTGACAGTGACAGTGACAGCGACAGTGACAGTGACAGTGACGGTGACAGTGACAGTGACAGTGACAGTGACAGTGACAGTGACAGCGACAGTGACAGTGACAGTGACGGTGACAGTGACAGTGACAGCGACAGTGACAGTGACAGTGACAGTGACGGTGACAGTGACAGTGACAGTGACAGTGACAGCGACAGCGACAGCGACAGCGACAGCGACAGCGACAGCGACAGCGACAGCGACAGCGACAGCGACAGCGACAGCGACAGCGACAGCGACAGCGACAGCGACAGCGACAGCGACAGCGACAGCGACAGCGACAGTGACTGAGCCAGGGGATTACTTCCGTCCACAGGCCCCCTTTCCACCACACAACAGAACACACTTCACCTACGAGAAATCCTCTGTCTAACAGTGACAGCGACAGCGACAGCGACAGCGACAGTGACTGAGCCAGGGGATTACTTCCGTCCACAGGCCCCCTTTCCACCACACAACAGAACACACTTCACCTACGAGAAATCCTCTGTCTCCTCCACCTCGAGGGCTGGGCCTTGCTGCGGGCAAGGTCGTGGGTCAACGACCAGCACCCGACATTGTCCACAAGGAGCCAACACCTCAAACACATGCAGAGTACACGGCTCAACCAGCACAACACACACAGTGCACCGACGCAACGCAGACAGACGCAACACCGACACACGCAACACGATGGTCGCAACTCTCAGCACAAGACATCTTTCAACATCAGATATCACAATTCTCACCAGAACACTTCAGCGACTTCCACACCATCCACCTCAGACACGCTCCACAGGAGCCAACACCGGGGCCGTCACGACGCAGCCACTCAAACGCCCAAAACAAGCCCCACCCCCAACTACCACAGCGTACAATACCAAAACTTCACCTACACTATCCCCCTCTCCCCTCCCCTCCCCACGAATACTCACCCCCGAAACCACGCCAACCACGCAAATACCAATAAACTCACCACGGACCCAGCACGGACTCAGACCTCTCAGACAACGATTACGACACCTCAGGCAGCAATCTTCCACACTTAGTGCACGTACAACACTCTCAACCTTCAAAGCAAACACTAACACTGTAACCAAGAAACCATCCACCCGTGCCAAAACTAACCGACATTGGACAATCTCCTGATCTCAAGCTGACGCTCTAGCTCAAAGCCTGACTCCTTCACTTTATCTCTCCCTTCAGTAAGTAACACTAAATGTCGCGAAATTCTACAGCTCGTTTAAAGCCACAATTCGGTGTTGCTAAACACCAAGGCCACCACTCTCCCGAGGTGTTCCAGACACTTGCATTAACGTAACGTGTCGCTCCCAGTGACCAAGCGCCTCGTCGAACTGCTCGGATTAACGTGTCGCTCCCAGTGACCAAGCGCCTCGTTGAACTGCTCGGATTAACGTGTCGCTCCCAGTGACCAAGCGCCTCGTTGAACTGCTCGGATTAACGTGTCGCTCCCAGTGACCAAGCGCCTCGTTGAACTGCTCGGATTCGGATGCTATCTGACTGGGCGACCACAACCCAGCCCTCGAGGGTTGGGTTCTCATTCAGGTTCAGCAATGACGCCATCCACCACGCCAAAACTTGACAACATTTGAGGAACAGGTGGACCTCGCCCTTGTATTTCATAGAACTGCAATACAGAAATAATGGTCAGAGCCATCAATACACACACACACTTTTTATATATATATATTTATATATATATATATATATATATATATATATATATATATATGTGGGGGGGGAGGTGCGGTTCAGCAAACAGAAACCTCCGTCCCCAAAAGCAAAAATCCACGTGAAAAGGTCCTTTCAATTAATGTAATTGCACACCTTCGGGCCATCAGGACCTTTCAAGGTGTCACGAGTACCGCGACAGCACCGCACCAGCCCCGCTTCAACGGCACGGATGGCTGGACGCGATGTGGGAAGAGTGTGTCTTCAACGGCAGTCGGACAAAAGGCAAAATAAAGGGCAGACAAAGCAATCTCTTTCGGCATGTGCACGGTGTCAAACGTGGCCTTGGCGAAAAACACGACAATCGCTATACACTTAGATGTAACTGCTGCATTCGATCGAGCATGCAAGTACGCACTCTCACACACTCCACAATCTAGGTCTACGTGGATATCTTGCACACTTCATTTTCAACTTTTTTTTCCAGGATGCGACACGCAAGGTCAGATGCGCCAGCGTTACATCAATCATCACATCACAGGATTGGGGCCTGGCGCAGGGGAGCGTGCTCTCGCCGACCCTCTTCCTCAGCATGATTAGCATGATTGCCGACCACGTAAACAAATCACTTCGCAATTCATTATTCACGGTCAACATGCCCATTTGGACAACGGGAGATGGGGATGGGGTGGAGTGATTTTTAGAGACGTGCCGGATCATAAAAGTAATTTCCGCCGCCTTCTTTTTGGATAACAACACGGCGCTTCCTGAAAGCAGAAAACAATGCAGAGAACACTATTACACTGCGGATAAGTGTAAAGCATGACGCTTTACCCTATCCGCTGAAAAATCTGTTGCAGTCATGTCTTCGCGTCGACAACGACAACTTCACTTCACATCGTTGGCTGAGCCATTCAGCAAGTGAAAAGTCTCAAGTTCTTAGCAGTGCATTTAGATCATGGACTTACCTTCAACACACACCATTGATACCACAAAGAGGGGTGTTAATTGCATCAGCCTCCTCCGTGCACTTGTAGACAGACTGGAGCCGAGACAGGGAACAGTGGTGGGACTTTGCAAAGCGATAATTCGACCCATCATTGAATGCAACGGCATGAACTTCTACATCATTTCGGCGGCACTGGGAAAGAGCTTAGAAGTCATTCCAAACGGGTGCATCAGAGAAGCCACAGAAATACTCAACCGCACACCTGTAGCTAGACTACTAGTAGACGCAGACGTGCCTCCCTTTCTTTTCAGGAGAACACACCAGCTGTGCCTCTACCCCGTCACAATCAAATAATTCAAAGCCACCTGGCAGAGCGGCCGCTGGTGCTTTCGACCTGACAGATGCAAGAGCCGAGTTGGGCGTAAATTACTCCATTTATTATCCAAATTGCCATGGCTCATTCCGATATCAACCTCATCGTATCAGCTAATGCAGCTCGACCAGCACACCAGGCCTCTTTGAACCCACAGTCAGCCAACTGTCCAAAACTTGATCTTGGATAATCAGACATCATGCCGACTGAAATTGTCGCCCTCTCATCGATTACCCTGTCATCAACAACAAAACATTTATATTCATGTGTGGGTCAAATCACGAGGACAAAGTAGGCATTGGCGTATACACTGAGCCAAGCCTAAAGCCTTCTAAGCGTCCACCTGACGAAATCGATATCCACCGCTTGTAACGAACTTTTCTTTCCCCCCTGTTTTATCAGCCACTTCGCTCATGACTGGGGCAAAACGTCTTTTGGCTACGTGAATAGTTATATAGGACCTCGACGTTTGCGATATTTAAAACCCCGGGAGTATTAATTCAATCTTCTGAGCTTCCATCTCAGAGCTCTGATTCGACCATCTTGACAGGCACCTCAAAATCCAGCACTTTTATATTGTGCAATGAATCAACAGTCAACGGCCACAATGCTTCAGGTTTTAATGGTGCAGCGGGTTATACGAGTTATTACTATAGCTTCATCTTGACACAGACAGGTACAACTACTTCACATACGATCTCCAACTCTTGCTGACCGGTCTCAAATCACGCTATTCTTCCAAGTATTCAAGCGGTTACATCACCAACAGCCACGCAACGATTTTCAATCAGTCTCGCGTACCTCCAGTGGTGAGACCGGGCGACTGGCCGGCGGCGGCCAGCCGCCCGCCTTTGGCGACCGCTCGGTCAGATCTCTACTGAGCCCTCGGCTCCGTCGCGAGGTAAACCCCAGCCCGCGACACGTCATGGTCATGTGACTTCGGAACAATACGGTTATCAATGCACCAGCTCAGAGTCGCTCTGAGCTCAGTCCCTCTGTGGGAACCACTGCTGAGTCTGTGTCTTGGCAGGCTCGCGCCGGTCCGGCGTCGAACAACAGAGCTGCTTCCTCAGCGTATACCTTCAGACAATGCCAACTCGGCAACTCCGCACTGTACACAGACAGCCGGCAGATCGGGGCGCTGCAGCCCAACTGACATTTCACATGTCATAAGCCACATGAACATTCATCCAGCAGTCATCCAATATTCCACTACATTTGTAAATCATACACACTTATATAGACTAGACACACGTGCATCATATATAACTGACCCACCCCTGACAACACAGACATTGGCCACGGGGTATGACATCTGTCACACCTCTGCCATGTACACACACACACACACACACCTGCCCATTGGGTTCCCATAATATAATCACTGTCATACATCACCCACTGACGATCATATTCACATCACTGGCATTCACATTCACATCACGCCAGACATTTCATCATCTGACGACGGCGGCCGGGTATCGAGATCACACCTGCAGCGGCAGGGCGCCGGCGGGAAAGAGGGAGGGAATGGTACAAGGTCCACTGCTCGGCCCCGACCGGAGCGGTGGCCTGCCCGCGTAAGCAGCCAGACAGGTTGGCGCCGAGTATCCGTCGGAAACTGTCGCGACATGAATTGACAGGGTAGTTGGCAAAATTTCTGAAATAAATCACCTCGAAAACCAACTTTGTTACACGCTGAGCAAGTGGCCATACTGGCCGTTATCGTTCTTCTAAATAGACGCGAAATGACCGACGTAGTAATTTGTTCAGCTTCCAAATCTGTTTCTCTGTCAATTACCATCACTCACGACTGCTCCCGTCGAGTCATTGAAATTCAAATTCAACAAGCCGTGACTCGTAACGTAAACAACTGTTATTTCCTCTGAATCCTAGCCCATGTAAACATTGAAGGAACTGAACCAGCGGATGAGCTTCGAAAGCCAGCTCCAGCATCCACCGCCTACTCTAACATGGAATACCCGGTAGTGGATTGCGAGTTCATCCTCAGATGTGCACACATTGACAAAACTGTCTTCTACACGGAAACGAGTGTTTTACACTGTCTCATTTGCAATTTCTAGCACTCGCTGGTAGTTTGCACGATAAACATGTTGGACAGTTTCACTGGCTACACGTCGTCTGCATGTCCGTCTCGTAAGACAACATGTTTGATTCTGTGGGGGCTATGGGAGGATCTATGAATCTTGATTGGGCAATTTTATTCTGAAAGGGCGCCACTTCTTCGGAAGAGGCGCCTTTTCTATCGAACGTCAGCTTAGAAACTCTCTGACCTGGGGATGGGGGGTGGTTGGGGGGGGAGGATGCACTCGAGCGTTCTGGAGGAGCGTTATATCTATATCGGAGGGGGGCGCACATGCCCTGGATCCGTCATATGGTAGTACCATAATTGAAGACGACGGATTAGGGTTTTCTGCGAAAAAGAGGACTTCGCTCTCTCCTTGACTCTTCCTTGTCCGCATGGCAAACATATCTGAGTGTTTTTTTTTCAAAAGGAGTAGGGGATGTGCCGGCACCGTGACAAAAGTAGCATTTATCCAGCTCCCTCCTCAAGCACAAACTACCTTGCGAAGGTAAACTGACCTCTATGAATGCCGCCTGAACACCTGGAAGACTGTCCCTCCTCCCCCTCCCACCCACCTTCAGCATTTTAACGCATACACGCGAACATCCTATGTGGCCTAATCCTCCGCCTACCTGAAATGTACACTTGTTTTTACTTCTTGCAAGTCATACACTCACTTTAGAAGCGGCGCAAGTGACCTATGTGGTCCGGCCCGCCACTCAGAACACCATCACTCATTCACTGGAAACTGCTTATCTGAACAGAGCAGATGCGTTTTGCAAGTTCGCGGTGATGACAGGGTTCAATCTTGGTAAAATGTTGACTGAAAATCACCAAGAGGAAAATATTTATAACATGCTGACGAGATCGGAATAACACGGACAAAAAGGAATCGCATTTTGGAGAAAAACAGTAAGGTGTGTATGTGTGTGTGTGCGTGTGCGCGCGTGTGCGCGTGTGTGTGTTTGTGTGTGTGTGTGTGTGTTCGTGCGTGCGTGCGTGCGTGCGCGCGTGCGTGCGCGTGCGTGCGTGTTTGTGTGTGTGTGTGTGTGTGTGTGTGTATGTGTGTGTGTGTGTGTGTGTGTGCGCGCTGGGAATTGCCTGTGCTGAACATGACAAGCTCATCACAACAGTGGCCTGAAGCAATACGCCGGCTACGCGCAAACTGGTGCCGTGGTGCTAGCAAATGCTCTATTGTTGTTCAACGATTTAAACGTAGGCAGCTTATTAAGCTTACAAAGGGCCTGACGACAGCACAGACGTAGTTCTGTGAAATTGATAGTGAGCACCGCGTGCATTAACTGCGAGGCTTCCACCGTGGCTTCCACCGTGGCTTCCAATGGGGCGAAGCGAGATAAACTCCATTGTGTCCCATGCCGAAGCCAGATAGTGCTGGGACGGGGTGGAATGCATTGTACGATGTCCAAATTAAAGTTGCAAGCTTCGCACCCTCATTAGGCTACGCTCGTTACACAGCATCACTGCCGAGACAGCTGACCTATCGCCTCCAACCGGGCGCTCCACATCGTCATACTGGAGAGAAGCACAATCGACACATCAGCCGACAGAAGCTGGAGCAAAATACCGAGATAATGACACACGTGAGAGACGGGAGGAGACTGCGTACCACTGAAGAGACTGTGTACCGAGGGGACTGCGTACCACTAAGGAGACTGCGTACCACTGAGGAGACTGCGTACGACAGAAGGAGACTGCGTACCACTGAGGTGCTCAGCATCCTCGGAAGGCCTTCTACACTTAGCACCCAGCGTGACTGCCCGGGTATCGTGACCTGGTGTCCGGTGGTCGTGACATGCCTCCGGGGCCCCAGGTCGGGTGTTTGTGCCCATCCAGCGTGACTGTCCGGGTAGCAGCATGATCTGGTGCGAGGTTCCTCCGGGGCCCCAGGTCGGGTGTTTGTGCCCATCCAGCGTGACTGTCCGGGTGGTAGCAGCATGATCTGGTGCGAGGTTCCTCCGGGGCCTCAGGTCGGGTGTTTGCGCCCACCTAGCGTGACTGTCCGGGTAGCAGCATGATCTGGTGCGAGGTTCCTCCGGGGCCTCAGGCCGAGTGTTTGTGCCCACCCAGCGTGACTGTCCGGGTAGCAGCATGATCTGGTGCGAGGTTCCTCCGGGGCCTCAGGCCGAGTGTTTGTGCCCACCCAGCGTGACTGTCCGGGTGGTATCAGCATGATCTGGTGCGAGGTTCCTCCGGGGCCCCAGGCCGAGTGTTTGTGCCCATCCAGCGTGACTGTCCGGGTAGCAGCATGATCTGGTGCGAGGTTCCTCCGGGGCCCCAGGTCGGGTGTTTGTGCCCACCCAGCGTGACTGTCCGGGTGGTATCAGCATGATCTGGTGCGAGGTTCCTCCGGGGCCTCAGTTTGTGTCCATCCAGCGTAACTGTCGTGTATCATCATGACCTGGTGTCAGGTTCCTTCGGGGCCTCAGGCCGGATGCTTTAGAGTAGCGTTCTTCATGTTGTTTTGCGTGCATGCATGCATACATGTGCTTAGCATCGCCATAGCTCGAGTTTGAGTCATGGTACACGTTCGAGGTAATGCCTGAGATTAGTGTTGGTATAATATTATTTTTATGTATTTTTTTAGATAACAAATATTAGATATGTTAGGGAAGGACCCTCACTGTCGCGAACTATTCAGGGACAGCCTTCATCCAGGTCATATTTAGAACACCAACCGGCCGATTTTCTCACGGAAAATAGTGCTTTCGAAGAAAACATAATGAACGCAGAGTCACCTGTCGTACAACTAGCACAGTTCCGCAATTGCAGAATGAAAGAATATAAAGAAGGCAGCTCGATCCACATGATGGCGACCAAATATCAATGTTATCCCACGTTCCATGATGAGCAAGTCTGCGCCGGATCTGAAGCGTGATTTGGACGACCTTCTTCATCAAAATGTATCTCCAGAGGCGGGATCAGGGACATCATTGCTCAAGGACATCAGTGACATTGACACTCAGGCAGACTGTGTTTAAGTATCCAACGAGGCAGGCAAGTTTCACCGCACTGGCAGCGCTGTTGCGATTATTCAGATGCTGTTTTGGCATGGCATGGGATGAACAGCTCTCATGGCATGGGAGCTGTTTATGCCGTACCACAACCGTCACTCAGTTCAGAATACTTGTACATAGCACGGCAGCACCTGAACAGCAGCAGCACCGCCTAAAACGGCCGCACGGCCAACACGCCCATCTGTCCAACTAGGTCCGGCGTGCCTACATGTCCAACTAGGTCTGGCGCACCCACATTTCCAACTAGGTCTGGCGCACCCACATGTCCAACTAGGTCCGGCGCACCCACATGTCCAACTAGGTCTGGCGCACCCACATGTCCAACTAGGTCTGGCGCACCCACATGTCCAACTAGGTCCGGCGCACCCACATGTCCAACTAGGTCAGACACGTCCACATGTCCAACTAGGTCCGGCGTGCCTACATGTCCAACTAGGTCAGACACGTCCACATGTCCAACTGGGTCCGGCACGCCCACATGTCCAACTAGGTCCGGCGTGCCCACATGTCCAACTAGGTCCGGCGTGCCCACATGTACAACTAGGTCCGGCGTGTCCACATGTCCAACTAGGTCCGGCGCACCCACATGTCCAACTAGGTCAGACACGTCCACATGTCCAACTAGGTCCGGCGTGCCTACATGTCCAACTAGGTCAGACACGTCCACATGTCCAACTGGGTCCGGCACGCCCACATGTCCAACTAGGTCCGGCGTGCCCACATGTCCAACTAGGTCCGGCGTGCCCACATGTCCAACTAGGTCCGGCGTGCCCACATGTCCAACTAGGTCCGGCGTGCCCACATGTCTGGTCCGGCGCACCCACATGTCCAACTAGGTCAGACACGTCCACATGTCCACTAGGTCCGGCGTGCCTACATGTCCAACTAGGTCAGACACGTCCACATGTCAACTGGGTCCGGCACGCCCACATGTAGGTCCGGCGTGCCCACATGTCCAACTAGGTCCGGCGTGCCCACATGTTCCACTAGGTCCGGCGTGCCCACATGTCCAACTAGGTCCGGCGTGCCCACATGTCCAACTAGGTCCGGCGTGCCCACATGTCCAACCGGGTCCGGCACGCCCACATGTCCAGCTGGGTCCGGCGTGCCCACATGTCCAACTGGGTCCGGCACGCCCACATGTCCAACTGGGTCCGGCGTGCCCACATGTCCAACTGGGTCCGGCGTGCCCACATTCCAACTAGGTCCGGCGTGCCCACATGTCCAACTAGGTCCGGCGTGCCCACATGTCCAACTAGGTCCGGCGTGCCCACATGTCCAACTAGGTCCGGCATGCCCACATGTCCAACTAGGTCCGGCGTGCCCACATGTCCAACTAGGTCCGGCGTGCCCACATGTCCAACTAGGTCCGGCGTGCCCACATGTCCAACTAGGTCCGGCGTGCCCACATGTCCAACTAGGTCCGGCGTGCCCACATGTCCAACTAGGTCCGGCGTGCCCACATGTCCAACTAGGTCCGGCGTGCCCACATGTCCAACTAGGTCCGGCATGCCCACATGTCCAACTAGGTCCGGCATGCCCACATGTCCAGCTGGGTCCGACTTGTCCACATGTCCAACCGGGTGCGGCACAGCACCCCATGCGGTTGCACGGCGCAAGCTGAAACACAGGTCTACCACCGGTTGATGGGAAGGTTGAACCGGACTGACAGGGCCTATCGGGGCACACGCAATCAGCCGGCGGCTGTACACAAGAGATTAGCGACTGGTGTCGGGGAACGCACGATAACGTCTATACTCAGAAACAGCACAGCATACTATTAATTAGCAACAGCATTAAGAAAGTTTCAATACCACCACCATGAACAAGTCCGGGCGGGCCAAACATCGCAAGGAAGATGGAAACCGGGGAAATTAGAGTGCACCAGCACATGAGCGTGGCTCAAGACCAGGACAGCGATGGCAAACGGCGGCACCTGACTACCCGAGACCAGGGCGACCGCACACCGGGCCACACATCCGGCTGTTGACGTGGCAGAAGTTCAGCATACATTGTGAGGTCAGGAAACACAAGACAACTGCTTTGCGCAAGATCCTCTCCTATAATGAGACCCGGGTTGTTGAACAAACTACATTCCTCCAAAGGGTAGCTCAACAAGGATATCGTCCAATTCAGTCAAAGCGTTGTGCCATAGCCAAGCAAATGTGTTCGTGAAAGGCCTCTTGGGAAGGGAGTGTCGTCCAAGGGTGCAGTAAACAATCCGAGCGTTCCTCTAAATGGCCCCGCCAAGGAATCCTCTCTAACAGGGCGTCACGACTGTTTGTGTCCGATGCATCAGCAACATGATCGTCTGAGCCACATGATCGCCACTTGTTCGCACCACCTAAAAGTGGTCGGATCAG
The DNA here is from genome assembly GCA_034440615.1 of Ashinkailepas kermadecensis. Lineage (NCBI taxonomy): Eukaryota > Metazoa > Arthropoda > Thecostraca > Neolepadidae > Ashinkailepas > Ashinkailepas kermadecensis. The sequence continues at coordinate 1,301,548 of JAOTOM010005163.1, forward strand.
CATGATCATGCACTAAATGATTCGTGCCGGCTGGATTGCACCAAAGTTGATAGCCAGGCAGACGCTGTTCTGAACTACCCAGACGCTCTTCTGGGCTGGGTGGCGCCGACGGTTTTGACATGGCGCCCATGCAGCAGGAGCTCATATTGATGCTCATGTGGATCAGCTCAGGCGGGCACTCCTCTGGACTACACAGGCACCTCTCTGGACTACACAGGCCCCTTCTGAACGATCCAGGCACCCTTCTAAACTAAAATCAGCATAACGAAGGCAGAGAGGAGGTGTCTAGTACCGAACAATGCCTGTCTAGTCCAGAGGGGCATCTGCCATGTGCTCTGGACACCCAGACCCTCTACTTGAGTGCGCCTATGCTTTTGCAGACTTAATGGTATGCAAAGAAGTATAATGCTGAGATGTTATGCAACGCCTATTATTTCCTGGTCACGAAGTATTTGTGTTTACCCTATCTAAGTAACTTATACAATCTATTAACTTAACTATGCGTGTCTTATCTCCTCTAGTGAAATCGGTAGACACGGAATCAGTAGAATGCATCACAATATTTATTGTATTCTGCACAGTTCACAGCACACATGGATTAGAGAAATGTATTGGTATTTATTTTTCATATCTGATAAACGATAATAATGGCTGGAGTTTACTTCTTTCTTCTTTGTGCCTTGCAAGGCCAATTAAGTCTGTGAAGCCCAGCTTCTGGTTGGTGGGAACCAAATCAACATAGGTGGGGCCAAAATAATAGTTGCTAGGTCAGGGCTTCACCAAAAAGCATACCTAAGCCCCTGCTGTGCTACTGCTTAAATGATATATTGTGTGGCATATGATCCTGTATTGTTATATCCCTTGCATAGTTAGTTCATTTTAAATATCTGATACTCGCTGTTTCACCATTGCTTCCTTGCATTTCTCTATAATCACATTTGGCAAGCATCCGTGCATCTGCTTCTATTACAGCAGACATCTAGCACAGTCCGGACGGCGTCCTGCGGCCCTCAGCGGAGCCGCACCGCCAGGCCACCTAGCACAGTCCGGACGGCGTCCTGCTGGCCGAGTAGAGGCCGAGCCGCCGCCGCTTCGGCTTCCCGTTCCTCCTGAAGACGGTTCTGGGAGAGGTGGCGCCGCCGGTCCGGCCGTGGACGGCGTGCGCCCTGGAGCCGGACAGCGCCGGGTGGACGTCGCGTGCACAGTGGTCGCCTCGGCCACCGGACGTGCGCGACAACAGCGCGTCGAGGTCGGGCGCGCCGGCCAGTGTCTCCTCGGGCGTGGGGAACAGCAGGCTCTGCAGCCAGTTGTCCGGCAGCAGCCGCCAACTGCGCTCCACCTGCGGCCGTGAGCAAGGTTAGTGCCTCCGGCGGGAAACAGGGTTCCGTCCCCGGCAGCAGCCTCGCCCACCCGCTCGGGCGTGGGCAAAACACACACCACTCGCTCACTGCGGCCGTGAGCAAGGTTAGTGCCTCCTCGGGCGTGGGGAACAGCAGGCTCTGCAGCCAGTCGTCCGGCAGCAGCCGCCAGCTGCGCTCCACCTGCGGCCGTGAGCAGGGTTAGTGTGTCGACCGTCGGCTAATGTAGCTATCGAGATGCGCAGGGAATAACGCCAATTCGTGTTTATCACGCATCTCCCAGTCATTAATGCATTTGCATAATGTGCATTCGTGAGACCGTCACTACGGCCATTTGACGTCATTCGTGAGCGAATATTTCACCACTATGGACATATGCACTGTTGTTCTGCACATCCAGCGGGAAGCCCTGAAACTCGCCTTCAACATGCAGCGGAAGGGGATACAACTTTTCAATAGTGGCTCCTCGGATTTGAATATCTATGGCTGCGAAGTTGTTGTTAAGCAATATTCTTATAGATATATGTTTTCGATGCATATGCTAATAGATGTACAATAATGTTGTGAGCTGTTGCGATGTTGTGACTCACCGTATGTAGTAGTAGTGCTCTAGAGGCATGCTACGTTATTCACCGTACGCAGTGGTGGTGTTCCAGAGGAATGTTACGTTATTCACTGTACGCAGTGGTCGTGTTCCAAATACATGCCACGTTATTCACCGTACGTAGTGGTGGTGTTTCAGAGGCATGCAATGCGATTAACTGTACGTAGTGGTGGTGTTCCAGAGACATGCTGCGTTATTCACTGCATGCTATGGTGATGTTCCAGAGGCATGTCAGCGACGGGTGTAGGCACCTGCCGACATGCCGACAGTGGTCAGTTCCAGTGACGTAACTGCCGACGTAAATGACAATGACACATGACCGCTGTCCCTGCTGGTGCCCAGTTGTTGCCAGCGGTAAAGCGCAGGTCGTGCTGTGATGCCGTTTGCCATCCGGTGTGAAGCACAAAACCCGGCCCACTCAACGCCGACGGTTCAGGATGTCAGCCGCTACTGACTATAAAGGTGTCTTGAAGGCAAAGCCTTCTTTTCGCGGCTGGCTGCCCGCAAAGTGGATGGTTGAGGAAATATAACAACCTGAACCGCCACTGGACTGGATGCATTCAACAAAACATTGGCGTTGTCGATGCGGTCTGTAGCAGAATCACGACTGCCCTTCTGTTGTGCTTGGTCTGATTATCTTATGTTTTACTTTAGGGTGGATGAGGTACACAGCTTATATACATACGTTGTGTATTCGGTGCGTATCAGATTTATTGGCAGCACGAACATCATGCGATGGGAAGGGAAAAATGATGAGCCCCTATTTATGCTTCCGCATACACGCAGTCCCAAATATGTGAACTTAGCCTGTGATCACAGGTCACATATCACAGGTCACAGGTCATGAGTCACAGGTCGCAGGCCTCAGGTCAAAATACCACTTGCGGCGCGTATCACACGGCTACACGGGACCAATCTGACATTTGTAATACGACTCCCAGTTTCTACACTCGTTATGAAATCGACATATGCAGCAGGCCTCGGCAATGTCACCACTGGGGAACTCGGTCACTATTGGCGGTGAGGGGAAAGTGCTATGCCTCCCTGAGACTCAACCCGAAATTCCCAAGCACGAGCCAAGCGCGTTATCTCTCTACTGCTCTCACCGAGTTGCAAGTGCCGGCTGCGGAGCGAGGCGCAGGGCTAGGCACATTTTCGCTGCCTCAGCGAAAATGTCGCCACGAGCCACTTTATTGGAACACAGATGAGAGTACTTCAGGAGAAATATTGTGACAGAGTTGGCAGGCATCAAAGTGAAGTGAACAGAACCGGCTGTGGATGAGAAAATTACAACTTGAAATGCGACATCGGAACGCTGTCGAAAGTTGCCAGTGGACAGAAATGTCGTCGCTAGTCTCTTTGAAGAAAGGCTGAGTGCACTTCTTGATAATTGGGAATACAAAAATGTAAAACTTGTACAAACTTATAAGACTAATATTTATAAAGCGTAAGTGCATTGTAATTGCATGGGAAAATGAAGAATATGAGTGGGAATTGAAATTAAAAGAGCACATTTGATTCTGAGTGAAGAAAATAGAACGCGAAGGAATGCAGCAACAAGACGTTTTAACGGTATGAAAAGAGCGACGGTCGCCGGTCGGGCCGAGCCAGGTCAACTTTTCTACCATGTACGCGGGAGCGGGCTTGTGAGAGTCTCGCCCTCACTCGTAACTACGCCAGGAGCATTGCATAGAATATGTGAATCTAAGAACCTTGTATCTCCGCAATCATTTTCTCGTTGCAGAATCCCTGCAAATCATCTGTTCTCAGAATGCTGTAATCACACTGCTCTCAGAAGAACCGCTTAAGCCCGCTACATAAATTACCGTACACAATGAAGCATGCCATTATTCAATCATCGCGACCTCGGCTGCCTCTTTGTGTCAGCTTTCACTGGCAATCAATTTCCAGTAACTGCTGCAAGCTACGCGATCCGGCGTCGATATCGATATCGGTGCCGGCGTCGATATCATGGACGACCGTCCGCACTGGCACCCCCCCATTCATATTAAGAGACGACAGGAGTGCGACGAGTCTCGTCTCCCGTCGAGCGAAACTTGACGAGTCTCGTCCCCCGTCCCCCGGTGCTGTGATGCTGCGCTCTGGGTGCACTAGGACACGCCCACTCTGTCGGAGCGAGCTCACACGTCACGTCACCGCCAGATGTCCATCGACGGAAAGTCCACTGAAAAGGCTTGCTGTATATGTCATTACTACGTCTGTGCCTGAACGCCCACATAGCGCAGGTGTGTCCGTGTATGATGACGTACGTGACGTAGGTTCAATTGACGTCCGTCAGTACGCTGCATCATAGTCGACTGAATTCGCCGCTCGAACTGTCGCACATGTGTGCATCGGTGTAGGTTTCTGAAGATTATTGCAAGGGGCACAATACATGAAAGCCCCAAAGCGATTTGGGGCATACCACATTGGGTACCATGGTAAAGGTTGAAATTATTGGGGCAAAACCAACATAGGGGGTGGGGGCAGTGGGCTCCAAAAGTATGCAAAGCTACACCCCTGTGTTCGTGGTGCCGACTAACAGGTCATCGTTTACCCCAATGTCGCGACCTGTATTGGATATGTTCGGTAACGGTTAAGGTCAGTTGTCCATCAAGTCATATTCCAGCCAAGTATTCTTGACTACAGTCACATTTGAACGACATGAATACGTATGAGCCACACTGTCTGCTGTTCCAAGTACTAGTCTCTATGCTAATTGGTGCCGGTTCCCATGTGTTCAATCTCATAACCTGATAATTTAAGCGGTTTGAATGAGCCGGACGAGCCACGGGAACTAATTTCTTAGACACAAATGTAGTTATTCCATTTCAATTCGCTGCCATCTTTCCGTAGGAACATCAAGATTCGCACCATTTTCTTCTAAAGAGCGCATTTACCTTGCACAGCAGCATCACGACGAGCAGAAATGTCGCCGTCTTCATTCTGGCGTCACTATCGGTGGCTTCGGATGAGCGCCGGGTGGCCGGTGATCCAGTCACAGCAGTGTTCGCACACCTGCCGCAAACGGCACCCATCCTCCAACTGTGTCGACGCCTTCAATCGGAGGGCGGCAGGCGTGCATCGAACTGGTTTGGTGCGAGGAAGTGCCGACGGAAACAATGTCAGTACCAGGGACCGTCACAAAAATGGTGTCGCCGCGGCGCGGCCCGCCTGCTGTCGCACGCGACGCGCCGTATGTGCACCTGCGCCCTTGGAATGGGGTGTATTCCACGCGGCGGTTGGTTGCCGTTGAGTGACTGGACTTTGCACTTTGTACTTGTACTTTGCACAGACAACTGCTGATCGGTGTCTGCTGAATCGTGCGATTCATAAGCAGCGTGCATCAGTGCGTACGCTGCGTATGGGCTTCACGGCGCGGCGATACCTTGCGTGGGTTCAGAGCAGCGCCGTGGAAGCAGCTGAAATACGCACACCCCACCCCTTGGTCATGAATGTAGGAATGTTCTTGCAGTGTAGTATGACCGGAGCGGTTTTGAACTAATTCCTTCTCTTATGCTGCAAATATAAAGCTATCGGTGCACAAATACAGCAGGTTGTGACTTCCGTTGTTTTGCACCATACACTGCCAAGTCTCTCTCTGTGGTAGCCCGAAAAGGAATATAACTTGTCCATAGTTCATTGTGGTGGGCTTGTTTACTTTGCTATCACCACCTCCATGGTTCAAGTCCCTGCTGCTGCTTGTATTTTAGGCTTCTCCGCGACGATTCAGCATGAGTGGAGCACGACACGACAGGTGTCAAGCATACAGCAATAGCCAAGATGGTCAGCCTCCGGGATCAGTTAGATGAACTCCCATACCACAAAGCAGAAGCGCAGCCAAGAAAGGTCCGGGGTCCGGCTCCCCCTCCCCATTAGCGCCCAAAAATGAACTAGATGAAATTAGAAATTTAGAGATGGTCACCATACAAAACTCCAAATTATCGGCGCGCTTCGCGAGCCGGAGTAATCACTTTTTGGTGGGGTGGTGGGGTCCCCCTTAGTACAATCCTGGCTGCGCCATTGCCTGAGAGCATAAATCGCCTGATTGAGGCCAGTCAATGTTTGGAGCGTTGTGATGTGTTGATCCGCTTTCCTCAGAACTCCTATGTTTGTATTTGGGAACTTGTTCACTACTTTCGTATGCACTGTACACACGCATCCCTGGTGCCCTTAGTTATGCTTAGCTAGGACTCAACTCCATGTTCGCTGACAGTTATTTTAGCTAGCTACGTCGCGGTTGCTACGATGCATCAATATTCCAGAATTGAAAGATTCCATCTTTCCGACGTTGAAACGAAACATGTTCTTTACGTGTAGATGGGCTGGCGAGGAATGTGATCCAGTGAAGCAACGGTGCCGGTTTCGTACTGCACTCAGGACATCGCAATGTTTCTCTATTGCTGATCTGATGCTCAGCAGCACAAGAAAGGATTCCACCGTGCCGAATCGTGCGACGGCTTGCCCAGGCCATTGCAGCTTTTTATTACTAAAAATACTATTATTTCAGCTTGACACACCTCACATCGGTGACAGCTGAGGATGAACGCGCATATAACTACCAGAGCGTTATGTCAGTCCGAGTTCTGCTAGCGTGTGTCTACCGAAAGAGCCTCGCATACATGTGTGGCGCTATGTTGGAGTCACTCCAGCACCGCTCTCGCCCGATAGCGGGTGAGGTCACGTACAAAATTCCACCTCACCCGACCGAAACCTTATCGGGTTACCTGTCCGGCACCATTCCGCCAAAGCGCTGCTCGCCACAGTCCTGGAGACGAATGCCTAACGAGAATAGTATCGGAGATACGTGCGTCCGAGATGTCGAACCCAATATGGCACCTGCCCGGGGGCGGGTCAGGCTACTTGACGACTGGGGCACTGACTCCAGCACATCTGACCGAGCGGCCACCTACGACATTGGTGTGTGTGTGTGTGTGTGTGTGTGTGTGTGTGTGCGTGTGTGTGTGTGTGTTTGTGTGCGTGCGTGCGTGCGTGCGTGTGTGCGTGCGTGCGTGTGTGTGTGTAGGTCTTCTCTCTCTCTCTCGCTCTCCCTCTCTCTCTCTCTCTCTCTAAGACAACTATCTCTCAAGATCACTAAGTCTAAGTCGTTCCAAATATAACAAGATTAATCGTGTCATACGGTCGAGTGGTATATGGCGGTCGCCGTTCCACGTGGTCGAGCCGGGTTGGATTCCCGAGGGCGCCGGGATGGCCTACACGGATTGCACTCTGCTTTTTTAGCCATCTTAGAGATGGTAGTTCCGGGCATTCCCGCTGTCGACGCCAGATCTAACGCCGTGACGCCGGTAGCCGAACGCTGCGCCCCGACGGGCTCTGCAATGCCGCAGGAAGAAGAGACACGCTCACAACCGATTGTTCAACTGTCAGGATGGGCAATGGGTGCTATCTGAACTCTGACCCCACGCTAACCTGGTGCCCATCGCCATAGCAGACGACGCTGCGCTGAACCCCGGCCCGGACAACACTCTGCGGTCGCCGGACTCGGCGTCCGGTCGCCGGGGCCGGCGACCGGTAGCCGCGGTCTCCGACCATCACCGCCGCCCGCCAGAACGAGCACCCGCAGCAAGCTGCACAGGCCGCGCGCCCACGCTGGTGAGCTGCAGGCGCGACATGTGCTGGCGCTCACTGAGGCTGGGCTGACGCCTAACGTGGTAGACTCAGAGCTGCAGCTCTACTGGGCGAGCCACACCTGACGTGGTAGACTCAGAGCTGCAGCTCTGCTGGTCGGGGCACACCTGACGTGGTAGACTCAGAGCTGCAGCTCTGCTGGGCGAGCCACACCTGACGTGGTATAGACTCGGAGCTGCAGCTCGGCTGGACGAGCCACACCTGGTTCACAAGAGACCGTGACGGACCTGGCGGGGAGGCGTTACGTGCGCAGTCAGGTCAATTATCTGTCCGACTCGGCGCGCCGACCTGAAGACCGACTGCGAGAGACGAGCTGTCCAGAGAGGCGCACGGTCTCCGGTGGTTATAGGTATATGCTACCAACCACCGGTGTGCGATGGGTTCATCCCCAAGATAATTGACTTCGTGGCAAGTGTATGTGCTGCAGGCTGCCCGCTGTTGTTGATGGGAAATTTCAATCTTCCTGAGATCGTGTGGCAGGCTGTAGAAGAGCCGTTGATGGTCAGAGGATCTGCTAGAGCCACTCAGTTCCTGGACAGCATTCATGGTCATTCCTTTAGACAGTCTGCTCTCACGTGACATTGTCACTCGTGACCTAGCTTGTCGCACCGATGTGTCGTGCCGTAGTATTGTCGCCTGTTGTGACCGATGTGCGTGAAGGTACTTTTACACCTGATCATCTCGATACTTTTACACCATTGACTGTACTCGTCCACACCTCGATTAGGGTATCACGGACCAATGCCTTTAAATATCTGTGGTTGATTTAGATGGATTACGAGCCGCACTACGCTGCCTACCTTGGAACGTTCTTTTAACTCTCGACGGTAATTACATTTTTTTGTAATTTCGTCCAGACAGCAATTTCTGATTATGTGTCCATCAACTGAGCAAAACTATTCCACCGTGGTTCGACCGGGAAGTTCAACAGGCACCACGGTCAAAGCAGAACGCTTTCAATAGAAAAAGCGCAGTACGGCAAGTGAGAATGCCGTAGAGTTTTCTCAGGGTAGAGCTGCATATATATGATGTGCAAATTCGAAGTACACTCAATATCTTCACGGTCTGATTGAATATTTCGGCATCAAGCCGAAGCGTTTCTGGTCATTTCTCAAATAATTAAACTCAATACCTCACTCTTCACCTACACTGATATATCAAGACAAAACATACACCAGTGATATGAAGAGATCAAATTGCTTGAACAGCTGCTTCAGCAACACACTTCGGATCCCCATATTGAAATATTTCCAGAGTCTCCAGCGTTGAATGCGCCAGTTTTAGACGGCCTTTATTTGCTGGCTGGCAAAGTTGAAGGCCTATTGCTTAACTTGGACAATCACAGAGCGTCTGCAGCGGACCAGCTCACAGCTCGCCAATTCTCAAGGATTGTGCTCACGAGCTTGCTGTGCAGCTTGAAATGTTGCTCCGCCTTTCCCTGGAATAAGATGTTTTTTCCTGAACAATAGAGGCGAACAGACGTGATTCCTGTGCGTAAAAGGCGACAGCAAAAATCACCTGGAAGTTATAGGCCTGCTTCACTCCTGCGACTGTGTTCAAAAGTTTTAGATAATGTGATATACGACTGCTTGCTTGAGCACTGCCGCCAATTTTACCCGCGGAACAGCACGGCTTCTGATCTCAAAGGTGATGCATTACCAATTTGACCCACTTCCTGAAGCACGGGTGGAGTTCGATTGTGACAAATGAAAATTCAAATGACAGCCACACCTGGAGCTCGTAGAGGTGAGTGGAGTGAAGAGCGGGGAAGGCGAGCTAATCGCTAGCCGCTGGCGTTTGTACATTTAATTCTTCAAATTTATACAGCAACGCTAACTGAAATAGATGTGGTAAGGTGACTATTGTAGGACTTACGATTACTTGTTGCTGCTAATTTATGCTCAGTATTGTTCCATGTCTGCTAGCTCTATCCTGCTGCCTGCGATGCCTTGGGTTAAATTTCCGCCGTAAACGAGTCTAATGTTTGATGGTGAAACAGGTATACCAAGTTTTAGCTCGCCGTGCTGTGTGCTATAGTTACATTAAGAATCAGAATCAGAATCAAAATGTATTTGTTCCAGCAAGAAACTGCATAGGGCTGATCGAGGTTGGGCAGAAGTTCCGCGTGACCGCACCAGCTCCGGGTCAACCCATCGCAGAGCTGGGCACTGTGTTGGTGCACAGCAGTGGGTCAATAAATGGTGCGACGCGATCTAAAATGGCCTCACGTGGCAACGGGTAGCCAGGTAACCACACCAGGCACGTGCAATATGTGGTCTGAAACACCACCCTAAGTTAGCACAGCAACTTTGATAGTATTGGAAGACGCAAGCCAGCGTCGCCAGTATTGCTATTATGCTTCTAATCTAGATCGTGGAAAGTACAAACTAAGGCCCCCATTGTAATGCATCGTCATGTAGCGTTGCATCCCCGGATTATGTATTGTGTATTGTGTGTTGCGGGGATTGGCACGTGGCATTGGGAGGATTTGCACGTCGTATTGAGAGGATTGTCACGTGGCATTGGGATGATTGGCACGTCATATTGTTATGACGAAGTTTTGCAGTGGTTAGTTAACCTAGCATTGCGCCGTGTAAATATTGTGCATTCATGCAGTCTTTCCAATGTTATTCACATTGGTGCGAGATCAATTTTGAACACCTTCATTGTACAACATATTAAAGTCAACAGGGAGTAATATTTTCCAGTATACTTTATATGCAGATGCCGAAATCGATCATTTTGGGTGGATCATCCAATGATTTTATCGAAATCAAGGACGGCTCCGAGAATTTCAATAGAAGAGGGCACATCTCGCAATGGGCTTGGATTGTCCTGCTAGGATCCATTCTTCAAACCCGCCAAGGTGCACCTCTGGCGGCTAGAAGGCCAGTTTCCCAGGTCCCCGGAGAGGTGGGAGAGGCGGAGAGGGCTGCGGTCTCATTCGTTGGCTGTTGACGCGTCTCTACAGCATTAAAGCTGTTCTGCAACACAAGGAAAACATCATGCCGTCTATTCAGACTGCTCATTCAGTCATCCCAAGGGAGCTCGAACGTCCCGCATTCATTCTAGACCGTACTATAAGTTCCAACAAGTCATTTGCGTGGATTTAAAGCGATTGCCATTCTCAATTGGTTTTAAACTGGCTATATAACATTCATATTGTTCTGTGCAGATGGGACAGCCCGTCAAGGTGGAGGCACTACTTGCGCTCAGCGGGGCCACCACGGGACTCACCGACAGCAGGGTCTCTCGACGTTATGATTGCGTCACTAGTAAAGGAGAGGATCAATTTGCACCCACACCACATCAACCGGGCTCAGTGAAACAGTTTGGCAAAGCACTGAAGCATGACAAACCTACGCTCCAACGCCTCAGAAAACCGTACCGAGAACAAGTGACACTGAGATCGGAGAAGGCATATCCCTCGGCCGTCAAATTTGTCAGCTCATCGCCGATGACGATTTTGAGTTTGTGATGGCTGACTAGCTGCCAGCGTGGCGGGCATTCAAAGCTATCAGCAATCGTCGGCCGAGAAAGTACAAAGAAGAAAACTATGCTGCTTTGATGAATGAGCTGCTTCGCCGTTGTCGACGTCCTGGGTGCACAACGTCATTGAAACAGAGGCGGACACAGGGGGGGGGGGGGCACAGGGTACATGTGCCACCTCCCCGCCCATGTCAAGGTGGCGTCTCTGACCGGGAAATGAGTCCGCTCCGAGAAGGGTCAACTGCACCCCTCCCTCTCTAGTCAACGTTTTTGTCAGCAAAAGGCACCCTTATGAGAGAAAAAGGCGCCCCTTTGAAAGAAAAGGGCGCCCCTGTGTGAGGGAAAGGCGCCCCATGAGAAGTTCCAGTCCTTCCCATCTCCCCTTTAAGTATTTGTGTTCAAGCCGAAGGAGCTCTTACAGGCACTCTCGCAGTAGCGCTGAGGAAATGGCGACACACCAGACGAGTGCCTCCCCGATGCGAATGCTTGGATTCACCCCTGCATTGGCGGTTCATATTCTACACTTCAATACATACTTCTTTCCGGAGAACGCATTCGATGTCAGCGACGAACACCAAGAAAGGCTTTATCAGGTTGCAGCGGAAATTGAGACCAGACACAAGGGGAAATGGAGTGCCGCTATGCTAGCCGGTATCTGGTAAAATCTGATGTGCGATCAGTTTGAAACATCACGCGAGCGGGAGGCGAAGGTTCAATCATTGACACAAATGCACTGCGGTTTGTGGCTCAATATTTACTGTGCATGTGTTCGTGCTCTGTATGATGTTTGAGGTATGACGTACGGAAGTGTCAAAACATGCACACTGTCTTCGCTGTAAGCACGCTTGAGCATATATTACTACAAAACATCACGACGACGTAGTGGAAATAGTGGTCTTCAAATTCCGGATCAGTACACCTGAATTGATGTGCCACCATTCGGAGTAGCTGCAACAAATTAGCACCAAAAGCTGATGTTCATGCTGTGCTGTCTTCAAGATGAACAGCCTCCTATCTGGGAGTTCGAGGCGATTGTTATGTTGAAAGGATCCTATACATACATACTTGTATATATATACATATATATATATATATATATATATATATATATATATATATATATATATATATATATATATATATATATATATATATATATATATATATATGTATATATATATATATATATATATATATATATATATATATATATATAACATTGTTTAATACAACGAAGAATGGCTCTTAGATGCTCCTGGGTTTTAGACATTGCGGACATTGTATATTGAAGACATTGTATATTGAAGGTATTGTAGACATTGTATATTGAAGGTCGTATGCTTTCTTTACACGCAATATATATATATATATATATATATATATATATATATATATATGTTTATATATATATATATATATTATATATATATATATATATATGTGTGTGTGTGTGTGTGTGTGTGTGTGTGTATAGGATCCTTTCAACATAACCACAAAAGCAAAATGTTTATACGCGATTGACATCCAAAAATAACAAAGTCGGGACAGGTCAGGTCCGGCGATGGTCAGGTCAAGTAAGTTCAATCCTGAATATCTCCGGAACAACAATTTTGAAGTATAACATTGTTCCAAGAAGAACTGATCGGATACTGAAACATGTCTGCAATCTGTACAGCTTCTGACCTCGTGACCTTACCTCAGGTCAGGCTGGAACAATGAATAGACGCTTTAGTGTAAAGCTACCGTTTCGGCCTTCGCGTAAGTGTTTGGAAGACTGCTTGGAAAAATATCAAGGAAATGTCAAGTCAGGTCAGAAAAGGTCAGATCACATAAGATTAGGTATATATATATATATATATATATATATATATATATATGTATATATACAGATATATATACATATGTATATATATGCATATTTTTTATATATATATATATATATATATATATATATATATATATATATATATATATGTATATAAATATATATATGTGTGTGTGTGGGTGGGTGTGTGTATGTGTACGTATATTCAAGGTCATTTCCCAAGTTGTAGTTATGTCACTCTCTTATCAAGACAGTGTATAAAGGTCTTATTAAGATCTTTAGCGACCTCAGCATTGCCGCAAATGAAGAAATAAGATGCGATATGAGCTCAGAGCTACATTGGCTCGCCAATGGCATTTCCTCGTGTCTCGGAGATGCACAGGTCGGGAGCTGGGTTTTAACACGCGCCCCGGAGGGCCTCTGAAAATTACGCGCACTGGAGGGAGGGGCGGATTCCGCCCTCCACCCCCCCCCTGACATCTCGGCTCCTAATAAAGCTGGAGGAACAAAATTCGCAGGGTAGATGGGTACGGTAGTGAACTCTACGGTGTCGAAATGGCATGACCCTAGGTCAATATCTTCAAGGTCAAACGAGGTCACGTTTGTCAAAATTTTCTTGTTTTGCGTGGCTTGGCTTGTCATTGTAATGGATCGCTGTGATTGTGTTTAAATGCTCTAAAATGGGCATCAATGACATTACTAATGATGCAATACAGATGTTAGACCCGACATTTGACCTCAGGTCACCTATATAGCAGCACTTTATCAGGTCAGTTACCTGTTCCAGTTACCGGAACCGGGCCGCCCGCCCGACTGCTCCGTCGAGCAGCTCGGCGCAATCGGCTTCGCGAAGAAAGGAGTGAAGTACATGAATAAAGTATGGAAACGCAATGACAAACAGTACAAATGACAAACAGTAGTGCATTTATGACAACATTCCAGTTGACCAAGTTTGGTTCCATTAACCTGTCATGAACTTGACCTGACTTGACCTCGGTGACCTAACATGATCTTGAAACTATATAGCATATCAATATATATCAAACAAGTCGCTAGTGTTGCCAAGAACACTTCCCTTTTGCGGATATACGGGAAGCGCATCAGGGCCGATTTTTGTGGTCTGGCGCTGATAAATGTTTTGAATTTAACGGCCCCTAACTCGAAAAAAAAATCGGCCGATTTCCATTTTCTTGCTTTAAGCGACGCGCCGGTCATTTCTAAGCAGGTACGCAGAAAATCGCGTATATCGACCGGTAAAGTCTGCAGTTAAGTCCGAAAAACCGGAGGGGTGGGCGGATTTCGCCCCCCTCCAGTGCGCGTGGCCTGATGGGACGACATGACGAATCCCGTCCCGACCGACTTTCACCATGATCAATATAGGCACACTCATATATGGTAATTCTTGAGTAATAATTTCGAAGCTTAGCTGTTGTACGATTTCCGTGGATTTAAGTCGAGGTCCATCTATTGATCTAATATAACCTCTAGTAGCTTCATTATCAGTCAAAATGCCAGTCAAAGGTGTCATTCGGGCTTTCCATTACCAAAGCGTTCCAACGGTGTTTTGGTTTTATCCCAGCGACCGCAGATTGGATGTCAGAGGGAGGCTGTCAAGAGCTCCCGCCCCACCACGGCCCTGTCAAGAGCCCCCACCACAGCCCTGTCAAGAGCCCCCACCCACCACGGCCCTGTCAAGAGCCCCCACCCCATGTCAAGAGCCCCCACCACGGTCCTGTCAAGAGCCCCGACCACGGCCCTGTCAAGAGCCCCCACCACGGCCCTGTCAAGAGCCCCCACCCCACCACGGCCCTGTCAAGAGCCCCCACCCCACCACGGCCCTGTCAAGAGCCCCCACCACGGCCCTGTCAAGAGCACCCACCACGGGCCTGTCAAGAGCCCCCACCACGGCCCTGTCGAGAGCCCCCACCACGGCCCTGTCGAGAGCACCCACCCCACCACGGCCCTGTCAAGAGCCCCCACCACGGCCCTGTCAAGAGCCCCGACCACGGCCCTGTCAAGAGCCCCCACCACGGCCCTGTCAAGAGCCCCCACCACGGCCCTGTCAAGAGCCCCCACCACGGCCCTGTCAAGAGCCCCCACCACGGCCCTGTCAAGAGCCCCGACCACGGCCCTGTCAAGAGCCCCCACCACGGCCCTGTCAAGAGCCCCCCACCACGGCCCTGTCAAGAACCCCGACCACGGCCCTGTCAAGAGCCCCCACCACGGCCCTGTCAAGAGCCCCCACCACGGCCCTGTCAAGAGCCCCCACCACGGCCCTGTCAAGAGCCCCCACCACGGCCCGGCAAAGGTGGATTTGCCGGCCAGCCCGGCAAGGGTTACCGCAAGGGCAAGAGTTAACTGCAGCGCTATATCTCAAGATTCACCAAGTAACACGGGTAAGCTAGTAACCTAGTAAGTAACCAAGTAACACGGGTAAGCTTAACACCTTTGGAGTGATATGGATGCATATAGATTTTACCATGAACTGTTGATTTGAGGTCCTAAAGCACAAGGAGCTTAAACCTTATCGTTCACTAATTGTTTTGAAAAGCAACCCTCCCCAAGCAATTGTATGTCGAAATCGGTGTATTGCCCTTGTCTTCCGCCAAGGGGTGGGGGAAAGGGGAGGCTGAGCCCCACTCCGCCGCCAGTGGCTACTGCACTTGCAACCCAGAATGGTGCGATCCTGGGATAATCTATTGCAATTCGATTTCTTGTGGTCATGATGTCAGGTAGCTGGTTATAAAGACGCGCGGCACGGAACAGAGCGTCAAATATATTCTTTATCGGGATAAGTATGCCAGGTGTTACAGCGGTCTACTATCATCAGTGTTGTATATCGATACGGGTCAGACACAATGGCAATGCAAACATCGAAGATCTTCAATTAAAGAAAGGAAAACTAGTAGACTCTTGATTTCATTCCAGAACTCTGAAATACGCATCTGTAACATGCGCGCCGGGATGCTCACTGGTGTATCCGTGAAGAATATAATTGAAATGCATGCGATTTCATCTCCATAACGCATTCTGCATTGTTCATTTATTAATGCCAGCTTGCCTGCAGATGTAAATTTCATTATCGCCAACACTGATGTGTTGCAAATATTGTTCCTTTGCGATTCGTCTTGTGCAACTACCGATAGTATTGTACTCATCCGCCATTTGGAACACCGGCCGGCCGCCATCGCCGATCCGGCCGATCTCAAAGCCAGCATCTGAACTTGACGGGCCGCCAAGGCCAAAGTTGCCGGCGTCACAGCTGAGCCGACGAGCGACGTGCCTGGCACGATGTCCGGCACCGTTGCCTGGCACGATGTCCGGCACCGTTGCCTGGTACGATGTCCGGCACCGTTGCCTGGCACGATGTCCGGCACCGTTGCCTGGTACGATGTCCGGCACCGTTGCCTGGTACGATGTCCGGCACCGTTGCCTGGCACGATGTCCGGCACCGTTGCCTGGCACGATGTCCGGCACCGTTGCCTGGCACGATGTCCGGCACCGTTCGTTGCCTGGCACGATGTCGTACGATGTCCGGCACCGTTGCACTTCCGGCACGATGTCCGGCACCGTTGCCTGGCACGATGTCCGGCACCGTTACCTGGCACGATGTCCGGCACCGTTGTGGTCCAGGCCGACATATTCCCTGAGTAATTATGAAGTCTAACATTGGGCCCATGGGCGTTGCATGGAAAGAGGGCACCTGCTACCGCAAATACGCCCACCACAGTTGTGTCATGGCGCAACCAAGGTTGCCTGGTATTAATCATGGGTGGACCGTTCTGTATATTTTTTTTCTGGGTGAGGCTCGGGCTCCCGAACAATTTCCACCCTGAGCTTGTCGCCCATTGGCTTAAAACAGACAAAATTGAATTTAAACTCATTGCGCCTCCTCCCCCAATCATATTATACAAATTACACTCATAGTTTTACTTCCACATAACCGAAAGAGCAGATTCTCTGGCCAGTTTCTGTCATAGCTATTGCGGAAAACGCATGGACGGGGAAGTGTTCTACCCTCATTTCGCCAGTGCGCGTGCTATTCGTTGGGGCACCCCCATTCATTACGGATAAATTTCATCCCTGACATGCACCACACCCCAACAAGACATGCTACCAGGACACGCGAGCCAGAAGTATATATTCGTACCCATCCGCCGACATACAGCTAGGAGGAAACCACGCTTCCGAATAGCGTTGTACAAATGTTTTTGCTAGGTAGGCACATTTGAGCCAAACTGTCGTTGGAATATTTCCGATATCCTACTATTATATGTATTAAAGTAGCGCATAAGTCTATCCAGAGGTATTTATTTATCGAAGTTGTTGAGGAGAGGGGGTACACTGCATGAATGCATGGCTGGGATCAAATGGATTGTGTGTGTGTGGGGGGGGGGGGGGTTACACTCCATTCGGTCCCATGCTAAAAGTTTAAATTGTTGGGGGCAAGGCCGACATTTGGAGAGAAGGGGGGCACTTTCCCCTGAAAAGAATGCAAAGCAACACCCATGAGTCTGCCCTTTAAATGGGAGGGAGGATGAATACAAAACATTCCCTTTGACATACAATCGCATCGTTTGAAAAGTATTTATACGGATATCTTTTGAATTTTCGGTTGCTTCACCTCTCAAATGACAAGACAAAATCAAGGAAAGGGAACTGGATGTTGCATTGCTGGATTCGTGGTTAATCTGTATCTGTTATGTTGGGCCCGAAGACTGCACCATGCCTTACTTTAAGGTACATTTGCCATTTGACATGAAAATGTGCATGCGCAAAGGGGTGCTCCACTAATGTTTGTGCCTTGCATGAGCATTCAGTACCGAATTACTGTATGTAAATAGCATGCAAAATGCACCCATCCGAATGTAGTATCTTAGAAAATAGTTTCTGTCTTGGAAACAGCATATCATTTGGGGGGAGGTGGAATCATTTCTGAAAGCTCCACTAAACGTCTTCACGATTCCTGTTTCCGAAATATCCTGTTTGGCGGCGCTGCGAGTCATTCAGACAGCAAATGCCCGCGCTAGACAAGGATCGTCATCATGCGGCCAGGTTTTGGTGCTTTTTAAGCACCACAATCACCAGAGCTTAGCGTTAGTGTCTCACGGTAACGTCTTAGCGTAGGCATGATATGATATAATTTATGTTCTATGCATGAAAAAGTGTATGCCTGCCCGGTTTCGTGGCGATCGTGGTGGCGCGCCATCCTGCGGTCGTTAGGGTTACCAACAGTGTAGCCGATCCTCCCGTCAGATGTCTCTAGGTGTTCCTCGTAATATCGCTCGGCTGTGCTATCGTTACCTGGTGTGTTTGTTTGTTTATTGGGTGGTTCCCGACGCACGTTATGCATGATTACGGCTTATGGCGCCGTCCACACTGCTTCGCAGGTGGGCCGCGAGATTGCGAAATGTCCTGAGTGGTGCGAGTGTTGAACCCGGGACCTTTGGTACCCAGAGCTCATCACCTTAACCACTCGGCCATTCCCGCCCCGACCGTTACCTAGTCCTCGAGTTGGCCGCAGGGGCGGTGTGGGGCATGCAAAAGTAGATAAAACATCGAATGAGTAGTTCCGCTTGAATAATATATCGCGTCCAAAACGTTTTACCCCTCAACCGATGGGCTAATTTATTGGGAGCAAACTAGATTATGAGGCCGATCCTATTTGACACGTCTCATTTTTCTGATGTAGTGTGTGGAACGGTCTCTATCTCTATAGAGAACCCCTGGTGAAGTCCGTGGACCGATATCTTATCCTTCGTTCCACACAATCTTGGAAGCCACTCTGAATCGACACTGCCACCACCACCTCCAAACACATTCCCAGTGACGCCTCAAGTCGGTCCCTCCGATCCGGCAAACAAAACCCTCGAAATGCTCCTTGATCATGGGTGTTGTTTTGCATAATTTTGATGGGATAATTGTCCCCTCATGTTGTCTTTGCCTCCCAATAATTTCAACTTTTAACAGGGGACCTATGGATTGTTCCCCATCCCAATCCATTTCATACACACGCACCACAACGTGCCACAATATATGCTATAAAGTATCGTTGTTTTCGTTTTATGAAATTGATATAGAACAGCCAAGCATCTCCACAAACTGTCTACGTTCTTCTTCAACCAGATCAGGTGTAAACGTGAGAAGTGACCCTTTAGCATGTACCTATTAAGAAGGAAGATATAAGAAGTTATCAGAGCTTACTTCATTGACTTATACATCAAAAACGGACTGACAAGCAAAATTAACCTTGATAAATTGCGCAAAATACAAAATGAACAAAGGGATTATATGTAGGTGGTTAAGTAAGCATGTGAATGTAAGTATAGATCAGCATGTATATGCATATGTGATCGTACGTGTGTATTTATATGCTTAATTACATGCATATGCATGTGTGCATATATAAGTGTGTGCGTGTGCATGCATATACATGCATATGTAGGTGTGTAAATGTGTTTATGTGGATATGTGTTTATGTACGCGTATATGTGTGCGTATGGATCTATTATGTATATATATATATATATATATATATATATATATATATATATATATATATATATATATATATATTTGTATATATGTGTGTGAGTGCATGCGTGTCTATGTATGTGAAGTATTTGCATATGTAGGTGTGCACTTTTCATGATTGTGCATATATGCCGGTATGTGTACTTGTGCATGTGTATATGCATGGATTCAACCTCTCCCTTCCCCTCATAGCACATTTCACTATGTAGCCCCAGGAGTTCCTTCTCGTTACCAGCTTGCTACCTAACTGAGGTGCTCCTGAGGCTACTTCTATTAATAACTGGTGGTGGCCCATCTGCAAAAGGAAAACAGTTACAAATGATGCAACCAATTGTACTGAACAGGAGGAACGAAAAATGATGACGCATGTATTGGCATCCTAAGGCATTCCTAAGCTGGCTGTCCTAACTTTTGGATAGGCTGGCCATAGGAAGGCCCAACATCATTCGAGCCTGTAGCTAAATGTGCGTGTAGCCAAACAGGATAGGCTGCTGCATACGAAACAGGGGTCGATATTGGGGGAAAATCATAGTAGTTATTCTGGCTATGATGCATATATGACTATGATCCACTGGCTATGATCCATTCTGAACTGAACTGCAACCATTCTAGCTTATCGTGGGGTTTCCTTGAGCAGTCAATGGCCCTGCAATTACCAAGATGTCTCATTTATCGATACCTGGTCATTGGGTGGCATCTCAATTTCCTTGCATTGCATATATGATCTGAACCTTTGTACCCTGTGTGCAAACTGATGCATAGGTGCGTAGCTCATCATTCTTGAAATGTTTGGAAGTATAGGCATGCCAACAAAATTGGCAGTGTTGAGGAGTTTTCTACATGTAGCATTTAACGTGCAATGACGAATATTGTTACAGATACAAACCATGCCTGAGACCTAAGCTATTGTTCCTGCACCATAGTGAAGGTGCAGGTGAGTTTAGCTCGCATAGTTAGATAGCTGTCGTGAGTACATTCATCCGCTTCATGATCGTGGCGGGTGTCTTACAGCTGATAATCGCCCAGTGTATTAGAGTGCGACTGGTTTATGCTGCTGGTGATATCAGCTGCTGTACGCACGTAACGCCGTCCATTTGGGTAAGGAGCGAAAGTATTTAACAATAATTGATTAGTGTCTGGTAGTACGAGCTTTATGCTGGATAATATTTCAGAGTGATGTTGAATTACTTGGCTGAAGAGGAAAATAACTGGTCAACTTTGCGCTTTCCTTGGCGAGAGTGGGGAAGTTTCGCTTCTATTAACTGCTTACACGAGCTGTACGTCGGGTAAAATACATTCACCAAAAAAGCATAAAAGCAAGGAACACAAAAATCGCATTATTCGCAAAGAGCTCCAGGTATATCACTCTTATGCATGTCATTTAATCTGGTTATGTAAAATGACTTCTCCCACCATATACTAGTGACACATTCTGTCGAAGGTGGCATGTTCTACCTTCAGTGCATGTAGCTCCAGGAAGGTTTATGTTGGCATGATGGTCAATGGTGGTTTAAATTAACCTTGCGTGATTCAGACTAACATTCCGCACTATTGCACACGGGAAGCTCACATATGATAGGAGTCAGCTTAGTTTATTTTGTGACGCACTTGTTGCTGGTAACATACCGTTTTCGAAGCTGACAATACATCCATGGAATGCTGGATTATGAACTACTGCTGGTTTTGAACTGCATTTTCCGCACTCATTTAGTTTGCAACATCGATTGCAAGTTCTAGATGCATTTGTGAAGGTTGGCGATTCTATTTAAACAACGTACCATTGCGGAAGCCACGACGGTCATGCTGAGGTGTTGTAGGATAGGTACTTCTATAGCGCTACAAAAGGGTACGGCCGGCAATTATTTCCTTTTCTCACTCTGATTTCTAGAGAACGATCTCCATGTTTAAATTGAATATGTATGGAAATGCACCACATATCTACATTGTCGGCATTTTTGCCTCTCGACTATTTGTTTGCTTCTGCTCAGTGCTCAAATGAAACGTCTGGAGGAGCGCGACTCGAAATCGCATTTTGCGTCGTACCAAGCGAATGATCGGCAGTCCAATTGCGGTTTCGGTGCCGATGTACCGGATTTGCCAACCTGTGTTTCGGCAGCAGATCATGATGTGGTAAAAATGACTGCCGTGCGGCTGCGAGCCGGCGGCGTGCCAGCCCACGCGACGGTCACGACTGTGGATGTGCAAGATGGAGACGTGGCCGGATTAGAAAGTGATCCTGCAGGCGGCTGAAGGTCTCCACCAGATCCTCACCACTCGACCGTCTGCCGTCCGTCAAGATCTTGGCGCTGATGTTTCAGGGATGGCCCACGAGCTGTGAAGGTCGTCGGAAGTTGGCATGGCCAAGCCAGAACATTTAAGGTCAGCTTCAAGCAACGCCTCTTTCCGGTGAGCACATTGTCAGCCTGGTGCACACCGACAGATGTTTCACAACACACGAAGTCCTGCGTGGAATTCTTCCCCATCCCACTTCCCTCTTTCGCAATCTGCTGACAAGAATGACATTTCTGATGGAGATTGCGAACCGGGAGTTCTCAACAGTTTCAGACCAGATCAGCAGAATATTTTGCCGTATAAAATTCAGATTTCAATCTGTCTTCTCTCATAGCATAGTGCAGTGGCTCTATTCAAACCATTCACACACATCACGGTATTCATCTCAGATCATACCAGAACGACTCGAGCGTGCTACTAAGCCTCAATTATCTAATTGGTAAAACACGTTTTACATTCAAATGCTGACATATATTTCCAAAGTTGTAGGCAAAGCGTCGTACATCTAGCAGATAGTCACCTGAAATGTAATCTAGCCAACTTACCCACCACGCACCAGTTCTTAAATCAGGAAACTATTGCCGTCTGGGAGGTCACCTGTCAGTGACATAACATCGGGTCAAGGTGACCTGACCGCTGCGGTGACAGGCTCCGGCCCGGTGTGCTGGAGCATGCGTGCCGCGCGCAGCCCCCTCGGTCGCGTGTCGCGTGCCTGCGGAAGCCGCCCTGCTGGGGCGTCTCTGGGAGCAGGGCCTATGGTCGCGTGTCGCGTGCCTGCGGGAGCCGCCCTGCTGGGGCGTCTCTGGGAGCAGGGATCGTGTGGTCGGAGATGCTGCCGGAGCTGCCACCGTGGATGCTGGGCCAGGCATCGGACTCGCCATGGACGCAGCAAATTGTCCCGCATCATCGTCCGTGTATCCTTTTCCTGTCCTCGCCGTGTCCACCCGTGGCGACACTGATGCATCGGCTGCATCCAGAGAGGAACACACCGCTCACCAGATGACCACCACTCACCAGCCGCTTGTTTTCACTACTTCCACTTGTTATCTAACGAGCATTTTTCTGGTTAATTAACTAGGAAATAACTATCCAGCACGCAGGAAAGCCGAGAATAGTTTACCAATGTCACAGTTAATGAACTAAGGAGGAACTAGCACAAAACTAGCTTGGTAATTGACTAGGCTAAATGAGGCCCTTTTATTAGCGTTTTGTTCACTGCCGAAGCCGGTGCTTTCAGTGTCACTAGGCATATATTTCCAAACCAACAAGGATGTGATAAGCTTAGCTGACATTTCAGAGCCATTCAAACTTCAATATGCACGATGCATTGAGGAACCTGCGCATTCCCTACACATCAATGGAACTTCATACGCACCACAATCACACCCAGTCGGTTTATCTTAATCCGCGCATCTACGGCGCTACCTCCCCTATTTCCCCATTTCCAAATCTTACCAGAACGTCGCATGGTCTCCAGCTGCATGGGATCTCCAGCTGCACGGGATCCGTGCGGATAGATCCGGCAGCACGTCGGCGATGGTGAGGATGACATTGCCATCTTCCAGCAGCTTAGATGCCCCCCCTAAAAAGGTCTCGCCAATTATAGCAGATTAAATGCCTCTTAAAAGACCTCGACAATTACAATAGCTTATGTTCCCCACCTAAAAGGCCTCGTCAATCATGCTTGCTTAAATGCTTCCATTAAAATTCCTCGACAATTACAGCAGCTTAAATGCCCTCCTTAAGAGGCCTCGACAATTAGGGCAGCTTAAATGCCCCCTTAAAAGGCCTCGACAATTATAGCAGCTTAGATGCCTTCCTTAAATGTCCTCACAGGTTCAATGCCTCCCTTAAAAGGTCTCGGCAATCACAGCAGCTTAATGCCCCCCTAAATAGTCGGCTGAGACTGGAAAAGTCAGCGCAGCGCACCACCCGCGACCGCCAATGCCATACCATGAGCTATGTCGGTCCCGACGCCCAAGTGTACGACCAACTTAACCCGGGAACTTTGCACGATCCCGGCTCAACAACTACTTTATCTCTATCGGCACGCAAATCCCCAGCAGGAATATTTTCATGTTACACCAATCCACGTGCGATCTACCTAGCTAGCGGCCGCCAGCAGTACCACGGATGTGCTATACCTGATACCAGTGACACTTGACGACCTTGAAAGGGATTTGTTTTTCCTGCCAATGAACACAGTGATGTGCAGTGTGACCTGCAGCGATGTGCAGTGTGACCTGCAGCGATGTGCAGTGTGACCTGCAGCGCGTGCAGCGGGACACCGTGCCGTGGCAATGTGCAGCGTGGCAACTGCCTGCAAGTTTGTTGTAATATTGCTGGGCGCTTTTGTGTCTTATTTTCAATTTTTGTATGTACCATTGTACATACCAGAGGTATGCGCCGCCCAGATAGCTGGACGAGAGTGGCCAAGTGGTAACAGTACGGCACAGTCGAATTTTCATGCATTCCGGTCATAGATTCATTGTCTTGAGTGTTTGCGTTGCTACGCGCCTTTATACATGTATTGTGTGACATGTGATTTCGCATGCAAGACATTTACCAACTTTAATTCCTGAAAGCAGACACAGAAAGCGTCATCCTTCGCTGGGGCGAACTCCAGATCCCGGTATACAAACCGCGCAGAGCCGTATACACTCCGTACCGGGCCATCCGGGCAGGATAGCAAGTGGTAAGTGCGGAGAGAAATGGCGAGACAAGCTTCCCGCGCTCGGGAATGCCGCTGTTAATCCCCCTTTTCGACAAGGATTGACAGTGCTTCGGGAAAAATGTTGTGATTCAGTTGGTAGGTCTCAAAATGAGAAGGCCCTGTGCGAGAAAATTGGAACTTGGTCTGTTCTAGTATAGGACGAAACACTGTTGCAAGTAGCTCGCGAGCGAAAATGTCGCCGGGAACCCCTTTCATTGAACACATATTAAGATCGCTTCATGAGGAGTGCCGAGATATAGACTGGCGAAATTCAAGATCCAGAGGATGCACCTGGATCTCGGTGAAGAAATTGCCATGCGAAACGCTGTAAAAAGAGGTTATTTCGGGATGAGACGTGTGGTGGCAGGGCCGGACCGGGACACTCAGATGACATTTTGTGCCATGGTTTTGTACATACCACACGGATGAGACTAATAATCAGGCGTGAGATAACATGCATGCTCCCACAACAACCTGTGGCCGTGGCGCAGCTCCCGGGGGAAATGTTTAGGTCAGATTAGGTTTAGATGACCAGCCCTGGCCCGTGCCGACTCGACCATCACGCATTTGAACCCTTCATAACTACCTTCTGGCTGCGTTCCACGCCCAAATTCAATCGCTCATCATAATCATATGTTTTATTGTTGATTTTCATCACACTCACTGCAACATTTTCTCTTTAAGGTGCGAAAATCTTTCATTCCGAGAAACGTTGCTGTAGCGGAATTCGCCTTGTGCCGGTCCAACGGGTACTGGCTTCAGACCAGCCCACCAGCCGCCGGGTCCGCGGTCATTTCGTCATGACATGCATCCCGCGCGTGCACTGTGAGTGCGTGACTGAGTGGCTGGTGTCAGTCAGATGTTTGTGGGGGGGGGGACTGAGCGGATAGGCCTGCAGAACATCGCAGATCATAATGCGGCGTATGTTTGGTCGACCATTTGTCGCAGTGTGTTTCATTTTAGACGCTTACATCAATTCGGCAGGTAGTTCGATGCCGGCACGCACTGGTCTGAGGGGACGAGTGGTCTAGGGGTAAGATGCTCGTCTCACAATCGAAAGATTGTGGGTTCGAGTCTCACCTGTCGCTACTCTTCGCCCGCGACCAATCGGCGTGAGAGATTGGCGACGCTATACGACTCAACGGTCGACGTGTCGTAAAACCAATAACCAACCAACCACTGGTCTGCGGCTTGTCAATCGCGCTCGATGAGGAAAAGAACACGGAATCGCGTCGCGACCATGCTACGGGACGTGCTCATCTTCACGCGGCAATCACGACCTCCTTGGGAGTCACGTATGTGGGAAAAGTGTGCGTGAGGGGAGAGAGACACACACCATTGCTGCTCTCATGTTTTCCCCGTGATTTTGAAACGTTGCGGCCGCTGCTGCCCTGCGTCGACACATCTGTGCAGATGTACGGACCTCGGGATGTCCTGGCGAATTTAAAGGGACGTCCTCATCTCGTGCACAGTGACAATTCTAGGAATCTCTGATGGCGCTGACCTTAAGTTGTCTAGAAAGAAACGGTCGTGCCCGTTATATTTCGGCTAACTGTGCTATCAGTGATCGATCCACAGCACGCTCACTGCACTTCGTTTGGCATGGAATTTCCGGGGAGTAGATAAATACCCAGCGGTCTGTGTGATTATATCGTCCTCAATTACACCAGACTGTCGTGCTGCAGGATTGAATGATTTCGGTTCTGCAACTCGACACCGCTCCTGTTAAAATTACTTAATTCCCAAGTTTTGCCAATACAGTCAATGCTAAGTGTACGATGAGCTGGTTTTCGAGCAGGATCATGTGCTACGGGAAGCCTATTGCGTTGGCCCTGGCCACATAACGCAAGTCTTGAATTTCAGCACAATGGCTCGACATAAATCGA